>BSBK01005307.1:715000-1315000 GCA_027943335.1 Chamaecyparis obtusa
TAAATTAATCAATAAATAATCATATTAATCAATATGATAATAATTATTATAATCTGATATTTCAAATAAATAAATATAGTATATAAATAATTATATTAGTAAAGTTATAATTAACATATATATATTAGTAATATACATGACTAAATAATTAATGACATGATGAATAATAGTTGAAATGTCCTATATTCGACACCTAAGAGACTTTGACTAAGGGGTGATAATCATTTCAAATGAGTATTCGATGGTCTGTAGGAAGAAGAGACACATATGCAGATGAATTATCAATACACAGATAACCCATATATTCATGTCTTCAGACCATTATCTTCAGAATATTCTTCAGGCAATACACAGATGAATCGTCTTCAAAATATTATAATTTAATCTACCATTGAGGGCTCCTCACCATTGCGTGTGGATTCAAAACACTTTTACAACATATCCTTACGATAATAGATCAACGGGTTAACATGTCTTCATAATTCGTAGTTAATATGAAGCACTTCAGTATCTCATGTGAAATGTATGAAATGCAATGGGTATGATATACTAGAAGATGAACCATTTGAGGTTGACGAGATTATTTATGTTAAGTCAATGTCATTAAAGAATAAAGATTACAAAGAAAAGACACCTCTCCTCAGGGGCGACATACTCATAGCAAGCGACATGTCTCTTCATCCATCTCAAGGATATATAATGATAGTACCTCGTGTATCGAAGAAAGAAAAAGGATTTTAATTGATTATACCTAGCATTCAGGTAAAAGAAGATATCAGAAATGAATGAGTCTATATCGGTCTAATGAAAAGCACATTGTGATAGAAAGAGTGTGTTGTTACGTATCAATGAATTACTAATATTTGGCAGAATCTTATATGTGAAAGCTATTGTAAAACACGGGTCAATAGAGGTTCCACATATTTATTTACTATAGAATAAGAATCAATCTATAATAGTAACATTAAAATATAGAAATCAACGTGTGTATATGTATATGTAATATGATTAAATCAGGATTATATGTATCAGTTATATATATAGGTATCAAAATTATAGAATATCAAAAATATAAATTACCACTCTGAACTATATAAGAATTATATAGATATAATATATATATATATATATATATATATATATATATATATATATATATATATATATATATAAATATTAAACATATACTTGACCAATTCCTTAATAACTCATTAATCACTATTAAGAGGGTAGGGAGTGTATGTAGGAAGAGGCAGGTAAATCGGTCACATGATGGAAAGATTCCGAGATAGGTAGAACCTTGAGGGAATCCATTTGGAGAGTGTGCATGCATCCTAGCACAATAAATCTACCATCTTTCTTAAGATCTATGATTAGGAGTGAAGTAAGGAATTATAGCTTAAGTATATATTATGAATTAAGGATTATTCTTAATATAATATGATTTAAATGCTTAGTGATGCATGATAGTCATTGGGAATTGACATTCCCTTATCTTGAATTATTACAAATTACAATCTCTAAGTACGATTCAGATCCAAAAAGGGGAACTTTAGAGAAAATCAAGAAATGACTGAAAAGGGTTCATTACACATGGTATACCAAGCTATGGCCTTAAGTGGCAATGAAAAATCAAAAAATAGGGGTTAGTCAACTTGACGTAAAAATTGAACATCTTATTAACCTTATGTCAAAAACTTGTAAGAATAGAATCTGTAAGAAATTGACTATAGTTTCTAAACTACTAGCCCTTTTTTGAAAAAGAAATTAATCTAATTGTTGAAAATTTTAGATTTCAATGCAGTAGTATATATTATGAATTAAGGATTATTCTTAATATAATATGATTTAAATGCTTAGTGATGCATGATAGTCATTGGGAATTGACATTCCCTTATCTCAAATTATTACAAATTACAATCTCTAAGTACGATTCAGATCCAAAAAGGGGAACTTTAGAGAAAATCAAGAAATGACTGAAAAGGGTTCATTACACATGGTATACCAAGCTATGGCCTTAAGTGGCAATGAAAAATCAAAAAATAGGGGTTAGTCAACTTGACGTAAAAAATTGAACATCTTATTAACCTTATGTCAAAAACTTGTAAGAATAGAATCTGTAAGAAATTGACTATAGTTTCTAAACTACTAGCCCTTTTTTGAAAAAGAAATTAATCTAATTGTTGAAAAATTTAGATTTTAATGCAGTAGTACAAAAATTTCAGGAAAAAGATTTAAAAAAGTATGTGTATGTCTAACCACCTTAATCACAATCAAATGATGATATCTTTTCATAAGATTCTAGATATATAAGTAGCAGACTCGTGTTCGAATCTGATGCATATTTTTGTGTAATGTTTTTCCAACTAAATAATTAATTTTGAATTTTTTGCTACAACTTTTTAAGAAAAAAAAATTTGTCATCTCTAATCACCTTAACTAATTCTAAACTTTATGTTGGAAATTGCAATTGAAACAATTGTTGTATTGTCATTGATGTCAAACCTTAACTGGTAAGACTGTTGCTACTTAGGAAAGTACTATATCTATTGTGAGTTGGGAAAGAAAGGTTGGTAACAATAGCACCTAAGGAAAGGTTGAGTTATCTTGATACTGCAAAGCGTACTTGATTATGTTGCACGATGATGAGACAATGTATTGTTTATCTTAGTAAGTTTGAAGACTAAACTGATAGGCTTAACCAAGTAAAAATGAAGAAATTATGTTTAAGCCGAGTTATGACAGTGTCGACCGAGTATCAGTAAATTGCCGAGGAGGATAGTATATGCCGAGGAAACAGTTTTAGTAGTAACCGAGCATTTTACATGGTGACTGAGTGGATGATCACAGTATTGACTGAGCATCAGCAATTTTATATTTGAAGAGAATTCAAATTTGGAGCCGACATTGTTGAATTCTTGGATTATGTAAAACGTGTTGACTTTATTTATTGATTATATGGAAGCATTTAATGCTTTGTAAAATGTTTTATTGTAAATCTTTATGAGATTTGAGATGATTCTAGAAGAGGAGATGAAGAACATGAAGCGGGTAGATTCAATGAATTTGACCTAACCCTAAGATCTACGAAGGAGATTAAGCGGCAAAAGATAAGTTAACCTAACTGAGGAAAGTATTAAGGGAACTGAAGCATTAGGTATGTGTATGCATTGGTGAAGGAGATGCTGGAAGAACAGTAAAGTTTTATTGACTGTATAAGTGAAAAGGCTGAAGAAAAGTGTGGTGATTGCTTGAAGGAAAGTTCCGAGCAGATCAGAAGTGGAAATGGCAAAGTTTCAAAGTCAGTAAACCAACATTTGTGTATTGAATTGGATCTGATATTTGCAAAGTGAGTTGTATGTTTTCAAATCAATACTACTGCTACTTTCTAACCATTGTAACAGTCAAAATCTATTTAACAGAGGTTGACCTAACAGTCATATGTTAAATCCTTTGAACAAGGTTGCATTCTAATAGAGTGTATGTAAGTCCTTTGACCAGACTCACTTTTAATAGGGTGATTGAAATCTTTTAACCGGGTCACACTTGACAGTGTGTATTGTAACCTTTGACAGGGTTGGCTTTTAACCAAGCTCACTTCAAAAGAGTGAAAATAATAGTAGCATGTTACAAAGTGGTTTTTCCCATATTGGGTTTCCACTATAAATCCTGGTGTCAAAACTTGTGTGAATGTTTTGGTTTGAACATTTCTATGTTTTACAAGTTAGATACAACTAGGTAGTGGACTGTTGAGTTATATGTTTCTATTATTGAATCAATGATGACCGAGGTTGATTTGGTTGCTTGATCTGATTTAAAGAAAAGTTTTTGAAGTTATTTTTATACATCAGGACTTGAGAACAACTGATTCACCCCCCCTCTCTATTGTTCTAAATCATATTAACACTTTACAAGGTTGGAAACTTTTTTTTTTTCTCTTATAGTATGCAAAGCATAAAATGTGACACATTTTTTGGATTTTAGAAAGGTTAAATTCTTTGAAAGCAATCAGTCTATCAATCAGGACTTTAGAGGTAACTCAATTAGAAAATAAGTAATAATTACTTGTTGAACTCAAAATTTGACAGCAATTATAGTGATGGAAAATTGATAATCTCTATAAGAAACCCTTTTTGTTTCATCGAATTCGGGTGAGAAAAAGGTTGTCAGCTACACGATCAAAGTCTACAAATAAGAGGAAATATGGTGAACACATTTTTTAGGTTGACCATCCATGTTTCCCATTCCAAAGCCAAAACCTGAGGAAAATTCTAGGCCTAAGTAGGTATCCAAAGCCTAATCAGGTATCAAAAATATAATGGGATACCCGATTTGGACAGGTTTGAATTCAAATTTCACTTTTCCCACCAACATCATTTGGGTGGTTTTTTTTTGAAATTTTCATTAGTTGATTTATAGGGATTAAATTTATGATTTTTTAATTTATATTTATTTATTGGTGTATTTTAATTTATTTATATTTTTTTAATAATATGTTTTAATTAAAATATTATCTTTATAAATTATTTAAATAATATACAAAATTTGAAAAAATATGTTATTAGATATTCCCCCCCTCTCTCTCTCCCCTACAATACACATACAAATAATATAAATAGAATAATAATTTATTGATACTTATACTAATATCATATAATAATAAATATAATACTAATATTACTAAATATCAATACTAGAATATTATACTATTATACAATACTAATATAAATAATAATAATATAATAAGTTAATACTAATAATAATATCATAATATTAATAAATATTAATATTATAAAAAATAAAATCCAAAACTAAAATCATAATTGAAAATAGCATTCAAATGAAAATGTTAAAATTTCATATGAAAAGAAAAATTTGGGTAGGAGAAAATCGGATATCCAATCTGTAATTGGATATTCGATTTGTAATCGAATATTTGATCTATAATCAGATATATGATTTTGTATCGGATACTCGATTAAGCTTGTGCATCGTAATTAGCTTTGGCCATGTGTACAAACACTCAAGACTACTAAAAATTCAGCACGCTTTTTAGTACATTTTTAGGTGAGTGAAAAGGATATTTTTTTCACATCGTCACTTTTTGGCATACCATGATCCTGCACATACCCCCCAAACTTTTCACAGGGGAACATGGGGGAGTTGAAGTCACCTGCTACCATAATTTTGGAGTCCTGAAGGGAGAGAAAACAAGAGGATAGCTCATTCCACACCACTCTCCTCATAGAACGGGTGTTGGGGGCATAGACATTAAAGTTGTTTTAACGTTCAAATTGATTTATGAAATTAACCTCAAGGTAGTGATGGGAGAAGCTAAGAGAATCCCCCATAACATGTAAGGGGTTCCATGAGGTGGAAATGCCCCCCGACATCCTAGACACCTCTAAGTAGAAGAAATGGGGCCCCAGTCATAGCCTCCCCACCAAAACCTCAAAATTAGAATAAGTTATTTTTACCTCTTGTAGAAGTCCACCTTGTAGTCATTAATATACTATCTAATATCATATTTCTTTTGAGGGCTATTGAGGCCCCTAATAGTCTAGGAAAAAATTATTTCTTACCTTTTTTACTTATGTTGAGGGTGAGATGCCTCCCCGCAACAATCCCCTTTGCAACATGTTTCTATCTTATGGACCTTCTAGAAGGTCTTCCCACCTTTGCCTCAATGCCTACAATAATAATTTTTTTATATTGGTAAGCACTCAAAGAATTTTGAAACTTAAAATAGATATTACCATAAAAGCACAAAACCGTGAACACAATGAACACTAGAATTTGTGCAGAAACCCAAACTGGGAAAATTTACGGAGAAGCTAATTCTCATGAAATGAATACCGGTTAAAGTGACATCAGTTAAGGTGATTTTTACAAGGGCTCACTATTGGTTTTCTCACTACAGCTGGCCTATAGCTAGTCAGGTTAACTACCCTAAAATATGAAAATGGCTAACTATCAATACACAAAATGTTTGTTGATAAAATGTGAACTACTGATATATTAACTTATGTTCTACTAGTAAGAACTTAAAGAATTTCGAAACTTAAAATAGATATTACCATAAAAACACAAAACCATCAACACAATGAACGCCAGAATTTATGTGGGAACCCAAATAGGGGAAAACCAAAGAGAATATAATTCTCATAAAATAAACATTGGTTAAGATGATTTTTACAAGGGCTCACTGTCGATTTTCTCACTTTTATTTTCTCACTATTGTTCGTCTCATTGCTAGTCGAGAAAATTACCCTTATACAAAAGATATGTATAGACAAACTATGAATTGATAGAATTGCATCTAACTATGCATGAAATAGTTCTAGCTGATAGTACACTGATTACCAACAATAAATATATGATACAGACCTTTTATGGCCATACACCAAACTTCTACAACACAATAGTGGGGTACACTTTTTTGAACATCCTAATTTCTTTAAAAAATTATACATTTTTAAGAAAATATGATGATTTTTAAGCCTCGAGAGGTCCCATTTGAAGGAATTAATTAAAATGGCTAGATAAAATCCTCTTAGATAAAACTCTCTTTGAATATAATCTCTCTACTCCTCAGTCATACCTCCAATTAAGTCTCATTTGCACCTATCAAAGTGTTGTCAAAAAATCACTTCACCATTAGCTTTTTGGGAAATCAAATGAATTAATTTGACAAACCTAGATTCAAGAGGGTACTACTAGGTTTATATTTTATTATGACTGTATTTTTAGTTTTAAAGTAAACATAGTTTTTGTACAATATATATCAATTTCTATGTTGAATGCTTTCAAAAAATTAGTAAAATAGGTTAAAAAATTAATTAAAAAATTACAGACATTGCCTATTTATGTTATTATCTAACAAATAAAAATAAAAATAATTGCAATCTATACAAAACAAGTTAGGCATGAACAAATGAAGCTATGTCTAAATTACAGCTAATGTCACTTCAAAACTTAATAAACTATAAGATATTCAACCAAAAAAAATGAAACCAATAGGATACACTAGATATATCAGTGTTAGAAACCTAAATTTGAAAGAATTACATTTTTATCTTTTTTCTCAAAATAAAAAAGTATTCTCAAACAATTGAATGTCCTCTTTAAAAATATTGTATTTTGATAGAAACTAATTTTTGAAGGAGATAGAAAAATGGATATAAATCAAATCCAAATTATATATATATATATATATATATATATATATATATATATATATATAGAATCTACATACAAAATGCTAAAAATCACTAGCTTACATAATCTTCTTGAATTCCTAATGGTTTTGTAGCAATAGGTGTCTGAATGTGAAGTTCTTTTTAGAATGTTCATCTCAATGACAAAGCTAGCAAAAAAGTGTAACCCACTTTTATGGAACCACTAGGTTTTCTCACTGGTGTTCATCTCACTACCAGTTGGGCTAACTACCCTTATACAAAATATATGTATAGATAAAATATGAACTAATAGAATTGCATCTAACTATGCATGAAAAAATTCTAGTTGATAGTACACTAATTATTGATAGCAAAGATCTGATATAGACCTTCTACCAGCATACACCAAACTTCTGCTACATAGTATATAAGGCCTTCTTTCTACAATACTTATCTTCAAACACATTTATTCCAAATATACCAAAATAGACTTGTGCTATATCACCTTCAACTCTATGTTTCTATGCTCTCACTATAATACTCTCATATCTTCTTGTTTCATACATAATATACAAAAGGTTTTATTTATTTATATAGATATTCAATCATACATATGTAAGCCACACCAAATGTGTGTTGGTCACAATTCAAAAAGACATTACAATTGTATATAGGACACACTTAATAAAACTTTACAACATGCTACCACAGGACCCAAATATAGGTTGTAGTTAAGATGTATACAATGCATATTACTTTTACCAAAATATAGACAAGTTTTGGAACCATCAAAACACCACAACCAAGATCGTGTCTTGATCACCAAAATATCTAGACCCACCAATAGAAAAAATAGATAGAACATTTCCAAAATATGATACCACAAACCAATTGATGAACTACAAGAAAGTCCATATATATCAAAAACACGTAGAGCATCACTATAAGCATAGAAGTCAACAAATACCGACAAAAAAACTTCATGTAACTAGATAAACATTGAAAGCATACAAATGCACCAAAGTATGTAATCCATGAGTAGAACTAGGTATACCTATCATAGATCACCAAAATTATTTATACTGAACCTGTTATGTGAATAACTGAAACCACTGATACTTTATCGACAACCAACAAATAACCAACCAATACTGTCAACAACCAACTAATACTACCAAGAAGTTGGTATGAAGGTTTTGACATCAATGACAACAATGCTAGCAACATTTAAATATGTCTAACACTACTTACTATTTTACTTCAAGTTCCATTACATAACTCCAACTATTTATGGATATTATTATATTTTTTAGGTTGTTTAAATTCCTTTCAACATCCTTACTCGGTAAATTTTACTTAGTACTTTTATATTCTATTTAACTAGAGTAATTCATGGAACAAGTCAGAATTTGACTTGTATCCAGGGACAAGTGGACCTCTTGACTTGTTCCTAGACTTTTCTACTCAAAATTGTAGGGTTAAAATGGCACTTCTTCTGGAAGGTGTCCCTAAATTTTTAGTTGAATCTGAACTATTGGGACCTACAAAATTGGGAAAATGTGTGTGTGTGTGTGTGTGTAACTAGATAGGGTTTTTCTTGGTCAACCCCCATTTTGATAATTCCCACCTCCACAAATAGCCATTAGAATAGATAAATGTATAGTGCTCATGAATCTAGAGTATGTCTAAATTGCTAATGAGCTAAAATGCATGAGAAAATACATAGATCTAACCCTATATGTGATAGAGTGGAAACCTAGCATGTAATGCAATCAATGTATGATTGAATGCATGCAAATAATCATAGATCCAAGAAGTAAACATGAAAATATGAAGCTTCAATGCATAGATATCAAAATAACAAGGAAATCATACCAAACCCTAGGTGGAAAGGGTACTACTCCTAGCCATCCTCGTGATCTATTTGAAACTCCATCATTATGTATAAATTGATGTATTTGGATGTCTTGAATGCTTTGAAAGAGAATGTATATTCTTGATATAAATGAATGTATAAATAACCTCACTTCATTTAGATGTCATCAAAATGGGGCTTCCACCGTGTAATTGTTTATTGAAACCAAATCGGGGCTTTCACCTTTCATTTGATTTTATTATGCCAAAATGAGTCATGAAGGTTTATTTTATAGTGATTTTAGGAGACATAATTAATTAGGATGACTTTAGATCTACAAAACCCCATAAATTCTTTGGGATGGACTCCAACCCCAAATCTAGGCACAATCTCGTAGGAAAAAGTCAACCTATCAACTTGTTGTCAAGAACAAGTTGACCTCTCCCAAGAAATTGGAAGATTTTGGTTGGTGGGTCATAGTTAGTCCACAGGTGCAAGATTTGAACAATTAGCTATTTCTAATGTCAAGAATGAACTTTGAGGTTATAAGAAGATAATATAGGACCCAAGAGGTGTTGGTTCCCAAATAAATAGGTTAGAAAATTCTATGAGTATGCCTAACTCAATGCTAAAATCTTCCAAGTGATCTGGCCAACTAACAAGATCAACCAAATTATGGTTAGATTCCCCTACTCTTCAGGCTCTGTAGGACCTAGGTGGACCTAAACCTTCTCACCAATTGGCTCTCCAAGTTGGTGCTTTTTATAGCATATTGCACTTTGTTTATATTTTGACTATTATACGATATCTCAAGATGACATTAATTTCTTGAGATAGATCCAATTGTGTATTTCACAACTATTGCTTATTATCTTCAATTACTTGGTTTTTGATTGCTTTATATTTGATTTCTTTTATGATTAGTATTTCCATTTCGATAGAGACTTTCAATATAAGTGTAGACCAATGCTTTCTTCCTATTGGGAAGAAGAGCTAATCTTCTCCTTGACCCTACGTATAACCCTCATGAGATAATTTTTACTTTCATCACTTAGATGAATCTATCAACTAATTTGACCTTCAATGTCTTTGATTATTTGATCACACCATGACTAGTCCTATTGAATTTAAATTTTCCTTGAAAAGACCAATAAGATAGAATAAATATGGATAACACTTTGCATAGAAAATTTGATAATCGAATTGCAATGTACAATGGAAATAATTTCTTCACACGATGATTCTAGATAGCTTCTATTTAGTTGAAACAAAATTTGCAAAGGAACTGATCAATTTAAAAATTTAATCCACAACTTTCAAAGAAAATAAAGTATTGATTCTTGTTACAAGTGTGGTTTTTGTTGCACTAAAAGATTGACCTGTCAATACCTGATACAACCACTAGACTTATAGAATCCATAGGAGGTGATTGGTCCCTTGTCACAAATCCCAAGGGGAGCACTGACCATTTTTCTAACAATCTCCCCTTGGCATTATCTAAGGGGATTTGAACCTATGACCAAGATTTGATACTACTTGTTACAAGTGTGGTTGTCATTGCACCAAAAGAATGATCTGTCAATGTCCGATACAACGAATAGACTTATAGAATCCATATGAGGTGATTAGCCCCTTGTCACGAATCCTAAGGGGAGCACTAACCATTTTGCCAACATTTTATATTTATACTAAAAAGAGTCTACTTACAACTATTTCCAAAAATAGAGTAAAATGATATGTCTTATTTACATTGTGATATAATATGATATATGTTTTTTTCTATTTTGATTTTTAGTTTTGATTTCTCCTTTTATAACATGAAGGAGATTTTTCAAACCGTGGCATCTTTTGGGTCACGCATCGCCAAAAATCAGAAAATAATTAATTATTTTAATAAACATTTAATTTTACTTATAAAATATTTAATCATTTTATTAATCTTTTGTTGAGAATAATATTTTCAGAAAATAATATTATTTGCATAAACCTCTCCCCTTCATAAAATTAAACTCTTTTAATGAAAAATAATTCCCCCCATTGAGATTCACCTTCATGAGAAACCAACTTCCTTTTACCTGTATGAAAATATTTCACTCATCACTATCCTTTCCTTATCATTCCATTTTATCTAAAATATTTTCTTTCAAAATAATAAACTTTCTCTTCCAACTCTATGTAAACACTTTCACTTTCAAGTGAAAAAATTTTCAATTTTTACCTTAATCAATTTATTATCCTCTCATAAAAATAACTTTCCTTTATCCTTGGAAAACTCTTCCCATAATCATTCTCTATTTTGAGAACTAACAATATGAGGGGTCAGTGAAATAGCAATGGCTATCACCATTTTGCAACCCTCTTAAGTTTCCACTTGTGATTCAACGATGGGTATATCACTGATGATTGTAGCCTTCTCTACAACTTCCATTTTGGCACACACTAACATAGGGAATATTGTGAAGTTTGGATTTTATATTTATTTGATGCATGTCATTATACAACCTCAATACTTGCATGAGATCACAATTCTTTAATGCTAACTGTCTTGAAATAAATTGCAGGTGGTGACCAACAAATCTGGGTCCTTTTTTCAACTTGTCACAACCCCAAAAACATTAAAAATGGTCCCAAGGCAAGGAAAAAGGTTCAGACAGCCTTTTAGAGATTAAATTCATAATTTATTGAGTCCCAAAATACTGCCCAAAATGTTTGCACGTAAACAGTATATTTAAGATATTAAGAGATCAATGTTGGAGCTTAACCTAAACACGGATGCCACAATGTTGCCAAACCATGCGGGCTGTATAAAGAAGCTCTCTGGTAATGGTTCGACACTTGGAAATATTTCACATAATTTCATGTAAAGATTGATTTGCTGCCACATTTGTCAAGGACATTGCCCTATGTATTTCAAAATTTCTAAATATACTTCACCAAGTTTATTTTGTGTATACACAGCAATGGTTTTTTTTTAATTTTCTGCTACTGGTCACTTTGCAAAATTAAGGCACTTTTTTCATTTCGATGAAACTAGCCTTTCGATGAAACATTTTTTTCTTTTATTAGATCTTCAATGTTTCATTGATATTGTATTGTTAGTGTGATAGAGATTTTCATCATTCATTTATGTATTAAAATATTTTGAACTTCTTTTATAATGTTCCATCTTCTTGAAAATATAGGCATAGTAATAAATTTAATCAATTTGCATTTACCTTGTGTAATAGATTTTACACTCTTGTGAGGCCCCACCCCAAGTCGTTTAAAATTTTCTTGTTCTAGTCACATAAACTTAATATTTTGAAACTATATGATAGTTTTATACTATATATATGAAAGGGATTGACCACATCCAATTTTGACACACCTAACTTTAGAATGTTTATGCATTTAGAACAATAACTTTATGAAGTATTATGTTGCATCAAGGTTATTTGATTTACATGAATACCATGATTATGTTGTGTTCCTTGTGTGGATAATTTAGGAAATGATAGTTGATTTAATTATAATGATTAATTGATGTGTATTCCATATATTATCATGCATATGACTTCTTGAGCTACTGATTTTTGGTTTGAGATGTGCAGGAGATGACCATGGAATAAATTTGGAGAACTAGAACCAAACCTGTGTATGAAAGTACAGTCAAAATCAGTGGAAGGCAAGGTTTGCATCTAATGAAGAGACAAAACCTTGTTGTAATGTGTTTTATTTCGTAATGTGAATTGTGGCATGATTCTACTAGTGCATTTTGTATTGCATGTATGCACCAAGGGGCATGTCAAGTATATTTTTTTAGTATTGTGCATTTTACGATGTCACTTGACACTTGTGATGTGTATGTGTTGGCATCGACGTATTCTTTGGGGGAGAATTTGTAATCAATTCATTTCTTCTACCCTTGTTGAATCCCTATGAGATCGTCTTGAAAAGAGAACCTTGAGTATGTCAAAGGTATTAGCCTTATTGTGGGTTTAAGCCCCACCGTGGTTTTTATTGTATTTGGGTTTCCACGATAAAAATCTTTGTGTTATGTGGTGTTTGATGTTTACTCATTTATGTTTACATGTTTTAACTTTTAAAAATTTGTAACAAGATTTTTATGATTAAGGGTTTCATGCTTTAGGGGTTTTAAGGGGTTTAAAGTTTAAGGTTTTTTGAAGCAACTAATTCACACCCGCCCCACTCTCAGTTTCTTGTTTCTATTTCCAACAACTGGTATCAAAGCCTAGTCCCTATGTGGAAGCCTAACAGCTTGAGGGAGATCCACAGATGGCAGCATACAAGAAGAAAAAACCTAGATTTGATGGAACCAACTATGCATTGTGGAACAACAGAAAGATGGTACATTTCAAATGCATTAATGAAGACTGTTGGAGGACACAAAGAATGCTTATGTCCCTCCTCAAAATCCTATAATTCCTCAAGAGATCAGCAATGTCAATACAAACATTAGAGAAAATGAAGGTTTGTTGAGCGTATTGACTGAGGTTGAGATCACAAATGTCATAGAATTGGAGACAACCAATCAAATATGGGAGAGGTTGGAGATTATTTATGAAGGAGATGCAGAAGTAAAGATGGTCGAATTGCAAAGTCTCAAATGAAGTTATGAATCCATGAGGATGAGTGAAGATGAAAACATATCATCTTATATGTTAAAAGTCAATGAAATAGTGGGTGTCATCAGGGTATGTGCAAGATCATGAGGGGCCAAACTATGCCCTTAAGTGGCAATGAAAAATCAGCAAATCAGGGTTAGTCAACTTGACATGAAAATTTCAACTAGCTATCAACCTGATATCAAAAAGTTGTAAGAATAGAATCTGTAGAAAATTGAATGTAGTTTATAAACTACTAGGCCTTTTTTAAAAAAAAGTTAGTATGATGGTGAAAAGTATAGATTTCAATGCAACAGTACAAAAATTTCTGGAAAAAAAAAAGAAGTAGGTGTATGTCTGACCACATTAATCATAATCAAATGATAATATTTTATTATAAGATTTTATATATAAGTAGTAGACTCATGCGCGAATGTGACACATATTTTTTTTGTAATTTTATTCCAAAAAAGTAATTAATTATGAATTTTCTACTACAAGATTTTCAGAATAAAAAAACACTTATGTCTGACCACCTTAACTCATTCAAAACTTTACAAAATTCAAAATTTTTTTTTTTTTTCCTTATAGTAGGTGAAACATAGAATGTGATGCATTTTTCAGATTTTAACAATGTTATATCGTCTGAAAGTTATAGTCATTTTTCAATCAGTATATAAATCAACACTTTAGAGGTAACTCAATTAGAAAATAACTAATAATGATTTACCAAATTCAAAATTTGACAGCAATTATATCGATAGAAAATGATAATCTCCTTAAGATACCCTTTTCGTTTCATCAAATTCGGCGTGAAAAAAAAGTCATCAACTACATGGTCGAAGTCTGGAACTCAAAGAAACAGGGAAAAAAATACATTTTTGAGACATTTCAATAGTTGATCATGTAGGTTTGGTGCACAAAGCAATGCTGAACCTAATCGAGTACCCGATATTTTCAAGTACCCGATATTTTCGGGTACCCGAAAATGCCAGCAAAATTTTGATTTTTAACTTTTCCCTCCCCTCTCTCTCTCTTAATTTCTCCAACCCCTTTCTCCCTCCCATTTCTCCACCCTTCATATGATATATTATATATCAAAAAATATATATTAGATTATATATTATATAACTAAATATTATATAATATCAATTATATATTAAATATTATATAATATACATTTTACATTAAATATTATTTAATATATATTAATATTAAATATTACATTAAATATCATATATTATATATTATTTTATATGTATAATATATTAATATGTATTTTACAACTATGTACGAAAGGTTTGGAAGATTGTAGAAAAATCATGGATGGCCATTGAAAGAAGCAAAGGAAATCAATCAACCATTTAAAAAATTCATGGGCGGCCATTTGAAATAAGCTATTTTTCTGGATGGAAGAGCAGAAAACTTCTGCTAATTTGCAATGACCCGAAGTGAAGGGATCAGCTCTACTTCCAGATGTATTTCAGGTTGCCCATCTATACAGTTTGGTGAAGAACTAGGGTGTGCATTTTCTGATTTCTACTGCTCTAGTTGTTACCAATTTGTGTCTCCTAAGTACTGTGAATATTTCCATACATGTCTTTTATATGAAATTCAAGGGGTAAGGAAGAAAACCAAATACTTAGGGCATTCAAATGTGTCAAAAGGGGTCATGGGGACTTCCTATGGGTCCTAGTACGCCTTATCACACATACTAAGACCCCTAGGAAATCTCCATGACCCCTTTTGACACACTGGAACACTCAAGTGTGTCCTAAGGAGTTGTAGGACCCCTTCAGACAAACTTGAGCATTCAAATATGTCAAAAGGGGTCATGGGGACTTCCTAGGGGTCCTAGTACACCTTATCACGAGTTAGGACCCCTAAGAAGTCCCCATGACCCCTTCGACACATTGGAACCCTCAAATGTGTCCTAAGGGGTCATACAACCCCCTCAAACACACTTGAGCATTCAAATGTGTCAAAAAGGGTCATGGAGACTTCTGAGGGGTCCTAGTACACCTTATCACGCGTTAGGACCCCTAGGAAGTCCCCATGACCCCTTTCGACACATTGGAACCCTCAAGTGTGTCCTAAGGGGTCCTAAAACCCTTCAGACACACTTGAGGGTTCAAATGTGTCAAAAGGGGTCATGGGGACTTCCTAGGGGTCCTAGTACACCTTATCACGCGGTTAGGACCCCTAGTAAGTCCCCATGAACCCTTTTGACACATTGGAACCCTCAAGTGTGTCCTAAGGGGTCCTACAATCCCTTCGAACACACTTGATGATTCAAAAATATCAAAAAGGATCATGGGGACTTCCTAGTAGTCCTAGTATTCCTTATCACGCATTAGGAACCCTAAGAAGTCCCCATGACCCCTATTGACACATTGGAATGCTCAAGTGTGTCCTAAAGGGTCGTAGGACCCCTTAGGACACACTTGAGCATTCCAATGTGTCAATAGGTGTCATGGGGACTTCCTAGAGGTCCTAGTATGTCTTATCATGCATTAGGACCCCTAGGAAGTCCCCATGACCCCTATTGACACATTAAAATTCTCAAGTGTGTCCTAAGGGGTCCTATGACCCCTTCAGACATACTTGAGCATTTAAATGTTTCAAAAGGGGTCATGGGAACTTCCTAGGGGTTCCTAGTACACCTTGTCACACATTAGGACCCATAAGAAGTCCCCACGACCCCTATTGACACATCGCAATGCTCAAGTGTCTCCTAAGAGATCCTACAACACCTTTTGAACACACTTGAGCATTCAAATGTGTCAAAAGGGGTCATGGGGACTTCCTAGGGGTCCTAGTACAACCTTATCATGCATTATGACACCTAGGAAGTCCCATGACCCCTATTGACACATTGGAATGTTCAAGTGTGTCCTAAGGGGTCCTACGACCCCTTCAGACACACTTGAGGGTTTAAATGTGTCAAAAGTGGTCATGGGAACTTCCTAAGGGTCCTAGTACACCTTATCACGCATTAGGACACGTAGGAAGTCTCCATGACTCTTTTTGACATATTAGAACACTCAAGTATGTCCTAAAGGGTCGTAGGACCCCTTCAGACACACTTGAGGGTTCAAATGTGTCAAAAGGGTTCATGGGACTTTCTAGGGGTCTCTAGTATGCCTTATCACACGTTAGGACCCTTAGGAAGTCCCCATAACCCCTTTTGACACATTGGAATGCTCAAGTGTGTCCTAAAGGGTCCTACAACCCCTTCAAACACACTTGTGCATTCAAATTGTGTCAAAAGGGGTCAGGGGGACTTCTTAGGGGTCTTATTATGCCTTATCATGTGTTAGAACCCGTAAGAAGTCCCCATGACCCCTTTTGATACATTAGAACCCTCAAGTATTTTCTAAGGGGTCCTAGTACATCTTATCACACGTTATGACCCATAAGAAGTACCCATGACCCCTTTTGACATATTGGAATGCTCATGTGTGTCCTAAGGGGTCCTACGACCCCTTCAAACACACTTGAGCATTCAGATGTGTCAAAAGGGGTCATGGGGGACTTCCTAAGGATCCTAGTACACCTTATCACGTGTTAGGACCCCTAAGAAGTCCCTGTGACCCCTTTTGATACATTTGAACCCTCAAGTGTGTCCTAAGGGTGCTACGACCCCTTCAAATGCATTTGAGGGTTCAAAATTGTGTCAAAAAGGCTCATGGGGACTTCCTAGGGGTTCTAGTATGCCTTATCACACGTACTAGGACCCCTAGGAAGTCCTCATGACCCCTTTTGACACATTGGAACTCTCAAGTGTGTTCTAAGGGGTCGTAGGACCCCTTTGAACAAACTTGAGCATTCCAATGTGTCAAAAAGGGTGATGAAGACTTCCTAGGGGTCCTAGTATGCCTTATCATGCATTAGGACCCCGAGGAAGTCCCCATGACCCCTTTTGACACATTAGAACACTCAAGTGTGTCCTAAGGGGTCGTAGGAACCCTTCAGACACACTTGAGGGTTCAAATGTGTCAAAAGGGGGTCATGGGGACTTCATAGGGGTCCTAGTACGCCTTATCACGTGTTAGGACCCCTAGGAAGTCCCCATGACCACTTTTGACACATTAAAATTCTCATGTGTGTCCTAAGGGGTCCTACGACCCCTTCAGACACACTTGAGCATTGAAATATGTCGAAAGGGGTCATGGGGACTTCCTAGGGGTCCTAGTACACCTTATCACGCATTAGGACCCCTAGGAAGTCCCAATTAGCCCTTTTGACACATTTGAACTCTCAAGTGTGTCCTAAGAGGTCGTAGGAACCCTTTGGACACACTTGAGGGTTCAAATGTGTCAGAAGGGGTCATGGGGACTTCATAGGGGTCTTAGTACGCCTTATCATTTGTTAGGACCCCTAGGAATTCTTCATGACCCCTTTTGACACATTAGAACCCTCAAGTTTGTCCTAAGGGGTTGTAGGAACCCTTCGGACACACTTGAGGGTTCAAATGTGTCAAAAATGGGTCATTGGGACTTCACAGGGGTCCTAGTACGCCTTATCACATGTTAGGACCTCTAGGAAGTCCCCATGACCCCTTTTGACACATTAGAACCCTCAAGTTTTTCCTAAGGGGTCGTCGGACCCCTTCAAACACACTTGAGGGTTCAAATGTGTCAAAAAGGGTCATGGGGACTTCCTAGGGTTTTAGTATGTCTTATCACATGTTAGGACCCCTAGGAAGTCCCCATGACCCCTATTGACACATTGGAATGTTCAAATGGTGTCCTACGACCCCTTTGAACACACTTGAGCAGTCAAATATTTTAAAAGGGGTCATGGGGACTTCCTAAGGGTCCTAGTACACCTTATCATGCGTTATGACCCCTAGGAAGTCCCCATGACCCCTTTTGACACATTAGAACCCTCAAGTGTGTCATAAGGGGTCGTAGGACCCCTTTAAACACACTTGAGGGTTCAAATATGTCAAAAGGGGTCATGGGGACTTCCTAGGGATCCTAGTATGCCTTATCACGCGTTAGGACCCCTAGGAAGTCCCCATGACCCCTTTTGACACATTGG
Source organism: Chamaecyparis obtusa (assembly GCA_027943335.1). Classification (NCBI taxonomy): domain Eukaryota; kingdom Viridiplantae; phylum Streptophyta; class Pinopsida; order Cupressales; family Cupressaceae; genus Chamaecyparis; species Chamaecyparis obtusa. The sequence continues at coordinate 733,684 of BSBK01005307.1, forward strand.
AATGCTCATGTGTGTCCTAAGGGGTCATAGGATCCCTTAGGACACACATGATTCCAATATGTCAAAAGGGGTCATGGGGACCTCCTAGGGGTCCTAGTATGCCTTATCACATGTTAGGACCCCTAAGAAGTCCCCATGACCCCTTTTGACACACTTGAACCCTCAAGTGTGTTCTAAGGGGTCTTACGACCTCTTCAGACACACTTGAGCATTCAAATGTGTCAAAAAGGGTCATGGGGATTTTCTAGGGGTCCTAGTATGACTTATCACGTGTTACGACCCTTAGGAAGTCCCCATGACCCCTATTGACACATTGAAATGCTCAAGTGTGTCCTAAGGGGTCCTACGACCCCTTCAGACACACTTGAGCATTCAAATATTTCAAAAGGGGTCATGGGGACTTCCTAGGGGTCCTAGTAACACCTAATCACATGTTTCAGACACACTCAAGCATTCCAATGTGTCAAAAGGGGTCATGGGGACTTCCTAGGGGTCCTAACGCATGATAAGGCATACTAGGACCCCTAGGAAGTCTCGGTAACCCCCTTCAACATACAATTTAAATATTATGATCTATAAAGGTTTATATATTAATATATAATTATATATATAATACATATTTAAAAATATATAAAATATTTACATAATACCCCTTAAGCGTTATATATATATATATATATATATATATATATATATATATATATATATATATTATATATATATATATATATATATATATATATATATATATATATATATATATATATATTATATATATATATTATATATATATATATATAATTTGTATATATAATTTGTACATATAAATATAATATAAGTTGGTTAAATATAATTATATACAATACATATTATATATAAAAAATATATTAATATAAAATATATATGACATACAATTTTAAATATTCCAAGATATTATAATATAAAATATTTTAATATAAAATATATATTAATATAATTATATATAATATATATTAAAATATTTACATAATATCCCCTTAATACCCCTTAAACGATATATATATATATATATATATATATATATATATATATATATAATATATATATATATATATATATATATATATATATAACTTGTACATATATTATATAATATAAACGTTAATATAATTATATACAATACATATTAATATATAAAAAAATATATTAATTTATAAAATATTATATTTAAAATATATAAATTAATATATAATTATATATATAATACATATTTAAACTTTATATATATATATAATAGTGATATCATACATATTTCAAAGTTCATTTTTGTTGATTAAACATTATATATTTCAAAGTTCATATTTCATCGTTAAACATTATATATATATATATACCTCTTTTTACATATAAAAGTTCAATTTTTTCATTTACTCCCGTTGTTTTTTCATATACCCAAAAATATTGGGTACCCGATTAGGCTTGTGCTTTGGTGTCAGGTTTGCCCAGGTTTACTAACACCTAGGCCTACTAAAAAGTCAACATACATTTTCATGTGCTTTTGGACGACTGAAAAGTGGATTTTTTTACATTGCCACTTTTTGGCCCCTCATGATCTTGCACATACCCATCATATTTGCTATAGGTAACACTTGATGAAGATGAGATTGTTGCAAAGTCTTGAGATCCTTGCCTCCTTCCTATGACAATAAGGTTGCAGCTATTGAAGAAATAAGGACAGTGGTGAATGTGACAAGAGAAAATCTTATTGGAAATCTTCCAGCCTTTGAGCTAAGCACATTAGGCGGTGAACTCCCTTAGGATGAGACAACATTCAAAGCCACGGTGACTAGGACGAACATGCAAAGATCATATCAAATTGATAGACCTGAAAGGAGGATGACGAAATGGGAAAGAGAGCTAAAGGAAATGGAATAGGAAGATAGAGAGGTTGAATAATTAGAAGAAAAATTTGTAAAGAAAATACATTATTAAGCCACTTCTACCAGTAAGTACAAAGGAAAGATGTCTTTTAAATGTTTTTCTTGTGGTAAATTAGGACATTTTTCATGTAGATGTCCTAATAGAATTCCTAAGTACAAGTATTAGCATAATCCTACGGAAAGATGTTATTATTCTCTTGATGAAGAAGGTGTTATTGATGAAGAGTATGATGAAGCTAATAGGGATGATGATGATTTTACATTCGTTGTCATTAAGGAAGATAATAAAAATGTAACTGATGTTGTAATCACTAATGATGTTTTTGAAGAAAAATATTTGACTTCTAAAGTTAAAAAGGAATAAATGGGTGTTTCATAGTGGATTTTCTCACCAAATAACTGGTAAAAGAGAAAATTTGTAAGCTATGAGAAGTATGAAGGTGGAGAAGCAATATGGGGAGACAACTCTGGTGGTAAGATAAAAGGTAGAGGTTCTATTAATTTGGATGGAAAAAAACAACATTGATGATGTCTTGTATGTGGAAGGCTTGGAGCGTGATCTTTTAAGTTTTTGTCAGCCGATGGAAAAAGGGCTACGGATTACATTTCAAGGATGATATGTGCAAGATCTTGAATTATTATGGAAATGAGATTGCTACTAGATCCAAAACAAGAGGGTAACATGTTTCTTTTGAATAGTGGGAAAATGACTCGTTTGATTGCTCAAGTAGATGAAATCCGGTTGTGGCATAAAAGATTGTGTCATATGAATTTTGACAATATAGTGGTCATAAGTTCTTCTTCTATTAGATATTTTCCTTTGATGAAGAAGCCTTCCAATAGCTCTTGCAAGGAATGTCAAATGGGTAATAAAACTAGATCTATTTTTTACTCTAAGAAAGTGAACTCCAATGGATTGTTTGATCTTGTTCATGTTGAGTTGTGTGGTTTTGCTAAGACAATGAGTTTTCAAGGTGATAGATATTTCATGCTCCTAATAGATGATTACACTAAGATGGTATGGGTAACTTTCTTGAAAGATAAATCTGAGGATTTTAACAAGTTTGAAGCATACAAATCATTGGTTGAGAATGAGACAAGTCTGAATATCAAGAGGGTGAGATCAGACAGAGATGGAGAATTCACATAAAATGAGTTTAACTCATTTTTTTTAAATTCAGGACATCAAGAGGGAATTATCTTCTCCTAGAACCCCACAATAGAATGTTGTAGAAAAATGCAATAACAGAAAAATTGTAGAGATAGCAAGGACAATGATCTTTGAGAATAATATTCCATAAATGTTTTGGAGAGAAGTTGTGAGCATCACAGTCTACACACTTAACCTCGCAAAAATTATAGAGGTGACTAGTAAGACACCTTATGAGCTTTGGTATGGACATGTTCCTATTGTCAATTATTTTAGAATTTTTGGTAGTAGATGTTATATAAAAAGAGATTAGGATATTAATAAGTTTAATGCAAGGAGTGATGACGGTTTATTTACAAGATACTCTACCAAAATCAAAGCTTATAAGTTTTATAACAATGGATTGATGAAATTGGTAGAGAACACTAATGTTAAGATAGATGAAAGCCTTGAAAACCTCTCAAGATGTAGTGAAAGTGAGTATCATAAGGATAGTGATAATCAAAGAGAACTGCAAATAGTTTCCAACACAAATCGAAGAATGACAGAGAGCACAAAAAATGAGGCTTGTATAAGTGGTGATAATGAAGAAGCTAAGAAACCTAAGAAAATGTAGAAGACTCCAATATATGTGAGACTAAACCATAATGAAGGAAAAATTATTGGTGATTAAGAAAAGGAGTTCAGACAAGAAGAAGAGTTGCACATAATTAGGTATGCTTTATGTCTCATATTGAGCCTAAGGATGCAAAAGAATCTTGTCAAGATGATGGCAAGATTGAGACAATGGAAGAAGAACTGTTACAGACTGAAAAGAATCAACTTTTTTTATATCAGAAGTTGTCTCAAATGATGACGATTGGACCAGAACAATCAAGGAAGATATTTCAGCCACAAACAATCATGTCAAGAATCTCATTCTTAGAGCAACTACAATTAAGGTATTGCTTGAGAATGAGAATTATTTTTTCATAATTGTGAAAAGTGAAGTTTCAAGTTTAGGACAAGAAAATTTGAAGATAAAAGATAGAAGAAGAACAATAAGAAGTGTGAAGTATGAGAATATAGTTTCCCTCTATTTTGCAAAACATTTCATTTGAAGTGAAATCCATTCTATTTTGTTGAATGTTTACTTTGGACGTGTAATTCTTCGATCTACACTTGTTTTCCACTTTCAATATAATCCTCTCAAATACTCCATTTTTACCTTAATCAATTTATTATCCTCTGATAAAAAAAACTTTCCTTTATTCTTGGAAAAATTTTCCCATAATCATTCTCCATTTTGCAACTAAAAAAATGAGGGGTCAGTGAAATAGCGATGTCTATCACCATTTTGCAACCCTCTTAAGTTTCCACATGGTGTCATATGGAGTTTTGGTGTCAGCGCACTTACTTAGAAGATCAGAATTTGGCTAAGTATGGAAGATAGAGTAGTCAGTAAAGCACCTGATGAACAGAGTGTCAGCGCACGTGTGTATGAGCAATTGTTGGTATGCACCCTTGAAGAAAGCTTTTGAGTATGTAATCATGCTAATTCTAAGAACGCATGATCGAATGAGTTAGTATGAAGAAGTTACAGTGAGTTGAAGTGACACAATCAGTGAGCGGCAGAACAAAACATAGCTTGCAGCCGACAGACAGTATTTTGATTAGCGGTTATTATTTTGTTTTGTAAAGGCTATGCGCCTATTGTATTTATGTTGTAAACATGTTAATAGAAATGTATGTAAACACACTTGAGCCAATTCATTTGGAAGTGTTGTATGTAATAGGTTATAGGCCGACTTAGTGAATAGTTTTGTTTGCGCCTATATATAAGACATGTGATTTTGTATTTGATGTAAAGATGGATAGCGAAGATGAAATAGAAGAGAAGAATTATGCAAAGTATGTGTTAAGAGCAGTAAGAATGTTATAGAGCTTTACAAGAGGTTAAAGCATCAGTGCACAAAAGGAACTGATCAGACAAGCAGTGTCATAGCAGAAGTTCACCATTGCAGATATAGTGTGTATCTGATATCCAGGAGGTTGTAGCATTCTTTATTGAGCAATGAGCTCTGGCAATGAGCCTTCCACCCCTAACAGGGTTTGTTACTTCAAGACTCCTAATAGGGTCTAACCCTTGACAAGGTCATTGTACTAAAGCATTGTAATGACTACTCCTAATAGGGAAAAGGAACATTAACAAGTTCATAATACACAACTGAAATTATTAGTGGGTTTTAATTCCCACCAGGATTTTTTCTTTGGCCAAGGTTTCCCCGTAATCATATATGGTGTTATGTGTTATGGTTGTTTTCTTTACTTGCTTTAATATTCATTTTAGTAAATAAGTAATTGAGTTAAGATTCAAGTAATAGAAATTAATAATATAGAACATTGATTCACCCCCCCCCCCCCCTCCCCCCCCTCTCAGTGTTCCCATTCCTAACAATTGTTATCAGAGCATTGGTCCTCTAAAGATAAGTTTAACCACTTGAGGAGATCATGGATACAAGAGAAGTGAAACATCTGAAGAAGAATCTTGAAGCAACTCTTGAAGATCTTGACAGATCTAAAAAAGAAATTGAAAAAGTGAAATTGAAGGTCAGTGGCACACAAGTATTCATCAAGAAACTTGGAAAAGAATTGAAAGATTGTTCAAACAATTATTTGGGAAAGATGGTCAAAAATTGGAATGAAGAAAACATGTCTTTGAAGGATCATATTAAAGAGTTGGATGAAAATTTATTCAATAATCAGGAAGCCTATGAAGAGCAGATCAAAGAGAATAAATAGTTGGATGAACAACTGAGGCAAGAAAACATGAAAATCTTGGAGTTAGAAACATCAAGAAAAAGGTGGAATCTAAATTGACTGAAGCAAAGAATCATATTGACAAATTGCACACAAATAAGGATCTAATAGAGTCACAGTTATATGCACAGAAGATTAAAGGAGATAACACTGGTATTGGATTCAATGAAGCACAAAATCAAATCAATGATATACGAGAAAGAATGAAAGCACCAGAAGAATATACAGAAGCTAAGAAGACTAAAAATCATACTGAAGCTAAAGCTAAACCATCTAAGGATGAACGCAAGCCAGTAAACCGAACTTGTTATGCCTGTAACAAGCATGGACATATAGAAAGAGATTGTAAAGAGGTAAAACCATTCAATGGTTATTGTTATTCATGCAATAAGTTTGGTCATCAAACTATGAATTGTAGATCAAATCAAAGAAGTCAGACTCAGCATAATCGGAGAAATCATCCATAGAAAAATGTTAGAAGTCCTTAGAACATTACATGTCATATATGCAATTATAATGGTCACACAGGTGGACAATGCAGTATGGTAACTCACATCAATGCGTTGAGGAACATAAGGCCTCTAGTCATTTGTCACTATTGTAACAAGGTAGGACACATCTCAAAGTTTTGCAGATCACAAACGCAAAGACAAGAAAGACCTAATAAGTCTCAAGGATCAATTTTTGATGAATCTGGAGAAGTCAAGTTTGTGAAAGCTATAGAAGATGCGAGCAAGATTTGGATGGAAGTAAAGAAAGATAATGTTGATGAGTATATAATAGATGCATCTGTAATGGATGCACCTTCTACTTCTAGATGAATGACCCTCATGGTCATAGGGGGAGCTAGATTAGCTCTAGACCCATGTGTGGCTGGTATAGTCACCCTCAGAGTATGCACCTTTGGTTTTAGATGTTTGGATACTAGTTGATGCTATATGCAAGAGTGTACAACTTGATTGATAGCAGAAATGAAGATTGGAATTCTATGTTGCATTTTGTGTTATGGCGGCAAACATTAATTGCAAGAAAGTTGTTTTTGATGTTACTAAAAGGAAGAGGTACATATTTAAGAAGCACCATTTCAAGTCAGTCCTAGATGACCTTGAAGGGGCATTTTCTAGAACTCCTATGGGAGTGATGCACATAGAAGACATACACGCATACATTTACTACAAGAAGGAACTAGTAGGATTGAATAGAATAGGTCACAGTTAGAGTCAATGATGAAACCAGACATGACATTCATGGATGAGTTCGCACACCTTGCAAATCACCCAATTATTGAGTATGCGACTTCATATGAGTTCTATGAATCCGAATGGATTCAAATCCTATTGAGAAGAATTCGTGATGACCTATTTTGGATAGGAGAAGTTCCAGTTCACATCACTTCAGATCTCATTTATGAGATGACAGGACTATCAAAGACAGGCGCCATTCTTCCTACTGGTAAGGATGTCAGGAAACTAGTTGAACAACCTTGTAAGTCCCGCAGTGATAAGCGCAGCATGACCATTGAGCCGATAGAGGAGAAGGACATAAAGCTAATGTCTATGATACTTGGTTATAAGTTCTAGCATGCAAACAGAGTCAATAGTGTGTCTACAACAATAATTCTGGCAGTTATGAGTATTGTAAGAGAAAATGGAGAGTTCAACTTGTGTGAGATCTTGCACGCACAATTGATGGATAACATAAGGGCTATTAAGCATGACAAGAGAAAGATATTTAGATTTGGGTCACTAATCATCTATATGTACTTCCATATTGTTGGTAAAGTATCAGATCTTTATCTTGACATGAGTTTACCTACAATGCCACAAATTTCATTCAAGGCATCATCTGAAATCACCTTGAAAGATTTCATGGATTTAGAGATAAAGACATTCAGAATCAGGATATAAAGAAGGTATAGGATACCTGAGAGCATAGTTGAAAAGTATAAAGACATCATTTTCTTTATGGTGGAGACAGATATCACATGCATGGAATTTGTAGAGCCTAGAACTAAGTGGATTCATCCACTTGGTTATGAAGTAGAGGAACACATTCTACAAGCCTATGCACAAGTCCTCCTGTTAGTGCCTAAGGATCCCAATGAACCAAGATGCGGTACTTATGAGGAGAAGACAAGACAACTAGATTTCATCTTGTATAGTGCAACAACAAAAAGGAAAGCATCAAAGATAACATCAGATATACTACAAATCCATGGTGTTACACAAGCAGACCTGGATAAAGCTAGGGAAGCCAAGATTGCAATGCAACTTGAGAGGACACCCTCTTCTGAAGTGAAATCAGAGAAGATTGATGATCCCAAGGAGAAGAAGAAAAAGATAGAACAAAACACTCATGCACCCACAAATACTATTGATCTAGAGTCCACACCACCTCCTGAGCATAGCAAGATGCCTAAGAGGAAGAAGCAGACCGGCGCAAGCCACCCATCCTCTAGAACAACAAGAAACAAAGATAGAAACACTCAAGAACCTCCTGAGGTAGGATTCAAACCGAATCTTGAAGTGTTGAGAACCAGGGTAGTAGATGAAGGAAGAATTAATCAAATTGCTAAGTTCTATGATAAATATCATGAAATAGACAAATAAGAGATCCATAGTATTATCATAAAGCATATGATTAAGTTCAATAAGACAGTCTTGGAACTTAAGACAGTTAGATCTGTACACACTAAATCGTGCACTTCTCTAAGTCATTACTTCCAAGGGAATCCATGAATGTGAAACCTTGAGAAAGCGGCCTAGAGCTCCCTAGGCATGGAGTCACAAGGATGTTGATGGTGCTCTCAGCTAGAGCTATTGAAGCATGCAACCTTGCTAGTAAACCACACAATGGTAGATTCAAAGAGACAAGGGAAAGAATGTCAATATCCTCAAGAATAAATCAATGGAAATGCAATGCAACTATGCTAAGAATGAAGATGCAAGCTAAGCTATGAAAGGAAAGTATTACAAGCCTTGCTAATTAAGCTATGTGAGCTAATCTAGAGCATAAAGGAAACTAAGCTAGAAAGCATAAACATGAAGCTATGATGCAAGAATGAAAGCTAGATGCAAGAATGTCTCCAAAAGCTCCAAAGTATCCAAGAAATCTTGTAGCATAAGATTAGCATAAAATTTTTTGGGTATCTAGAATGAGAAGAGAGCTCTCCTTTTAAAGGAATTGAAAAGAAATGGACCATGGAGATTAAGAGGCAAAAGATTTAATCAAGGGTGGAGTTTGAAAAAGGAGAAATCCATGTGCACAAGTTTCCTCCAATGAGAAATAAGTGTTGACTTTTGTGCCCCATATGAGACAAAAAGGCCTTTTCTTATTTTTATAAAATAATAATAATGCTTTATTTGTGCAACTTAGGATAAGAGAAAAAGTGGGGGCTTTTTATTTAATAAAAGGGGAGGAAATTCCTTTTAATTAAATAAAGACTTAGGATAAAATGGTTAGCCCATAGAAAATAATCGAATAAATGATAGAATTAGGATTTGATCAAGAATAGGCAATTGATGATTTTAGCAAATAATGCTAGCAAGGGGCTAATAGTCTAGATGACCATTTTTGGGTGATTACAAGATCAAGTATGGAATATACTTGATTCTTTGAAGAGACGAGCTATAGAAGAAGTTTTCAAAATAAGTGAAAAGACTTTAGATGAAAACCTCCCTGTTTGTTCATTTGAAGAAAAATCATTGTTGCTAGATCTGGTGAAGCCTCACCTTAGAACCAAGTTGAGAACTTTGTAGATTATGAATAAGGATTATGAGTTCATTGCGAAGGAGACTAAGAAGGCATTTGAGAAGTTCTTGGAAAGATACATGTATCTTCCTACTGCGCCTGCAAATCAAGTTCCCTCTGAGAAAGCCAAGGAGCTTGAGATCCCAAATGCACCTATGACAGGTCCACAGAATTATGCACCCACAGTGATAGCTCCCACAGAAGCAATGGAGTTTTCCCATGCCTGAAACAAAGGATGACACTATCATGATTGATAATGTTGAAATTGTTGGCATTAAGTATGTTTGTCATTAGTGACAACACTTATTCAGACTCTATGTGTTTACCGAGCAGACAGGACAGTGTTTACCGACAGACAGGACAGTGTTTACCGAGCAAACAGAATAGTGTTTAACGAGCAGACAGAACAATGTTTACCGAACAGACCGAGATTCGTAGTGCTTACCGAGTGATGAAATGAGCAGTGTTTATTGAGTGCCAGCATGGTAAATAAGGAATTTAGTTTCTACCGAGTGACACTATATCTACCGAGTCTCTAGTATATACCGAGTTCGAAACTACAACCGAGTGGTTAGTATGGACCGAGCCTCCACTTCTACCAAGAGCATGATGATGCCGAGTAACACAGTGGATACCGAGTATCAGAAAGTCACCAAGTTAGTTTGCAGTAACCGAGTAACTATATTTGGGTCGACTCAGTAATATTTGTGTTAGCTTGTTTAAGAGATGACTTTGTAATTATTTTGTAATTGTTTTGGATTGATATATAAACAATGTTTTGTATCATATCCAAGGTGTGAAGTAGCAAAGTATGAAAAAGAAAGAAAGGCAGAGATAAGCGAATTACAAAGGGCTACATAAGTATAAGTAGCAAAGATCTATCCATCACAGAAGGTGATCAGTACATCAGAGAATCTCAATCAGCAAGTATAGTTGCAAGTAAGAGATCTACTGTTTCATCCTAACAGGTGAATCAGCTTAAAATCCTTTAATCGGGTAGACTTAACAGTCTTTGTAAAATCTCTTAACCAAGTGCATACTTTATTATATGTTTGTAAATCCTCTAACAAGGTGGACCTAGTAGTCCTTATTACTCCTAACGGGGCAGATCATCAGAAGTGATCATTGTAAGCCTTAACTGGCAAACTTTATACTGCAGTATTAAAGTTTTGTGGGTATCATCCCCACCCCAGTTTTACTTTCTATTTGGAAGGTTTCTGGGTCACCAAATCTCTATGTTCAAAGTGTTATGAATGTTTTATTCTTTCTATTACTCATGCATGCAGTCAGATTATCAATCTAATGTTATTTGAAATATGGTTAAGATCTAAATTTGTTAAAAGTTTTGAAGTTACTGATTCACCCCTCCCCTCTTAGTAACCTGGATAGTCTTGAATATTTCCAACAATTGGTATCAGAGCTTTGTGGTTCTCAGGATAAAGTTTGACAGCTTGAGAAAAGATTTAGGACAATGGAGATATTCAGACTTAACAAAGTAATTGAGAATGAAAAGATAGATCTGGAAATGGCCATAACTCAACTCAAGGAAGCAAGAGAGCATCTTTCCCAATCCCTAAAAAGAAGGAAGGAACTTGCAAATCAGATTAATGACCACCAGTATGTTGAAGAAAAGATTGAAGACTTTTTCCCTTCAAGCAGCTCAGATGAAGCAAACAATGCAATCAAAGAACTTCTAAAAAAGAGTGGATCTTTGCAAGAAGAGGTAAGAAAATTGAAAAGAGAACAAGAAATTCAGTCAACAAGATTTTGTGAAATCTTGGAACAAAGAAACAAGATGAAAGATGAAATAGATGGAAAGAACAATGAAATCCAGAATCAAACCCTTCAGCTAGAAAACCTTATTGATCAAGTGTCCAATGCAAATGAAGAAATCTTGACTCTGAGATCAGAAAATGAAAATATAAGAGAGGAGCTGAGATCTGAAAAGCAAATCAATTTAAGATTGATGAATGACCTAGATACTGAAAGGCAAATCAATGAGAGAATGTTGAAATCTCAAGAAGATATGAATCAGGTGTATGAATGAAACCTTCATAAGCAAAAAGGAAAAGCAGGACTTGGATACAAAGAGGAAGGTGAATCCTCCAAACAAGGTACTCAAAAGAATCAGAAACTCACTTGTAATCACTGTGGCAAAATTGGTCATACTTCAAACAAATGTTGGAACAATGGAAAAGAAAAATTCAATGGAAAATGTTACAATTGAAATCAACATGGTCATAAAGCAAATGAATGCAAGGAGAAACCAAGATTTAAATGGAAATGTCACAAATGTAGCAAACAAGGTCATAAGGCATCATAATGCAGAACTAAAACACCCAATCCAGCAGAACAAATTATGAAAGCAATGTTTGGTTGGGATTACAACACTTGGTGTAGATGTCATTACTGTGGAGAATATGGGCCCATTGGCATGAATTGTGTAAGGCATCACTTGAGAAAAATGGATACTACCATAAGATGTTATAAATGCACTAAGCTTGGTCACATAGCTAAAAACTACATGAATTTAGGCAAAGTTGAAGATGAAAAGAAAGCAAAAGCAAATAGCATCAGGAAGCAGATGAGACAACAGTGGATTCCTAAACCTACTAAGCAAACCAGTCCAAGTAATGAAGTCACTCATGAAGAGAGTGGCTCTATCAACTCTAACTAAGTCTCCAAGAAAGAACTGGAACTGTATCTTCATAGACATATTCCAAACAGTTCCTGAATTGAAAGGAAGAAAGATCCAAATCAGTATGCAAGATACAATAGGATCACAAGAAGGTCGGTATCAGTTACCACCGAGCAAGGTCGGGAGTAACCTAATTTCATTTGGTTACCGAGTAAGGTCGGAGCAGTATGAATTCGTATGTTCTCCGAGTTGCAGAATCTCCACCGAGCTTCAGCCTCCTTCCACCAAGTTGCAGTCTTCAGTACCTTCTTCAATTTTGAGTTTTTCAACAGTAAGTACTTCAGATTCTATAGTTGTAAATACTTCAATTTTTTATTTATAAAGTATTCCAGTTAGCATCCCATCAGTTGGAAGTTTATCATTTTTCACTACAAGTCCTACTGTGTCTACAATAATTTCTACTACAAAGGCAATAAGTATAAAGACTCAACCGAGTACAAAATTTTTGAGTAAGAGTGTAGTAGAAGATATAGATTTAGATGAGGAGATAGAAATTCCCCAATTAGATTTTGCAAACCTCATAGCAGACCAAATGCAAACAGTTGGTGAACTCCTCCAGAAGAAAGAAAAGCAGAAGAAACTAAAAGAAGAAAGAGATAAGGAATATAAGATCATTGAGGATGCCAAGAACATTTTGGCAGAAACAATAGGTGTTGAAGTTGATTCCTCTCAACACATTTTGTTGCAGTTGGCAGAGGCAGTAAAAAAGTTCAATGAGGATTCCTCTGGATCAGATAAGTTGCTTGAGAAGGTTGAGAAGAAGTTTGAAAATAAAGTGCTTGAGCACATTGCTCAGCAAATAGCTATCAATCAGGTAGGGTTATCTTCAATTTTGACTAGCATTGAGTCCTCCTATTCCAAGGTAACATCATTTTTTTGTCAAAGTATGTAATGTTGCCGAGTTCTCAAAGGAGATTAAAGACAAAATAAATAAGATTGATGAGGATCTGAAGATCAGTGCACAGAAGTTGCAACTTGAACCTAGTTCAAGCTCTGCACATCATATGACAGTTAGATTCCTATCTGATAAGCGGTCAGAGTTATTGAAAGAAGATGCAAGGATCATATCAACATTAATAGATATTCAGAACATTTTCCTTCCCATCATGGATGCAATGCAGAAGCATATTGCATACTCAAAAACATTGATCCATGACAATCAGTTTTCAATTGCAGATCACATGATTGAACTCTTTGCAGAAGTCCAAGTTGCACTCCATACATGCAAGATTCTGCAAGAGAATTGGGATAGAACTCTAGCACTAATTGGAAAGGTACATTCTAATATTCTCTCACATTTTGGTATCTCCATGTAAAATATTTATATATACACCTTTGGCATTATTGTCAAAAAGGGGGAGAAAGTATATAAGATATATGAGATATGAAAGGGGGAGAAAGTATATGAGAGAAATAGGAAATATGAGTATAAGGTGAAATAAGATATTTGTATATATATTGTATGAGGGAGACATGAAATGTATATATAGCAGTATGACAAAGATAATTTTTTTGAAAAATCAAAACCAGTATCAGCATGATTGTGTATATAAGTTTTGGGCAATAAGTGTTTTGTCACTAATGCCAAAGGGGGAGATTGTTGGCATTAAGTATGTTTGTCATTAGTGACAACACTTATTCAGACTCTATGTGTTTACCGAGCAGACAGGACAGTGTTTACTGAGTAAACAGAACAGTGTTTACCAAACAGACCGAGATTCGCAGTGCTTACCGAGTTATCATTACCGAGTGATGAAATGAGAAATGTTTACCAAGTGCCAGCATGGTAAATAGGGAATTCAGTTTCTACCAAGTGACACTATATCTACCAAGTCTCCAGTATATACCGAGTTTGAAACTACAACCAAGTGGTTAGTATGGACCGAGCCTCCACTTCTACCGAGAGCATGACGATGCCAAGTAACACAGTGGATGCCGAGTATCAAAAATTCACTGAGTTAGTTTGCAGTAACCGAGTAACTAAATTTGGGCCGACTCAGTAATATTTGTGTTAGCTTGTTTAAGAGCCGACTTTGTAATTATTTTGTAATTGTTTTGGATTGATATATAAACAATGTTTTGTATCATATCCAAGGTGTGAAGTAGCGAAGTATGAAAAAGAAAGAAAGGCAAAGATAAGTGAATTACAAAGGGCTACAACAGTATAAGAAGTAGCAAAGATCTATCCATCATAGAAGGTGATCAGTACATCAGAGAATCTCAATCAGCAAGTATAGTTGCAAGTAAGAGATCTACTATTTCATCCTAACAGGTGAATCAACTTAAAATCCTTTAACCGGGTAGACTTAACAGTCTTTGTAAAATCTCTTAACCGAGTGCATACTTTATTGTATGTTTGTAAATCCTCTAACAAGGTGGACCTAGCAGTCCTTATTGCTCCTAACAGGGCAGATCATCAGAAGTGATCATTGTAAGCCTTAACTGGCAAACTTTATACTGCAGTATTGAAGTTTTGTGGGTATCATCCCCCCCCCAATTTTACTTTCTATTTGGAAGGTTTCTGGGTCACCAAATCTCTGTGTTCAAAGTGTTATGAATGTTTTATTCTTTTTGTTACTCATGCATGCAGTCAGATTATCAATCTAATGTTATTTGAAATATGGTTAAGATCTGAATTTGTTAAAAGTTTTGAAGTTACTAATTCACCCCTCCCCTCTCAGTAACCTGGATAGTCTTGAATATTTCCAACAGAAATATCAATGGTGGCTATAGATAAGGACTTAGATAAGTTTGAGGAAGCATTTGTAAGCACTGAGGAAGTAGAGATTCTATGCGTTGATGAATCTTCTAAGCAACAAGAAGAAGTGCAGATTGAAGACTTCACTGGACAGGAAGAAGAGAAGAAAGATGAACCTGCAGATGAGCCCTCTGTTTAATTACCAGTAAAGGAAAAGACTGAAATCTTGGACAACACACTCATCACACCTAAGACTTCAATGTCATTGTTGTCAAGTTTGACCCCTGATACAACAAGTTTAGATTCATGGGGAGAAGAAGACTTAATAAAGATTAGTGTGTTAGCAATGGAGAAAGTGAAGAAGAAACAAGTAATGAGGAATCCATTATTTGTTGAATCAATAAGCATACTGAATAGCCTACTGCCTGAGGACAAGAAAGTAATAAAATTTCATTCAGTGGATGATGTAAGCAGCATCCTATCAAGTTTTAAAGAAAATTTCTCTAGTCTTGAAGAATCAACATCTAAAATTGCAGAAGAGAAATATCTTAAGAAGAGGTTAAGTGAATTGATAGGTAACTTCACACTTGACCTTAGTTCTCTAAAAGTTGGTCAAGCTTTGCTGAAAGATTTAGCAGCTAAAGGAAGAAAGATAATAGTTGATTGTATGAATAAAGACAAACTTACATCAGACCTTTGTAAAGAAGATTCAGGAAGTTGAATCTTTGATGGCAGATGTGAGAAAATTAGTGCTAGATCCCCCACAAGATGTAAACATGTGTAATAATGTCTATCAATGACAGTTGGACAAAATTGAGAAGGCAGAAAAATAAATGGCTAAGATAAGGGCTAGGCAAACTCAGCTAATGAATGCACTTGCGCCCTCCCTAGATGTGTTGAGTCAGAATATCAAGGAGATAGATGCCACTATTAT
This sequence comes from Chamaecyparis obtusa, assembly GCA_027943335.1. Lineage (NCBI taxonomy): Eukaryota > Viridiplantae > Streptophyta > Pinopsida > Cupressales > Cupressaceae > Chamaecyparis > Chamaecyparis obtusa. The sequence goes on from BSBK01005307.1 coordinate 749,632, forward strand.
GACATATGATCAAGGTCCCTATACAGAATTGGAGAAGATGGAGAAGTTAACTTATTCATTATGTGCCCATCTCTAGACAGTAGACGCACTCAAGGCATTTTGGCAGCAAGAGATTCAAAACCTCAAGATTCCATACTCGGATGTATTCACTATGTAAGTACTTAAAGTTTCATTTTTGAGCACCTTTGTCATTAATGTCAAAGGGGGAGTAGAGTAATATGGAGTAGTAGAAGGGAGATATAAGATATAGTATATGATGTATAGAAAAAAATAAGGATATATGTTAGAAAGTTTTTTGTAAAGATGTAGTTTAGCAACTTCGCCATATTCCATTGTTTCCATTAAGGATAAAGGGGGAGATTGTTGGAAAGTTGACTATACTAGTGTATATGACTAAGATTAGTTTTTTCATTATGGAAACAAAGTCATATGGAGTTTTAGTGTCATCACACTTACTTAGAAGATCAGAATTTGGCTAAGTATGGAAGATAGAGCAGTTAGTAAAGCACCTGATGAACATAGCATCAGCGCACGTGTGTATGAGTGATTTTTGGTATGCACCCTTGAATATAATCTTTTGAGTATGTAATCATGCTATGTCTAATAATGCATGATCAAATGAGTTAGTATGAAGAAGTTACACTGAGTTGAAGTGACACAATCAGTGAGCGGCAGAACAGAACAGAGCATGCAGCTGACAAACAGTATTTTGATTAGCGGTTATTATTTTGTTTTGTAACGGCTATGTGCCTATTGTATTTATGTTGTAAACATGTTAATAGAAATGTATGTAAACACGCTTGAGCCAATTCATTTAGAAGTGTTGTATGTAATAGGTTATAGGTCGACTTAGTGAATAGTTTTGTTTGCGGCTATATATAAGACATGCACTTTTGTATTTGATGTAAAGATGGATAGAAAAGATGAAATAGAAGAGAAGAATTATGTGAAGTATGTGTTAAGAGAAGTAAGAATGTTATATAGATTTATAAGAGGTTAAAGCATTAGCGCACAAAAGGAACTGATCAGACAAGCAGTATCATAGCAGAAGTTCACCATTGCAGATATAGTGTGTATCTGATATCCAGGAGGTTGTAGCCTTCCTTATTGAGAAGTGAGCTCTGACAGTGAGCCTTCCACCCCTAATAGGGTTTGTTACTTCAAGACTCCTAATAGGTTCCGACCCTTGACAAGGTCATTATACTAAAGCATTGTAATGCCTGCTCCTAACAGGGCAAAGGAACATTAACAGGTTCATAATACACAAGTGTAATTATTAGTGGGTATTAATTCCCACTGGGGATTTTCCTTTGGCCAAGGTTTTCCTGTAATCATATATAGTGTTATGTGTTATGGTTGTTTACTTCACTTGCTTTAATATTCAGTTCAGTAAATAAGTAATTGAGTTAAGATTCACGTAACATAAATTAATAATATAGAACATAGATTCACCCCTCCCCCCCCCCCCCTTAGTGTTCCCATTCCTAACAATAAATTTAATCAATTTACATTTACCTTGCGCAATAGATTTTACTCTCTTGTGAGGCCCCACCCCAAGTCGTTTAAGATTTTCTTGTTCTAGTTAGATAAACTTAATAATTTTAAAATGCATGATAGTTTTATACTATATAAATGAAAGGGATTGACCACATCCAATTTTGACACACCTAACTTTAGAATGTTTCTGCATTTAGAACAATAACTTTATGAAGTATTATGTTGCATCAAGGTTATTTGACTTACATGAATACCATGATTATGTTGTGTTCTTTGTGTGGAGAATTTAGGAAATGACAGTTGATTTAAGTATAATGATTAATTGATGTTTATTCCATATATTATCATGCATATGACTTCTTGAGCGACTGATGTTTGGTTTGAGATGTGTAGGAGATGACCATGGAATAAATTTGGAGAACTAGAACCAAACCTATGTATGAAAGTACAGTCAAAATTAGTGGAAGGAAAGGTTACATCTAATGAAGAGACAAAACCTCGTTGTAATGTGTTTTATTTCGTAATGTGAATTATGGCATGATTCTGCTAGTGCATTTTGTATTGCATGTATGCACCAAGGGGCATGTCAAGTATATTTTTTTAGTAATGTCCATTTTATGGTGTCACTTGACACTTGTGATGTGTATGTGTTGGCATCGACATATTCTTTGGAGGAGAATTTTTAATCAATTCATTCCTTCTACCCTTGTTGAACCCCTATGAGATCATCTGGAAAAGAGAACCTTGAGTATGTCAAAGGTATTAGTCTTATTGTGGGTTTAAGCCCACCATGGTTTTTATCGTATTTGGTTTTCCACAATAAAAATCTTTGTTTTATGTGGTGTTTGATGTTTACTTATTTATGTTTACATGTTTTAACTTCTAAAAATTTGTAACAAGGTTTTTATGATTAAGGATTTCATGCTTTAGTGGTTTTAAGGGGTTTAAGGTTAAAGGTTTTTTGAAGAAACTAATTCACACTCGCCCGCCTCTTAGTTTCTTGTTTCTATTTCCAACAACTGGTATCAGAGCCTAGTCCCTATGTGGAAGCCTAACAACTTGAGGGAGATCCACAGATGGTAGCATACAAGAAGGATAGACCTATATTTGATGGAACCAACTATGCATTGTGGAACAAAAGAATTATGGTACATTTCAAATGCATTAATGAAGACTGTTGGAGGAACACAAAGAATTCTTATGTCTCTCCTCAAAATCCTACAACTCCTCAAGAGATCAATGATGTCAACACAAACATTAGAGAAAATGAAGCTTTGTTGAGTGTATTGACTGATGTTGAGATGACAAATGTCATAGAATTGGAGACAACAAATCAAATATGGGAGAAGTTGGAGATTATTTATGAAGGAGATGCAAAAGTAAAGATTGTTGAACTGGAAAGTCTCAAATGAAGTTATGAATCCATGAGGATGAATAAAGATGAAAACATATCATCTTATATGTTAAAAATCAATGAGATAGTGTGTGTCATCATATCTACTATAGGTACACTTGATGAAGATGAGATTGTTGCAAAAGACATGAGATCCTTGCCTCCTTCATATGACAACAAGGTTGTAGCTATTGAAGAAATAAGGACAGTGATGAATGTGACAAGAGAAAATCTTATTGGAAATCTTACAGCCTTTGAGCTAAGCACATTAGGTGGTGCACTCCCTAAGGATGAGATAGCATTCAAAGCCATGGTGACCAGGAAGAACATGCAAAGATCATATCAAACCAATAAACCGATAGACCTAAAAGGAGGATGACAATATGGGAAAGAGAGTAAAGGAAATGGAAGAGGAAGATAGAGAGGTTGAATAATTAGAAGAAAAAATTGTAAAGAAAGTAGATTATAGAGCACCTGCTACCAGTAAGTACAAAGTAAATATGTCTTTTAAATATTTTTCTTATGGTAAATTAGGACATTTTGCATCTAGATGTCCTAATAGAATTCCTAAGTACAAGTATTATCCTAATCCTATGGAAATATGTTATTATTCTCTTGATGAAGAAGGTGTTATTGATGAAGAGTATGATGAAGCTAATATGGATGATGATGATTTTACATTCTTTATCATTAAGGAAGATAATAAAAATGTAACTAATGTTGTAATCACTAACGATGTTGTTGAAGAATAATATTTGACTCCTCAAGTTGAGAAGGAAGACAAATGGGTCATTCATAGTGGATTTTCTCACCACATGACTTGTGAAAAGAGAAAAATTGTAAGCTTTGAGAAGTATGAAGGTGGAGAAGCAAGATGGGGAGACAACTATGGTGGTAAGATAAAAGGTAGAGGTTCTATTACTTTGGACGGAAAAAACAACATTGATGATGTCTTGTATGTGGAAGGCTTGGAGCATGATCTTTTAAGTTTTGGTCAGTTGATGGAAAAGGGCTATGGATTACATTTCAAGGATGATATGTGAATGATCTTGAATTATTATGGAAAGGAGATTGCTACTAGATCCAAAACAAGAGGTAGCATGTTTCTTTTGAATGGACAAATGACTCATTTGATTGCTCAAGTAGATGAAATTTGGTTGTGGCATAAAATATTGTGTCATATGAATTTTGACAATATAGTGGCTATAAGTTCTTCTTCTCTTAGATATTTTCCTTTGATGAAGAAGCCTTCCAATATCTCTTTCAAGGAATGTCAATTGGGTAATAAAACTAGATCTACTTTTTACTCTAAGAAAGTGAACTCCAATGGATTGCTTGATCTTGTTCATGTTGAGTTGTATGGTCTTGCTAAGACAATGAGTTTTCAAGGTGATAGATATTTCATGCTAATGATAGATGATTACACTAAGATGGTATTGGTAACTTTCTTGAAAGATAAATCTAAGGATTTTAACAAGTTTGAAGCATACAAATCATTGGTTGAGAATGAGACAAGTCTAAATATCAAGAGGGTAAGATCAGACAGAGATGGAGAATTCACATAAAATAATTTTAACTCATTTTTTTAAATTCATGACATCAAGCTTGGGATTTATCTTCTCCTAGAACCCCACAATAGAATGTTGTAGCAAAATTCAATAACAGAAAAATTGTAGAGACAACAAGGATAGATCTTTGAGAAGAATTTTCCATAAATGGTTTGGAGAGAAGTTGTGAGCATCACAGTCTACACACTTAACCATGCAAAAATTAGAGAGGCAACTAGTAAGACACCATATGAGCTTTGGTATGGACATGTTCCTATTGTCAATTATTTTAGAATTTTTGGTAGCAGATTTTATATAAAAAGAGATGAGGATAAATTAATAGTTTGATGCAAGGAGTGATGACGGTTTATTTATAGGATACTCTACTAAAATCAAAGCTTATAAGTGCTATAACAATGGATTGATGAAATTGGTAGAGAGCATTAATGTTAAGATAGATGAAAGCCTTGAAAACCTGTCAAGATGTAGTGAAAGAAAGTATCATAAGGATAGTGATAATCAAAGGGAACTGCAAAAAGTTTCCAACACAAATCAAAGAATGACAGAGAGCACAAAAAATGAGGCTTGTATAAGTGGTGACAATGAAGAAGCTAAGAAATATAAGAAAAGGTAGAAGACTCCAAGATATGTGAGACTGAACAATAATGAAGGAAAAATTATTGGTGATTAATAAAAGGAGTTTAGACAAGAAGAAGAGTTGCACATAATCAGGTATGCTTTATGTCTTATACTGAGCCTAAGGATGCAAAAGAATCTTGTCAAGATGATGGCAAGATTGAGACAATGGAAGAACCATCACAGACTAAAAAGAATCAACTTTTTTTATATCAGAAGTTGACTCAAATGATTATGATTGGACCACACCAATCAGGGAAGATATTCTAGCCAAAAACAATCATGTTGAGAATCTCATTCTTAGAGAAACTATACTTAGGTGTTTCTTGAGAATGAGAATTATTTTGTCAGAATTGTGAAAAGTGAAGTTTCAAGTTTAGGACAAGACAATTTGAAGATAAAAGAGAGAAGAAGAAGAATAAGAAGTGTGAATTTGAAAGGAAGAACCAAGAAAGGGAGAAGAGCATTGAAGAGAAAAGGAAGATCACTGAGAAGAATGGGAACAAAGAAAAGGAGAAGAACAAGAATAAGAATAAGAATATTTTGGAGAAATGATCCAAGCCTAATAAATTTAGATTGGTTGTAGAAAAGAAAATCCCCTTTTCAGAAAGAAAAATCATCCATGTAGAAGGAAGAAAAAAAGGGACATCCACAACTCAAATATGTGGATAAATATGAACAGACAAGATGATATTGTATAGAGAAAGATGAGTATATGTCCATGAGTTATGATGAAATATGATGACAATGGATTAAAAAAAATTGTACGCTTAAGGTACAATGTATCCGAACATGTTACCAAGACCCGTAGAAGAAAAAAGATGAGCAGTGGAATCTCAACATGAAGGATCAAGAAAGTGAATAATCATAATCAAAGGAAGGAGAGGAATGCAAAAAGGAAAGACTTGAAGTTAAGAGGAATGAAGAAACATGACAAGAGAAAAGAGAAGCAAAAAAAAATCCAAGAAGAATTAGAAGAAAGGAAGCAAGAAGAAGACAACTAATAATAAAAGACAAAATCATGGAAGCAAGTCCAAAAGAAGGGTGCCTGAAAATACTTTTGTGTATCTCACAAGAAGGTTAGGGGTACTTACGCCTCATGATCTAAACTAAAATAAAAGAGGTTGCATCAATCTAGTGTGCTTAAAATAAATAACTTACAAGTGGATTGATGTATGGAGGTTGCTACTTAGGGGGAGTAGACACCATGGCGAGTCAAGTGTAGTATGCATGGGAAGTAGAAATGTGATTGTGTAATGATCAGGTAATAGGTATTTATAAATTTTCCAAAATTTTGTAGTTTTTGGATGTGTTTTGTATTTTTAGAGACATGTGGAAGAAGGGAAGAAGTTCTTGACAAAGTAGTAGAAGTTGAAAAGGAAAAGGAAGAAGACATTGATGAGATAGGTCAAGTTGAACACAAGTGTTGATGGCACACCTTTTTCATTGATGTCAAAGGAGGAGAGAGACCAATATAAAAAACAAGTCAGTGAGTGAAGAGAAGAAGAAGATTTGAAGAGGCAGATGTCAGAAATTAAGAAGAGAAGAAGAAAATGAAAAGAGATAGAAGTCTTCAAGAATTTTTGTAGAGAAGGGAGAGAAAGTTCATATACTTGCACATAAGAAAGAGTTTAGATTGATGAGAGTAGTGTACATCCAAGGGGGGGGGGGGAATTGATGGTGAGAAGAGTATGTAATCAAAATATGATCCCAAGGGGATTGATCCATGGGGGAGTAGTATTAGAACTAAGTTAGAGGGACTCAGAAATATAATGATGTATTTTAGATACTGATTGATAGAACTATTGGTTTTTTATTGCATTTCTTGTTTTTTCCATCACATGTTGGCATCAATGCCAAAAGGGGAGATTGTTGGAGATTTGGATGTGTATTCATTGATTTCAACATGTCTATTGTTTGATGTCAATGTTTCTATCATAAATTTTGGATGTTTATTCATACATAATACATGTCTATCATCTAGTATGCATGGTTTTTATGCATTTTCGCTACTAATAGGGATTGTTCAAACAAGTTGCATAGCAATTTTACTTAATATGAGGACGTATGCACCTCATGGGTTGATGTAGATGTTTTCTACATGATGTATGTAGAGTTTTAGGTGTTGAGATGATATTTTGGTTGAGTTATGGTGTCACAAATAAAGACCGGTTATGTCATTGTTTGACAGTGTGACATAGTTGCAGAGTTTGAATTCGTGCAAGAACATATAAAAAGATCTTTAGTTGTGTAGTTGGGAATGTGTAAAGGAAATAGACATGTGTCTACCATTCAAAGGGTTTGTAAGTTTGATAATCTGCAAGGAAGTTACATGTATTTTAGTGGGGGACAACAATGTTCTTGAAGTAGGACAAGAATTACTGGCAGATTTGTAAAGGATGGTGAATTTGTTTATTTTTTTAATCTTAAATGATGCCTTAGGATGATCTATGATTAAGTTCCTGATGAGATATTATTTTACATTATTCAAGATGACCAATTTCATTGAATTTGAAGAAGGTTTTTATGTTGTAGGTCGACATGCTAAAGGAAGATCATAAAATAGCTTATGTGAGATCAATAAAACATTTTAGGGTTATGGTTACAATCTTGAGGTGTTCGAGATGGACCATAGATATGTTTAGATAGCGCACATAGATCCTGATGGTTGATTTTGGGGCTAAGAGATGGATGTTTGATGATTATATTTTTGTGACCTACTTCTTGATAAATATGATGAAGTGGGGTTTGAATCTGTTTGTTGTGTAGGAGATGTTTTTGTTGCAAATAGTAGGATTTTGTTTTTTAGTTGGATTTTTTTTGGATCTACTAAAGGCTTAATTACTTTTTTATGTAGCAGAAAGAATTGAAGAAAGGGACGTGATTGTACTTCAAAGGATCTGAACCAGGCATAGAGATACATTATTTTATAGTTCGTTCATGTATCAAATTATAGTTTAAAGGGTGTATGTAAGTCACTATGACTTCCTTAGGGTGGGTTCCCAAGATTGAATTGAGTAGTGAGTTCTAGGTAGTGTGCCTGAATGCAAGTGCATTCCTTTTATTGTAATAAGATATACTTCTAACAAGGTATTAGTCTTATTGTGGGTTTCAACCCCACTGTAGTTTTCACCCTATTTAGGTTTCCATGATAAAAATCTTTCTGTTATGTGGTATTTGATGTTTACTGATTTATGTTTACACACTTTACTTTTTGCAAATCTGATGTAGTCAAGGATGGATAAACCTACAAAAGATCGGTACAACCTTGTAGCCAATATGAACACAACGGAAATAATATCCAAGATAGAAAAGAAATGAAATATCATCCTTCGATTATTATCAAAAAATAAATTACAACATATATGCAACATGCAGTCTTACATGCCAAACAAACATGTTTAATTATTATTTGAAATCCCTTACAAACCCTAGCCAAACTATAGCCAAATAATCTTATGAAAATCACCTATCCCTTAGGAATAATTCCATAAGCTTATATAGCCATTACAATCATCATTCGACCCAGAAAAGATCACTTTCCCAAGAATAGAGAAAGCATAATACAAAAAATAGGTTAGGACCCAAATCCCTAGGAATAACCTCCAATGAATAAAATAAGATATGCGATCACATAAAGAAGTTGGCCTCAAACATAGAAATGCACTGGCACAATTGTAATTGGGAACTCCGCTTGGTAGATCAAAAAATTGATCGGTGAACACAAAGACTGACTAGAAAATGAAAAATTGGGCAGTCTCACAAAGAATCTACAATAACTCCCATGTGATGAAACCAAATGAGGTGTGATCATAGGATAAGGTTCAAGACAAAGCCACGAACACACTGTAGCAACTGCAACTCAAAACAACAAGTATAGATTGATCAAAACTCAAAACACTAGACTAGTCAATAGGAAACTAAATATCTTTTTGGTTGATGCAAGATTTCTTAGATCCCAATATGTTCCTGCATCAGACACCTGAGGTACTTGAAAAGTGAGTCTCTCACTTTGTTGGGGCCAAAGGAAAATCAAAGTGGTCAACTTTAGCCTAAGAAATCCATGATGAATCTTAAATTAGTTTTCCCCTCCATTTGACAAGATATTCCATATATTGCTTACCTCTTGTACTCCTACCAACTTTACTATCCAAAATATTCTCTATCTGATCCTTCTACTTCTTAGGATACTTTTTTTCAACATATGACCCATTACTGTCATCAAATTCATGATACTCATGCAAATATGCAACATATAATATCGATGATATATCCATGTCATCTAGTAATTCCACTTCATTTTCATTCCCTAAATCAAATCTCCTCAAGATCCTACAAGGACCAAATTTCGTCATCATCAACTTACTATATAAGTACCAATAGGAAATCTACCCTTCTACAAGTATACCATAACTTCATCTCCCACTTGAAATTCCTTATGTCTCCTCTTCAAATCATCTCTCCTCTTATAAAATTGGTTCATTTCCTCAAAATGGTGTCTCACTCCTTCATGTAATGATTTCATAGTCTCATTAAACTACTCTCCTTCAACACTCTTCCTAACTTCATGACTAATATCCACTAGTTCTTCTACTCCCTTAGGATTGAACCCACTAACCACTTCAAATGGTGTCTTCCATGTGCTCCTATTTATTGAATTTTTATAAGCACGCTCTTCTTGAGGTAAAACTAAATCCCAACTTTTAGGATTATCTCCAACTAAACACCTCAACAAGTTCCCTAAGCTCATGTTTACTTCCAAAGTGTCCTCCAAAATAACCAACAAACTTATTATCCCAGTCTGAAACAATGCTCTTAGGTAATCCATGTAATCTCACAATATCCTTTAAAAATAAGTCAACTAAGTGCACCGCATTAGTTGTCTTCCTACAAGAAATAAAATGTGTCATCTTAGAGAATTTTTCTACAACCAAAAAAATAGAATCACACTCTTTGTGTGTTCTTGGCAAACCAAGCACAAAATCCATACTAATCTCTTCCCAAGGTCTGATTGGTACTGTCAAAGGTGTATACAACCCAATATTTTGACTACTACCTTTGGAAACTTGGCATACCTTACAACTCTGTACAAAAATTCTCATATCCTTCTGATCTTGTGGCCAAAATTAATTCTCACTCACTAAGGATATTGTCTTGTCAATTCCAAAATGTCTTGCTAAACCTCCACTATGTTTCTCCTTAATCAAATTATCTCTTATGGAACTTATAGGTATACACAATTGAATACCCCTAAAAAAGTACATTCCATCCTAAATAAAATAATTAAACTACTTAGTCCTTTCAACAATAGTAGGTTTTGTATACAAATAAATGTACCTTCATAGAATTAGGGTTAATCATCAACAATAAGTAAAATAATAACTAAATACAACCACAATTGAGCAACTATTTAACAAAATCAATGATTAATTGAGCATCATATGGCTGTCTAACTAAGATGTTAATGAGTGAGCTCTTAGCAAGCTCTCATTAATGACAGTCCTAGAATGAGAATGATGAAGATAAAACAATGCTAAAGCTAACAATTATCAAGATAAATGCTAAAATTGCTCTCAAATGCTTTTCTAAATTCAAATTGCAAGAGATTTGATGCAATTCTCAAATAGGTGGTTGATAAATTATGAAGGATTTTAGCCTTCCTTTTATAGATTTTCCAATGCTAGGGGGTGTAGTTGTGTTTAATCATGATTGAGTTGGGGTTAAGTCTTTGGTTCCACCCTTTGAAGACAAAGCAAAGTATGTGTCCTCAAAGCTTGGGACAAGTAGACAAGATGGATGGTTGAGATTCCTTTTCACTTTGAGTGAATGAGATTCAATTGGGCTTGATCCATGTGAATGTCTTTCCTCAAATTTCATTGGTTGTTTGATTTTCCTCTCCTTTTGGTTTGTTGAGAGTAATTGATTTTTATTAATTGATTTAATTGATTTATTTTAGCCATGTACCAATTGAATGGGTTGAATTTAATTTAATCCAAAACTATACAATTAATTGAATTAATTGTATTTTGATTTGATTGCACTTAATTAAAGTGTTCTCAATTTTGATTGATATTGAATTAAAACTTGATTTTCATTTTGATTGGCTAATTGTGCATTATAATTCAATTGATTCAATTTTGTCCTTAATTTACCTTGATTTGACTTGATTTGCTTTGAATTATCATTAAATTGTCTTTGTCCATTTTTAGGTGATTACAAATGCCCCTCTTTGAGTTGACGTGCGAAGCATGTTGATTCAAAGAATACTCTGATCTTGCTTGATAATAGATCCTGATTCATTGATGGTCGATCTTTGATGTTTATTTGATGGTCTTTCAATGATTGATTCTCTGATTTTTTATATGAAATTGCTACAAATAATGATTGATATGAAACTCTCCTGATTGATGTGATTCTGATGATCATTCTCGATATGATGATTGATCCTGATACGATGTTTGATTTGATGATTGATATAATGCCCCTTTCGTTTGATTACGAAAAATTTTCTGATAACAACTTTTTATTTAATTTGATGATCAGTCTCTGATTTCCGTTGATGTTACTGATGATGTTGATCCGATTATCTGATGGTATGCCTCCTCAGAAATGAAACATATTGTTGTTTTTGATAGATAAGTTTAAATGTTTGATTGATATGTTTTCATTTCTAAAAAACACTTTATGATATGCCACACTTCTCAATTTGCCCCGGTCAATGCAATAGATTCATATAGGTCAAAGTCATTTCTTACCTCAAAATTAAGTCAAATTTAGCTTAAATAGGTTAAAAAACCTAGATTTACAATTCATTTTCACTTTTGACTTCTGTGATTTTGCTCTGGTTCTACTTGGATTTTTGAGATGGTTGTGCCTATTCGAGAGCATCGATTCAAGCGGTGTTGGAGATATGTGAGGCCACTTGACTATGGACCTCCGGTAAGTACTTTTCAAACCTCGGTATTGCATTTATTGCTCATTAATTAGCATTTATTGTATTTCCCAATTTCATCACTGCTTTGAAATATTTAATTCACGCTTATGCAAATTTCAATGTCACCTAACACTGTTAAATGTCGCATCTGCAGTTTTTATTGTCGCTCACGAGTATTTCAATGTCATTTACCCAATTTTCATTGTCGCCTAAGGTTAAATGATTCACGCGTAGCCTTAGGTTTTAAAAACCAGATTCCTTAAGTTTTTACGCCTATGAAACCCTAGCCTTTTGATGTCGCCTAGGAAGATTTTATTGTCGTGTAAGTCAATTCAGTGTCACCTGACAAAAATTGTGTGTCGCTTAAGGAAATGTCACTTGCGATGAATAAAATCACGCCTACAACATTTTTCTCAAAATTTTCACTTGTACTTGACTGTTTTATGTTTTAATTTTTCCTTTTTTTTTTGAAATATTTAGTACGTCAAGATGACTAATTAGAATAATCTGATTAGGTCAGTTACGTTTGAACTAAACAATTGATTAGGATATCAGTATAGTAATACCAACGATGTTGATTTGTCAATCTATTATGATAGGGTGATGGTCTAATATTTTACTCTCAAGATCTAAAGATATAAAACAAAGATTTTCCTTCCTCAAGATATAGAGTTAGGAGTTTTGATGCGCTCATGATGAGCAAATGGATTTTAGAATAACTTGATCGACTTTAGATGTTCCTTGATATAATATGCTAATATGATTCTCTTGTTCTTTTCCAAACAAGCTGACTTCCCTGTGTTATATATCCGATCAGTTCCATCATGGGTTATTGACCTTGGACAGACATTGACTGCGACTGAGTACCGTGTTATAGAGCTTTGTGGTTTGAGCTTCCTTCTCGATCTTCCCCAGTTTCAGCTGAACCATGGGTTTTTAATAGCTATGGTAGAGCATTGGCACTCCGACCATAATACTTTCCATCTTCCTCATGGTGAGATGACGATCACACCCGAGGATGTGTATAGTTTGCTACGGATTCCCTGTCGAGGAGAGATTGTTTATTATGACTCTGTGTATGATTCTACTATCTGTCGATGAGTGTTCAGGGACAATTTGATTGATGATGATACGATCACATGGCCACAGTTTGCTTCTTTCCCTACATTGCCTATAGTTCTTGGCGCATTGATTGGTGGTCTACTTCTTCCTGACCGACAAGGTCGCAGTTTCTCTGTTGGTTGGGGTAGAATTTTAGAGGATTTACTAGCACAGCCTCGACATTTCGATTGGGGTTCTTGTGTGCTAGCTCAGTTATATCAAGATCTTCATGAGGTGGTGTACAGAGAGAGTTCTTCCTTATCTACTAGTGCTATTATTCTCCAGTTATGGATTTGGGAGCATCATCTGATTACCAGGCCTATTTCTGATAGGAGACGACCACGTGGATATCCTTATGCTTTTTTGTATACTGGTATGGTGATTCAACATCATTTAGGTCATCTAGATTATTGGAGACGTCAGATAGATGATCTTGATTAGGTTACATGGCGTCCCTACCTTGATTGTGATCTCTGGCGGGAGGATGATGATGAGTTGCCATATATGTTTAGTCCTCGTTGGATGATTGGTCGATCTGATATTGTTATTGAGCGGTTTTGTTTTGGTCGAGTTTCCAGATAGTATGGTAGGATACATGATATGCCTCTGGGTAATGCCTTATATGCACGAGTTCAGGCTGAGAGATCTTTATGGGGACCTTGTATTGATTACCAATTTGCCTTAGCTCAGATTGCTGCTATGCCTTTCTGTAAATGGGAGATGTTGACAGGTATGTCGGATGCAAGGATGTCCCATGAGTATCGAGACTGGTGGTCTCAAAATAGGTTTATTCATTTCATAGATCCAGTGGAGCTTATTCCAGATCGATGTGGTGGTGGCGGTGGTGGTGATGATGGGCGTGGTGGTGGTAGACATCAGAGGCGTAGAGGACATAGAGATCCTCTAGTTATTGCTGGTAGATTACGGGTGAGGGATGGACATGGTCAGGATAGAGCCAGAGATAGGCAAGTTGATGCAATCCAGATAGTTCATCCTAGAGCAGCAGTTAGACAAGATAGAGTTCATCGACAGAAGCGAGCTCAGAGACAGGCTCATGTTGAGGCTACTAGATAGGTTCCTAGGGGTTTAGATCCTTTAGTGCAGTTACAAAGAGTTTCCCTGGCATAGCAGGATGATGATGCTCAGCAGGTTCAGGGTCAGCAAGTTCTGGCACAGCAGATTCCACATCCAGCTCATCAGCCACAGGATCATGGACAGGATCCACAAGATGCTCCCACTATTGGTGCTTTAGCCTAAGATATGCAGTCTATGAGGACAGAGATATCTACTATTGTGGGGCATTTAGATCAGGTTGTTGCCTTGATGCAGCTGTTTCTTTCAGCCGTGATTGTTCAAAGACCGAGTGGAGCAAGCACTTCTCAGGATCCTCCTTCACAGGATGATAGAGATCCAGGTGGTTCTGGTGCTACGGGATCTTGATTGATTGATGACAGATTCACTTATCATTGATGTCCTCTTTTGCACATTTCATATTTTTTGATTGATCGGAACTTTTGATGTACCACTTTCATGATATTGTATCTGGATATACTTTGATGTACTGGATCCTTTGAGAACCATTCTTTTGATGATATATGATTATCTATTCCTTCGTCTCTATTGATGAGTTGATTTATGAGATTATCTTTATATGCAGCTATATGATGTTTATGATGCATTTTACCTTTATGTGATGGATGCAATGTATCTTACTTTTATGATATAGATAGATGGATGCATTGATGTATGGATATTATGAGATGTTTTCTATTTTTCAATGTATGGATGCAAATTGTTTTATGATCAGATGGATATGGATGATCCTATGTTTTTTTATTTTCAAATGTATGCAATTCTATCTATAACTACATGTATGCAAATGATGTATGAGTAATGATTCTTTTTCTTTTCCGGATAATGATTAATGATTAATGATATGCATGTATGCAAAAGATAATCTTATTTTCATTTTTTTGGGTCTAAAATCATGATGTTTGAATTGAATCCTCCCATTTCATTTTCCCTCTTGCAATTTAAGCTAAGAAAAGAAAAACAAATATATACAATGCACTTAATCTAACATGTATGCAACTAACTATGATTATTCAAGATTTAGAGCTTATTATGATCATTGAGCATTTTTGGATCCCATTTTTTAGTACAATCATCACTAGTTCAACTATGATGATATGAATACTTTTGCCTTTTCCTTGCTTTCCCATCGGTCTCTTCAGTATGACTATCACTGATTGAAGCCAATCATGAGAGTGCGAATACCGATTTTGTCAAATTCTATGTTGCAAGTGGATATTGGTATTATGATATTGAAGATCAAAATAGCCAAGGTATCCATTTGCGTAAACAAGCAGAAATCTTTGTTTTATCCTATGTACAAGTCCTCGATGATTCTTTGATGATCACATCCTCAGACAAATAATACATGATTTAAAACTTTGATTTTAAGACGGTCATTCAGAAATCAAGAAAATATCAGCCTTTCATCATAGCTTGTCTAGTCTAAAAGTTTCATTGATTCGCTAGAAAGGAATGATTTTATCAATTGAGTCAACACTAAGAAAAAAAATTTGGCCATGTTTTTCAAATCCATATTTCAAGTGTAGTTCCATCCATTTCAAATTTTTAATCCTGATAAAGGGTAAGGTCATTTAAGTTCTTGGATCAAATTTTCATTTTAGGCTCAAATTGGATTGCGATGTAGATTTGATTAAGTGTTCCTCTTTCGAGTATGATGAATTGATTCTCTGATTGAATAGAGCTTGTTGATGAATCCTTGCTCCTTGAGAGTAGATTGCCCCTAGTTTGATATTGATTTTGTTTATGGGACTTAGGACAATTTTTCGATTAGGTGACCAAAATCTTAAGGTACTTGCAAATGCAACTGTGGGGTTTTATTATGCAATATATACAAATGTTGGAGAATGCAATATTAACTAGGTGACCTTCTAGGTATGCAACTGACTTGGACTTTCAATGGTGCCTGTTTACCAGCTTTTCATCGATTGAATGGATCAAGCTCTTTTTTTCTATTTTTAAAGCTTTTTCTCATTTTTTTCTACTAAGGTGCCTATTTGCTAGGTTTTCACCAAGGTACTTTTCTTCTTTTTTTATTTTTTTTTATTTTTTCTTTTTTCAATTTTTTTTTTTCATATTATCAAGGCGCCTATTTACTAGGTTTTCACCAAGACAACATCTTTTTGAGGATCATATTTGAATGTTTTTCCTTTCTTCATGCTCAATTTTCCACTATTTTTTATCTTTTGTGCTTTTCAAATGTTTTTGATATTTTCAACTTTTCCAATGTTTTTGGTATTTTCAGCTTTTCCAATGTTTTTGGTATTTTCTAGCTTTTCCAATATTTTTGGTATTTTCCAGATCTTTTTTGAATTATGTACAATAAATATGATGCTCTCCATCTGATACTCTTTATACTCTTTCGTCTACCTTAGGTATAGAACCTCTTGAGATGTATGTTGTTTATGGGTTCTTGGAGCTCTTCACCATCACAATCTGATAACTTGTATGTGTCGGTCCCAAAATCTTCAACAATGAGAAATGGTCCTAACCAGTTTGCTTCCCACTTTCCTTTTTTCTCTCTTTTTGCTTGGTTCTTGGGATTTTCACGCAACACTAGGTCACCTATTTGGAATGTCCTTGGCTTGATGTGTTTATTGTAAGATCTTGACATTCTATTCTGGTACACTTTTAAGTGATCAAAGGCTTCTTTCTATTTTTCATCCAAGAGTTCTAGTTCTTGTAGCCTAGCCACCCTATAGTCTTCCTCATTTATCAATCCATGCATAGATATCCTTAAGGATGGAAGTTCTACCTCCAAAGGAAAAACTGCTTCTGTTCCAAAGACTAAGGAGAAGGGTGTAGCCCCTGTTGGCATCCTTATGCTTGTCCTATAAGCCCACAAGGTCGGGTTTATCTTGATATGCCAATCTCTACCAGAATTATCCACCGTTCTCTTCAAAATTTTCAATTTATTTTTGTTTGTTGCTTCGGCTCGTCCATTACCTTGAGGGAAATAGATTGAAGATGAATGATGTATCATTTGAAATTTGGTGCACAATTCCGTTATGTCTTTGTTCTTGAAATGCCTTGTGTTATCTGTTATAATGGCATGAGGTACACCATATCTACAAATTATATGATTTAGGATAAATAAGGATATCTGTTTGCCTATTGAAGTCGATAGGGGTACAACTTCCACCCACTTAGTAAAGTATTATGTGGTCGTTATGATGAATTTATGCCCATTCGAAGATGGTGGATGAATCATTCCTATTAGATCTAGACCCCACTGATAGAATGGCCAAGGTGTGGTCATTAGATGAAGTTCTTGCATTGGTGCATGTATCAAATTTCCATGGAATTGACACTTCTTACAAGTTTTTGCAAAATTACAAGAATCTTTTTCCATGGTAGGCCAAAAATATCCTATCCTAACAAGTTTCTTAGCTAAAGATAATATGTTTGAGTGTGATCCAAAAATTCCTTCGTGAATTTCTTGTGAGGCTAAGTTTGATTCTTCCTCTTCTAGACATCTAAGGAGCATTCCGTCAAGACTTTTCCGATACAATGTTTCAGCAATTATAGTGTATTTGGTGGCTTGTCTAATGAAACTTTTCTTTTGGTTTCTAGTTTGATTGATAGGAAGTGTTTGGTCTTTCAAATAGGTGTAAATGGGTCCATACCAAGGTGAGTCAGTTCTAGTAAGTAGGCAAATGGTATAAGGATGGGTTGGGTCATACGCGGGTTGAATCACTTCTTCTACCAAGAACTTGTATCTATCACTCTAATCAAGCATCTGCAAAAGTGATGCTAAGGTTGCCATGGCGTCTGCTGCCTTGTTCTTTTCTCTCGGCACTTGTTCAAATGTGATGATTATGAAATACTTCTTGAGATTATCCACCATGGTTTTGTAAGGTACCAATTTGTCATCTTTAGTCTGATATTCTTCATTGACTTGATTTATGACTAATTGTGAATCTCCATATACCTTTAATTCTGTCACTTTCCACTCTAATGCCAACTTGATTCCAATAACCAAGGCTTCATATTCCGCTATATTGTTTGTACATGGAAATAGCAATTTGTATGACTTAGGGATAGTGGAGCCTTGAGACGTGATTAGAAGTATGCCTACTCCTAACCCATGGTGAGTGTAGGAACCATCAAAATAGAGCTGCCATGTTTTTGCCTCAACATTCACAATTTTTGCATCTAGGAATTCAGCTTGTATAGGATGATCATCATTAAGTGGTGCCTCTACTAATTGTTCTGCAATGACTTGTCCTTTAATTGCTTTTCTGTCAACATATTATATATCAAATTCGCTTAGGATCATCACCCACTTTGCTAATCTTCCATTTAATGTTGTTTTGCTTAATAGATACTTCAAAGGGTCAATTTTAGCAATGAGCCTTATCTTGTGGGCTAGCATATAATGGCGTAATTTTTGGGATTAAAAACTACAGCCAAGCATGCCCTTTCCATGAAGGTATAGTTTAGCTCATATTTGACTAAGGTTCCACTAATGTAGTAGATTGCTTTCTCTTTTCCATTCTCATCCTCTTGTGCTAGGAGTGCCCCCAATGAATTCTCTATTGCTGAAATGTACAAGATTAAGGGCTTGCCTCTGATAGGTGGCATCAATATTGGTGGATTCATGAGGTATTTCTTTAGTAGATTGAAAGCCTCTTCACATTTTTCATCCCACTTGAAGATTGTATCTTTATGCAAAAGTTGGGTGAAATTATGGCATTTCTACCAATTGAGAGATGAATCTCCTAATGGATTGTATCCTTCCTTGTAAAGATCTCATCTAACTAATGGTTTTAGGTGCTTCCATTTCCATTATGGCCTTCACTTTAGCGGGATCAACCTCTATCCCTTTGGCAGATATAATGTAACCTAGAAGTTTACCAGATTGAACTCCAAAAGCACACTTCTTTGGGTTAAGCCTTACTTTGAACTCCTCTAACCTTTCAAAAAAATTTGCCAAAA
This sequence comes from Chamaecyparis obtusa, assembly GCA_027943335.1. Lineage (NCBI taxonomy): Eukaryota > Viridiplantae > Streptophyta > Pinopsida > Cupressales > Cupressaceae > Chamaecyparis > Chamaecyparis obtusa. The sequence goes on from BSBK01005307.1 coordinate 768,770, forward strand.
TAGGTAGATGTTTTTTTCTTGAATGTGACTTAGCTAGTATGTCATCCACATAATCTTCCATGAATTTATGCATCATATCATGGAATATTGTAGCCATTTCTCTTTGATAGGTTGCTCTGGCATTTTTCAAGCCAAAAGGCATGACATTCCAACAAAATGTACCCCATGCACATGTAAAGGCAGTTTTATCTTGGTCTTCAGGTGCTATCTTGATCTGATTATAGCCACTAAATCCATCCATGAGTGAAAACATGGAGTGTCCCATTGTTAGGTCTACAATAGCATCAATGCTCGGAAGTGGGAAATCGTCTTTAGGGCATGCCAAGTTTAAGTCCCTAAAATCTGTGCAGATTCTGATTGACTTATCCACTTTTGATACCGACACTATGTTGGAGATCCATTGTGCATAATCAATGGCTCTTATAAACCCCACCTTTAATAACTTCTCTAGTTCCACTTTGACAAGTAAGGCTATATGAGGGTGCATTTTCCTTAGTTTTTGCTTGACCGGTTTAGCTTCTTCCTTTATATTGAGGTGATGCATTATCAAATTTGGGTCTAACCTCGACATATCATCATAAGACCATGCGAAGTTAACTTTCTTTTCCTTAATAACTTAATGAACTCTGTTCTTTCTTCACTGGATAGGGATGATGCTAAGTGGATGAACTTTGGCTCTATTTTTGTTCCAATGTTTATCTTTTCTATTGGCTCGATTAGAATTGGAGACCTTTCTTAATAGTGATCTAGTAGAACATCCAAACTCCCTTCTATAGGTGCCTCAGTTGGGTTTTCACCTTTAGAAACATCCTTTATTTCTTTTTTTCTTTCTTGATCTAATGTTGCCATAAAGTGGTTTTCAACACTCGATTCTTTTCCTTTTCTATTTTTTTTATTTTCTCATTTTTTCTTGGATTAAGAGTTTGGATGCTCCCTTTGATCATTTCTTCTTGATAGTCCTTGGTAAAAGAAGGTTCAACCGCGTGGAGGTATTGGGATAGTGTGTTGTCATTCAAGAAAGTGGGCAAGGTATCGGGTTCAATGGTATCCCATTCAATTAGATCCGGCCGAATAAGAGTTAAAGGGTCAACACTTGGGTTTGTCTCAATTGGGCTTAAAGTGTATATCTCATTGTTAGAAGGTTCATACATTGTATCTTGAAGATCTCGGACATGGGCTTCCTCTAAATGCTCTAAAGAAGAAGGATCAAAATCCTCCTCACTAGACTCCACTATGGTTTTTGCTAGATAAAACTCATGGGGATTAAACCTGGTGTTCAATTCTTCCATAGTAGGTCTCCATGAAGGAACATATGGCTCACCTACCCATTGATTTATTTTGATTTCTATGCTTGGCACATTATTTGGACCCTCTTGACTAGAACTAGATGCTTGATTTGGAGTTGATTCTACCATTAGTCCTTTATTTTTGGTAGAAGCATATGTATGAATGACATCAATACCCTTGTCTTGGCATGACTCATCTGATAAAGTCTCCCATTCCCATTCATTAGAATCCTCATCACTATGAGATTCTAATTGTAGTATTTGATCATGTACTTTGGGATAATGTTTTTGTGTATATCCTTCTTCAAGATATCCTAAACCTATTTTCTGCTTGGAATCTCGCCATGTGGATTCTAGGGGTTCAATTAGCCCTTCATTTCTTGTGCCTAAAGGTCCTTGACCTTTTTACCTCATCTTTTGCATGATTGCAAAACCTTTACCATATTGGTGAGTAGGGATGGTTATATTTTGAATGTGCTTGGCGTGAGCACTTGATTCTTCATCCTTGTATAACCAATTCAGAATTTCATTATCCTCCTCACTCATGGTGGATGATGTACTTGCCCTTACAAAGTTTTCATTATATTTATGAGGTAGACTTGGAGGTTTTCCAAAGGACTTTAGTGATAAGGGTAGGTCCATCATGGATAAGGAGTATTCACCCACTCCTTGTTGTTTGATTTTGCATTGCTTATCAAAGTTTTTCATCATTTTATCCATCTTTTGATAATGGGCTTCTTTAGTATATCTTTGGACAGCTTTGATAGAGTCTTCCTTTGTTTCTCCCCTAATATCATCCTCATTAACCTTCTCTTTTCCTTTAGTCGATGTAGTTTGGTTAATGAGTTTTGGAGTTTCTTTAACAACAATTTCTTCTTCCATCTTCTCTTTTCCTTTCAGCAAAGGGATGTCTTTAGAACTTTGGCCTTGTTCCATTTGATTGGGTATAGACCCTTCAACATTATGTGGAACCAATGAGTCATTTATAGGTTTGACGTTATTAAAATATTGGAAGGGATTGAGGTCTCCACTTACCATTATTTCCTGCCCTTGATATGAGAATTTTAGGCATTGATGGTAAGTTGAAGGAACAGCCTGCATTTCGTGGATCCATGGCCTTCCTAACAAAATGTTATAAGTCAATTTTAGGTCCAATACTTGGCATATGGTCTCTTTTTGCATAGGACCAACTCTTATGGGAAAAACTATGACTCCTCTTGATGCTCTTTCTTCATCATCGTAGGCTTTTATGGTTATCTTTTTCTTTGGGTCAATAGCCTCCTTCGAAAATCCTAAGGCTTTTACCAAGCTAAGGGTACAAATATTTAGGCCAGCACCTCCATCTATAAGACTCTTTTCACCCTATGCTTGTGGATCAACACTTCTATGTGTAAGGGAAGATTTTGGGGATGATTGAGAGACATATCATCTTGTTTAGAGAATGATAGGCAATGAGGTGCAATTAAATGCCCCACCATGTTTTGGAACTTGTCTACCTCCAAATTTAGAGGCACATTGGTTTCTAACAAGGCTTTTTCCAAGATATCCTTATGGATTGGTGATAGTTTGAGCAGCTCGAGAATAGAGATTTGAGCGGGAGTTCTTTACAATTGGTCAACCAAGTTTTATTGTTTTGATGATGACATGGAAGCTTGGTTTGATATCACCACTTTTGGAGCATTATTAGGTATAACAATTTTTTCCAAGTTATCCTTATGGATTGGTGATAGTTTGAGCAGCTCAAGAATAGAGATTTGAGCGGGAGTTCTTTACAATTGGTCAACCAAGTTGTATTGTTTTGATGATGACATGGAAGCTTGGTTTGATATCACCACTTTTGGAGCATTATTAGGTATAACAATTTTTTATGCTTGCCCCCTAGTGACCACATTTGCTGATGCTTCTCTTGATTTTCCTTTTATTATAACAACATTTATGCTTTGATCTTCTTCACTTATAGTATTTATTGTGTTGTCATAAGTGTGGGCAAAGTTCACTTTTTCATTACCCTTTTTATGGTTTTGATTTGTATTGGATGACTCCCCCTTTTCAAGATTCAAAAAGGGGTTCTTATAGGCTGTGTGATCCCCATTGTTTCAAGGTCCTTCAATTTGGATGATGTCATTATTAATCAAATCTTGCACTAAGTGCTTCAATTTCGTGCACTCGTTGGTTGGATGACCTCTTTTTCGATGGTATTCACAATGATGAGATGCATTCCACCAATGAGGTTTGACTTCGGGTTCATAATTTTATATGTCGGGTAACGTGATAACTTGATTAGCCAACAAGGTTCTTAGTACATTCTCCAAAGGTTCACCCAAGGGAGTGAATTTCATTTTATTATAGCTGGAGTTTGATTTTGACTTATCCCAAGTCTTATTGTTGGAAGTGTTGGAATTGTTGTTGTTATAATTATTGGGATTATATGGAGCTTTATTTGCTTGGTTAACATTGTTTGAAGAATTCACTCCATATGGTAAAATAAAAGGGGTAGACTTCAAGTTGTGTGACTCCGCAACCCCATCATTCACAAGATTTTTATTGTTACTTTTGTTCCATGATTTCGATTTATCATTGTGATTGTTGGACCCTTGATTAAAATATTTAGGAACATAATTATTGTTATTGCTGCTGTTATTGTTGTTGTTGGATTTATTGTCTTTAAATAATTTAATCTCACCTCTTTCGACCAAAACATCTTCAATCTTAACTCCATTTTCAATAGGTTTTTCAAATGTTGGAGGACATTGAAGTTGTAATCGATAGTTCATTTCAGTGGTCAAGTTATTGGTGAAGATCTCCATCTTCTCTTTCTCCGGGATACTTCGTGGGTACCTTGCAAAAATGGTCCTCCACCTTTGTAGGAATCCTAAAAAGGACTCCCCATCTTTTTGTTTGGTATCGCATAACTTGAGCATAGTGATCTCATGCTCAATGTTGTAAGAGTAATGGGTTATAAACTTGAAGGCTAACTCCTCAAAAGACTTTATTCTGGGAGTTAGTTTTGAAAACCACTCCATTGCTGGTCCTCCTAAGCTTCTAGGAAAGAGTCTCATTAGATAAGTGTCATTGTGCATGAACTCTATGCTTAGGGTGCAAAATTCCCTTAAATGATCTTGTGGGTCTGTTTTACCCATGTATTTATCGTATTTGGGAAAGATAGTATTAAAAGGAAAAGATACCATTGCTAAGCTTTTGTCGAAAGGAAAAGGACACAAAGCTTCTATGGAAAAGGCCTTAGGTTTAGCTGCCTTCTTCATGGTATCTATTTGTTCTTGAAAGGCCTTAATTTGCCTAGTCATGACGTTCATAGGATCATCTTGGTGTTGGTCCTTCCTAAGTTGGTCAATGTCAAAATCGTAGGGCAGCTTTACCCCCTTTTGTGCTAGGCTTAGGAAGAAGTTCTCCCTATCTTTGTCTATTAATTTTTCCATCACCTCTAGGAAATCATTATCTTGGGCAGCTTTCTCAACCCTTTCCTCAAGTGTCTCCCTAGGGTTATAGTTGGCATGGTTGATGTTGTGATGGGCTGAATTCATATCACCCATCTTTTCAAGTCTCGGTTCAAATAGGTTCGTGAAAATTTCTTCTTGATTAGGATCTTTGAACTCACTTTGGTACTCCACTTCCTGCCTTGGGTTTGCAAAGATAGTGCTATCGCCTGGTAATGATCCCCTATATGTTTGTGACCGCGTGGAAACCGGCATCCAACAAGGGTTCATTTTTGGAATTTATCCTTGATATGAGAGTTGTTGATTTTATTATTGAGGAGATTTAAAAATATAAGATGCTTTTCAATGGATATCTCTCACTTGTTTATGTATTTCAAACACAACAACCACACATTCACTTGTCTCTTTTACCCACTTAAACACGAAATGTTTGATTTGTAGAACGTTGTCACGGGTTTTTCACAAGAAAACACTTCAAGCACCTACCTAGCACAAGATTTGGTTTGTAAACAAGGCTCTAGAAGGTTGTCTTTGCTACTTTATCAAGGTTTTAGTAAATATTCCATTCAAATAGACTTCAATCTCTCATCCTCCAAGGAGGCTTCCCACACGCACTGAAGTACGATTTTGCGCAATCCATGAGGACTACTAGAGGAAGGTTGAAAAATTAAAATCCGTTTGTCATGACCCCATTAAGGATACATGCATTTCATTTTAGAGTGGCTTGGATTCCCGTGGCAAAAGTGAGCGTATCCCACTTTGGGTTGTCCCTCTCACTGGCCTCGTTAAGGAAAACTTGGGAGGCGAGCCCACTATTGCTCTAGCATATATATGAAAAAAAAGAAATGAACTTAGGCCGACAAGTTTGGGAGTTTGGTTCACTCAAAGAGTGAAGAGCATATCCCTATTGTCTTTCTTTGTTCCACAGACTTAAAAACATGTTTGTTCTTTCCCAATCTCTTGACAAGGAGATTCTTAGAATTGAAGTGTGAAATTCATTTCCTATTTTATCTCAAGCTTATATCCAAATGAAATGCCACAATTTAATCAAATGCAAGCTTGATTAGAAGAATACCTTTTTCTTGTAGCTAGCATAAAGCTAGGGGCATTTTTGAGAGAATTTTGTCATTTTTCACTCACATTGGCAATAGCTCCTTCCAATGTACTTATACTCTAGCAAGTTAGTCAACACTAACAATCAAAGTGAGGGGAAACCAAAATCGAAATTGACAACACAAAGATTTATGAAATGAATTTTGAGCACTCTAATTGCAATTTTTCAAACAAAAATTTGAACTAAGGGCTAAAGATCCAATTTAAAGAAACAAATTTATGTTTATAAGCTTCAATTACAGTAAGGTATTTCTGATATACCTGATTGTCTCCATCTTGTGTTAACTCAAGAATAGATTTGATGTGTGCTTTGTTTTCCCTTTTGATTTTCTTAGCTAGTGCCTTCCCTTCTTTGTTAAACCTGGTTTCTGGCTTCTGCACCTTTTGATGTCTACTCATTTACTGTCAAAACATACAAACAAAGAGTTAGATGACAGAATTAATCAATCTGCAAACAAATTCTGACAGAAAATTGAAAGCGACATTGTCCAGCAAATAGGTGATATTAAACTGTTTACAAGCATAAGTTAACTATTAGCAAGCAACACTGAAAAGTGCAATAGGCGAAACAAAAACTTTAATAGGCGTAAACAGTTTATTGATAAGTGCAAACACTATTTAAAGATGTGTGAACTAATAAAGTCAAAGCAACACTTTAAAAATAACAAGCGTAAGAGAATGATACTAGGCGTGACTTGTTATCCAAAATGCTTCGCAAAGCTTGATCACAAGCGACAACTAATTATTCGCAGGCGACACTTCTTCACTCATAGGGGTGACTTCTTTATGCAAAGGCAATACAACTTTATCGCGTAGGCGTGATTTCTTCAATCATAGGCGACAACAAAGAATGTAAGACAGAATAGAAAGTGTTAACCAGGCGTAAACGTTCAGCAAATAAGCGGTGATACAGATCTGGTAGGCATCATCCAAATGATTACAGGCGTGACTGAATTGGCCGTAGAGGTGATTTAACCTATTTCCTACAAAAATTCCATGGAAAATAGTAGATACAAGCATACAAAAGATGATCTAAATGATAAAATTGATAACATGAGGCTTACTGCCCCACGGTGGGTGCCATTTTGTATACAAATAAATGTACCTTCATAGAATTAGGGTTAATCATCAACAATAAATAAAATAATAACTAAATACAACCACAATTAAGCAACTATTTAACAATATCAATGATTAATTGAGCATCCTATGGCTCTCTAACTAAGATGTTAATGAGTGAGCTCTCAGCAAGGTCTCATTAATGACAGTCCTAGAATGAGAATGATGAAGATAAAATAATGTTAAAGCTAACAATTATCAAGATATATGCTAAAATTGCTCTCAAATGCTTTTCTAAATTCAAATTGCAAGAGGTTTGATGCAATTCTCAGATAGGTGGTTGATGAAATATGAAGGATTTTAGCCTTCCTTTTATAGATTTTCCAATGCTAGGGGGTGTAGTTGTGTTTAATCATGATTGAGTTGGGGTTAAGTCTTTGGTTCCACCCTTTGAAGACAAAGCAAAGTATGTGTCCTCAAAGCTTGGGACAAGTAGACAAGATGGATGGTTGAGATTCCTTTTCACTTTGAGTGAATGAGATTCAATTGGGCTTGATCCATGTGAATGTCTTTCCTCAAATTTCATTGGTTGTTTGATTTTCCTCTCCTTTTGGTTTGTTGAGAGTAATTTATTTTTATTAATTGATTTAATTGATTTATTTTAGCCATGTACCCCTTGAATGGGTTGAATTTAATTTAATCCAAAACTATACAATTAATTGAATTAATTGTATTTTGATTTGATTGCACTTAATTAAAGTGTTCTCAATTTTGATTGATATTGAATTAAAACTTGATTTTCATTTTGATTGGCTAATTATGCATTATGATTCAATTGATTCAATTTTGTCCTTAATTTACCTTGATTTGACTTGATTTTCTTTGAATTATCATTAAATTGTCTTTGTCCATTTTTAGGTGATTACAGGTTCCTTACAAGATTTCCAAGCTTCACTGAAATCCGAATCTTCCTCATACAACACCCTAAATTCATCAAATCCCAACACTGTAATCTTCATTTCAGCCAACAAAGTCCTCCTACTTAAAGAATCAATAACTTTATTTTCTACACCACTCTTATGTTTCAACACAAATGTATAACTCTTCATGAACTCAACCCATCACATATATCTATTATTCAACTTACTACGGCTACTCAAATACTTTAATGCTTGATGATCGGTATATTGTACAAACTCCCTAGGTAAAAAATAATGTCTTCATTTCTTCAAGGCTTTAAGTATAGCATAAAACTATTGATCATACACTAAATAACTTCTTTTAGAATCATTCATCTTCTCACTAAAGTAAGCAACATGCCTCCCTTCTTGAGTCATGACAGCTACAATTGCATTCCCACTAGCATCATAGCCCACTTAAAATACCTTTTGAAATCAAGTAAAGCTAATATCGGTTGTTTTGTCACCTTCTTAAAAAATTCAAAGCTCCTTTGTGCTCCATGTGTCCATTTTAACTCCTTCCCATCTCTTCTCATAGTTTCAATCATCGATCCACGGATTGAACTAAAGTTCCTATTAATGAACTTGTGGTAGAAACTAGCTAAACTATGGAATGATCTTACCTATCTAAATATCCTCAGTACAGGCCACTCCACAATAGATTTCACTTTCTCATTATCTATCTTCAATTCTTTAGCAGATATCACAAATCCCAAGTATAATAACTCCTCTTTTATGAAAGAACACTTCTTGATATTTATCAACAGCTTCTCTTCTCTCAACCTCTACAATACTTGGTTAACATACAACAAATGTTCCTCTTTTATCTTATTGAAAATCAGGATATCATTCAAATACACAATGACATACTTACCTAATAATTCCTTCAAGACTTGGTTCATTGACCTCATGAAAGCACTAGGTGCATTAGACAATCCAAACGGCATTACCAACCACTCATACAAACCTTCATTTGTCTTAAATGTAGTTCTCCACTCATCACCTTCTCTGATCCTAATCTGATTATATCCACTCTTCAAGTCTATCTTGGTGAAATACTTATCTCCACTCAAACAATCCATCAAATCATCCATCCTTGGAAAAGGAAACTAATACTTAATTCTAATATGGTTGAAAGCTCTTGAATCGGTACACATCCACCATTTTTCATCTTTCTTAGGTACTAACATTGTGCAGGCATTGCACATGGACTGAGACTTTCTCTAATCAACCCTCTTTGAAACAAATCTTGTTCTTTCCTATTGAGTTCTTCATTCTTTGTCGATGTCATCCTATAAGATGATTTATTAGGAAGACTAGCCCCTGGTATCAAATCCATATAGTGACTAATATGTCTCACCGGTGGTAATCCATCAAGAATATTATTAGATATGATGTCAACATACTCATTCAGCAATCCATTTATTTCCTCAATATGTTCATCTGCCAAGACTTCCTCCTTAGACTCCTTAGGTACTAAAGAAAAAGATACATTATTATGCTTCATCCCATCCAAAAACTTCTTGCCATCCACTAGACAAAATCTTTCATTGGTACATACTACACTCTTAAGAGGTTCCTCTAAAGGTAAAAAGTTGTGTTTCATCCCAATAGAAACAATAGTGTAAACATTCCTTCTACCATCATGCATAGTTTTCCTATTATACTTCCATGTCCTACCCAAAAATATATGACACACATTCATACACGAAACCTCATCATAATACTTCTCAATCTTGAATTTAACTAGGCATTGTTCACTTACCAGTACCTTGTATTCATCTTGTATCCATGCAATTTGATAGGGTTTTGGGTGCTTCATCCTCTACAAATTCAATTTGTCAACCAAATCCTCTGAAGCAAGATTATTAGAACTTCCACTTTCTATAAAAACATTACATCCTTGTCTTGTACCTTACATCTAGTTCTAAAAAAATTCTTCCTTTTCACTGCTTCCTTCTCATTCTCTCTATGGTATAGGACTCTCCTAGTCATTAGGGTTGTACCTTCCTCTATTTGATTGTTGTTCACTGAACTGGTGAATTCTTTATCAACAAATGTTGTTCTCCTATTTCTTTTTTCCTTCTTATCAGAGTTAACCTTGTTTTCATTCAAAGGCTTTGTTCCCTACTTCTCCACACTTGAAACAAGTGCCACTGAACTTCCTCCTTTCACCACTCTCATGTCCTTCATTTTGGTAGGAACTCCTATCATTCCTCCTATACCAATCATTGTCTTTAACTTGTGACTTAATTTTTCCCTGATCAACAAAAGAACTACATCTACTTCTTTCAAATATTCCTCCTCTGCCTCTTTATCTTTGTTCTTTCCTCACGTTCAACTTCTCTTCAACCTTCAAGGAAAACTTGTAAGCTTATTCCACACTCCTAATCTGCAACAAACTTATTTCATCTTGTATGGACATCTTCAAACCATAAAGGTAGTGAGCAAATTGTTCAACCTCATCATCTATATGACCATATATGATGTTCAACTTGTAGAACTCCTCAATATAACTCTTAAAAATTAGGTCTCTTTTCTTCAAGTTATGCAACTTCCTAAACAAACTGACTTGGTAATCCTCAATCAAAAACTTAGCCTCCAAATTTTTCAGCATCCTATCCCAAGATTTGATCTTTTCTTTACCTCTTCTTTGTCAATCTATCTACAGATGTTCCCACCACAGGGATGCATGTCCTTTTAACTTGGTCCAGGCATACTTTACTTTCTTCTCTTAAGTGGTTCCTTCAAGCTCGAAATATTTTTCCATCTGTATGATCCAATCTATCAATTCATCAACATCTAGGTTTCCATGATAATCAGGTGGGTTGTAATGAGGTCTCATATTAACACTAGTCAAGGCTCTAATGAACCTCTCCTCTTGATGATTCAATTCTGGTTGTGCCTCATTTTTCTCTCCTTCTACCATTTGATCCTGATGTTGTTCATCTCCTTCTTCATCACTTGCATCTTCTATATGTTTCTCTCTCCTTTAAGCAGTCTCTACTGCCTCCAATCTGGCTGGAATTTTTCTTCACAAGTCTAAGACTATTAGATCTATATCCTGTGCTCCACCTCTAGCATTTTGCCTAGCCATTTCTACAAACCCTATAAGTTGTAGGTCGAATCCTTTCAACCACCACCCAACAAGAAAACTTTAGGCTGAAAACCTTGTTGTGATGCCACTTGATGCAGTCAAGGATGGAGAAACCTACAAGAGATCAGTCCAACCTTGCATCCAACATGAACACAACTGAAACAATAGCCAAGATAGAAAATAAATTAAAGATAAGCCTTAAATTATTATCATAAAATCAGTTACAATGGATCTACAACATGCATCCTTACATTATTCCAAACATATATGCCTAATTATGATCCAAAATCCCTAACAAACCCTATCCAAACTATAGACAAATAATCTTTATGAAAATCACCTATCCCTTAGGAATAATTCCATAATCTTATATAGCCATTACAATCATCAGTAGGCCGAGAAAAGATCACTTTCCCAAGAATAGAGAAAATGTAATACAACAAATAGGTTAGGACCCAAATCCCTGGGAACAACCTCCAACGAATAAAATAAGAGATGTGATAACATAAAGAAGTAAGCCTCAAACATAGAAATGTGTTGGCATGATTGCAATTGGGAATTCCAATCGGTAGATCAGAATATCGATCGATGAACACAAAGATGGCCAAAAAATGAAAAATTGGATACTCAAAGAATCTACAATAACTCCCGTGCAATGAAACCAAATGAGATGTGATCATAGAATAAGGTTCAAGACGAATCCACAAACACACTGTAGTAACCGCAACTCAAAACAACAAGTATAGATCAACTGCAACTTGAAACACTATATTGGTCAACATGAAACTAAATATATTTTTGGTTGATGCAAGATTTCTTAGATCCTAAGATGCTCCTACATCAAAATCAGTAACAAAATTTTTATGATTAAGGGTTTCATGCTTTAAGGTTTTTAAGGGGTTTAAATTTTAAGGGTTTTGAAGCAACTGATTCACCCCTCCCCCCTCTCAGTTTCTTCTTGTTATTTCTAACACATTATTTTCCCTACATCCTATACTGGCAACAACAACATCCCTCAGTTCTTGATTTTTTTCTTGTCTTCTTCAATTGACATGGTTTCAATGTCATGACCATGCTTTCTCTTAAGCCTTTCCTCAACTCTGTTGGATCTTCATTGGGGAACTTCTCCTTCTCTTTCTCAAGCTCTTGAAAAAGATCATCTTTCATATCAATCATTGCTAAGTCCTTGAATTTATTAGTTTTTTTTATAAAATGTTCCTCATCAACAAATTGAGATCTAATTGATGTTATTGCATCATCAAAAGGATCATGTGCAATAATCAAGGCCTCAAGTGGCATTTCCTCTGGCCTAACAGGCATTGTACTTGTTTGCACAATTTCATGTGGTGAATGGGGGGAGATAGAGGATATTCAACTTGCAGAAAGCCAGTTGGTAAGGATTGCTCTTCTACTAGTTCCTTTGGCCTTTTTTCTTCCTCCACATCTCTTATCTACAATGTAATTTATTTTTCTATCTCATGTTCTCTTTCTACTTCTTTGTAGAAGGTTCCTCTTCAACCACATGTTGTTTCCCTTTTTTTGTGATCTCCTTGAAAAGGGCTTTAGCTGATAGAATGATTATGTTTATCTTCTTCCAATAATAATGTTCTCCAAATAAATTAATAGGGAAGTCATTTTCTCTTTCCCTCATCTCTATGAATTTTGATATCATATTCCACCTCATTCTTCTATATTTCACAATCTCAATTCTAGGGCAATTCCTAATGATATCCTCTTGTATTTTTTTCTCATGCTCATAGAATGGAGACAAAGATCTAACAAACCCCTATGGATCATATTATTTTTCTCTTTCATACTCCATCTTCTACTTACTCAAATGACCAAATACTTTTTCCTATGGATCCTTATTTGTAACATGAAAATGTAAAAAATTGCATTGGGTAGGAAACAAGGAATCCATTTTCTATTTCCTAAAATGATTATGATCCATTCTTTCAAACTACCACATGACCTCTAGGAAATTTATCCTTAATGGTACAAATCTTGGCAATATAGGAGGAGTGGCAGGAGTTCCATAAACTTTTATTGCAGTAGTCTCACCATGTAGAAAGAAATTTCCCCAATTATGTGTGATCTTTAAATTTGGTCTCTTGAATATCACACAGGGTTTAGAATTCTTTCTTCTTCAACATTCATATATTTGAGAATCTTCTACACAAATTTCTCTTGGAAAATAACTAAACCTTCCTCAGGGAAATGCATATCCCATATGTGTGTCCAGTCATGTATGGGCAACCTCTATTTTTTATTATTAGCCATTTTGTTTTGCAACTTTTCATGGCTCCACAAATATCTTCCTCTCCACAAAAACATAGTTGATATAAATGAAATACCATTTGAATTCATATTTTTCCAAGTTTTCCTTAGTTTTGCACAAACTCTCATGTATGGCATCATTTGACTAGCCAGCAAAATCAAATTTTATGTTCTTCATAGGATATTTCACCTCAATAACCACACACATCATTCTAATTAGAATTTGTGTTTTATCATCCTCTCCTATAACTTGACAAAATCCAAAGTATTTTTTGATGAAGTAGTCCTCAAATGAGCTCCATTCAAATGCATCATTCTCAAATTCAAATATTTTGATTATTCTCCTATCTTGATCTTTCAATTAGAACTTGGGAATCAAGGTCCCTCTATATATTTTCTTATGCTTTGCATAAATACTTATAAATATATTCAAATCCAAAGCCATAGATGTTGACTTGTTTTAATACAAGTCTTCTACAATTTCTTCCCTAGTTATGAACATCATAGGTTTACCATCTACAGCTAGAATGGCTCTATGTCCTGGATGGTAATGCTTAACCACCATTTTCATAAAATCAGAATCAACAAATACATTAGGAAAAATGATCTTAGCCAAGTATAATCTCCAAAGATTTCATGGTGGAACTATGTATTCTCTCCTCCTATGCAAGTAATTGAACACTTCCCAACCAAACTTTGGCAATTCTATATCGTGAACGCTAGTCAAATTATCGAGTAGTATGTCTTATGCACCTCTAGGCCTAGACACATTGTGTGGAACTCTTTTAGCATTCTATTGCTTCATTATATCATCATCTACCTTCCTGGGTGGGGCCTTTTTACTGGTTTCTGCAATTTTTTTCTCATTATAAATGGTTTCGACGACTTCAAAATTTTAAATAGAAAACCTAATTTCAGCCAACTAGGTTTTCTAGACTTTCTTTACTTTTAGAGTCCTAAGCCTTCTTTTAGCACCTTACACTTTACTAAGAATCACTAATAAAAACAAGATAATCAAGTTACTTTTTTCCCAAATCACTTTGGCTCTAATTTTTATGAAACCCTTGCTTTGCTCCACACTTTCTTCCAAAACTCTAGCTTGCACATCCAAATGGTCATTTATAGTTTTCCACGTTAAAATTTCCTTCAATGCTCATAGGTCATGCAAAATCAATGATTGATATTAAAATATCACAATGCGTTGCAAATACACCAAATGTTCACCATGTCAACATGACTATCCTTACAAAATTATCCCCTTTTGACATGTATCGCCATACTGTAGCTTCATGGGCTCTCCCCAAGACTAAAAATATTTACACTTCATGGCCATGGTCCGATAAAAATATGCCAACTCATCTTATATTCTTGTTACACCACTTGTTGGCCCCTTAAGATCTGATGGTCTATGTTGTGTTGGAGGGTATTTATCTTCCTCACATCTTGGGGCCATCAGACAATGCAAGTCGTTGATCTCCTCAATACTTAAAATTATATTTTGCATGTATCTATTTGTCTACACTACACTTGAAAACATATTCTTCTCACAATTTCACCATCAACAGTGTCATGAAAACCTTTGATCAAATACTATGACTTTTCAACTTTAAGTTTTAACCTGCGGGGTGCTTGGTTGACCCCACCTCTAATTTGATGACTCTTGTTGCAATAAAGATCTAGATCTAATGGTCTATGTTGTGTTGGAGAGTATTTATCTTCCTCACATCTTGGGACCATTGGACAATGCAAGCCGTTGATCTCCTCAATACTTAAAATTATATTTTTCATGCATCTATTGGTCTACACTACACTTGAAAACATATTCTTCTCACAATTCCCCCATCAACAGTGTCATTAAAACCATTAATCAAATACTATGACTTTTCAACCTTAAGTTTTAACTTGCGGGGTGCTTGGATAACCCCACCTCTAATTTGATGACTCTTGTTGAAATAAAGAGCATAAGTTTTTGACTTCAAACTTTTCCATAGAGATATGTGATCCCTCTGATAGGAATCTAGAATATTTTTTGTTGACTGGTCACTAGGCACTCTACGGGCCTCACCTTCTTGATTGGACAATGATTGCTACCTACAAGGTCACTAAATTTTTTGTGCAGGAATGGCACAATGGAAAACTCAACCTTTTTGGCAAGCTTGTGATCGTTGATGAAGTCCTAGTGGTTGAGGTTAGTGGTTTGTCTCTAGAGGGAATTAAGTTTTATCATAACGGGAATTTATCTAAGGAAGCTACTAAAAATTCCCCCAAATCCAAGCAAGAGAAGAAGATTCTTGTGAAGGGAAATAATTCATAATTCTCCTCAGAACAAGTTAAGGAGATATGGAGGGACCTTCTTAAGCCTATCATGGAATATTCCAGCCTAGATGAGAGATTCACCATAGTTTATGGCAACCACCTGGTAATTTCAAATCATTTCAGACACAAGATTTGCATTTCCTTTCCTTTCTATCTATTATCTTCTCTCAATGCTAGTATCATTGCTCATAAGAAAAACTCTAGCAAGCACCTAATCTTGTACCGAGGGCTTATTTTGCTCATTTATGAACATTTTAGGGATAGGGCTTTTGTCTCTCCTTTTGGGGTGCCCTTTATTTTTGTGGAGGAGGAGGATGATGAGAGCTCGAAGGAAGATGATTGGGCTACAGAAAATGATGACAATGATGCCCCTCCTCCCCCACCTAAGAAACATAAAATTGTGTCTGGTAAGGAGACCAAGGGGTTGAACAAGGGTAATGGCTCAATTGAAGATGTTGCTATCCCCCCCTTCTTCTGCCAAGTCTAAAATTATTTATGCTTCTGTCATCAAGGATAAGTGTCTTCCTCCTCAAGGAAATGATAATTCCCTAGAGAAAGGTAAAGAGGATGTTCTAATTCTTGTCAACTATGACAGTTCCCTAGATCATGTTTCCTATGTTGGCCATGAGCAATCCCTACCCGCTCAGAATATTGTGGATACCTCCCATGTTGGTATTGAACATCCCTTTCCCACTCAAGAGAATGTGGATACCCCCCTTACTGGTCTTTTGTAGCCTCTTCCTATACAGGATAATGACGAGTCTTCCCATTCAACCTCTATGGAATTAAGTTCCCAAGACTTTGTGTTGAAGATGGAGGAGGTGTTTGGTGTTTTGGAGATGGTCAAAGTTAGCTTTGTCTACCTCTTTAGAGTGATTAGATGGGATTTCCATGAAATTAAAAGCTTGCATCTCAAGCATCGGGCCCTTTCTTCAAATTTTAATGATATGCAGTCCAAGGAGGTAAATGCGATGAAGGTTTAAAAAGTTACTATTGTGACCCCTTCTAGGGTTGCATAGAAGAATAATGGTGATAAATTTTTCTGTGTTCCCTAGACCGATAATGAAAAGAATATGATGGTTTACTATCTCTCCAAGAATGTTGAGGCCATTGCTAAGGATAAAGAGTTTTATGATAAGAAAATTGAGGAGTTAAATCAAAGGGTCAACAAATGTGAGTCTACCCTGAGAAAGATTATGGACCACTGTCATAAAATTTTGAAATCTTCGACTAAGAACATGAATGCTTTAATCATTACTCTGGAAAATATGCATCAGGAGAGGGTCTTTGTGGATTTGGTTTTGTGGATTTGGTTCAGGAAAAGGAGATTGGTTACGAGTTTGTTATTTGCCCTAGCAAGAGAACCAGAGCCAGCATAAAGAAGAAGATTGCAAACCTGCCTCGGGATATTTTGGATCTAAATAATGTGGCTCAGCAAATGAACCGGCTCGAAGAGGAGGCTGCAAAGACATTGAAGAACTTGGGTTAGTGAAATGTCCCCTTTCTGATTTTATATCATATTTAAATTCTCCAATTAGATTATTAAATCAAACAATCGACACTTCAATAGATTATGCAATTTCTCAAAAATAACCAAATCGGGTATGCTCGAAATAGGGCCAAAAACCTCACAACTTCACATATTATTGATAAATCTGAAAATAGACATTTTTACTATTGCCAGCATAACGGCCTACAAAATAACACTTCCAGATCTACAAAGAGTTTACACAACAGCTCCAAAATGGAGAACAAATACAATGCTCATCGAGCTCCAAAACAACACAAAATAGCCCGGAAAAACACTAACAAACTAACACAAAAGTAGAATCACGACCCAAGGCATATATTCAGCTCTACTTTAACAGAAAAATGGCTGCAATATAGCAGCAACCCAAACTGATATGAAAAACTCAACCAGAAACACCAAAATCTTACAAAAACACACCCGAAAACTCACAAATTTGCACTGTTTAGCACAAGGGCAAACTCCGCATGAGCTTGTACATGGAATGGCCTCAAACTCCCATCCTTAGCCTTCCTAGAAATCTGCAAACTCTCATCTTTGGGTCTCCTTCTCCACAGGTTTGGCAGCCTCTAAAGAACAATAAAGCAATGAGCAAAAATCAAGTTCAAGAATGAGCCTAAAATGCCTCCAAACCCCTTTAAAAGAGGGAATAACCCTAACTCACAACCAAGAGGGGTGAATAAGATATATTTTAATAATATTTAATATTTATTAATCCATTGGTTTCCAAAGATTAGCCCCTTTTTCCTGAAACTTTACTTTTTGAGCCCGCCAGCCTTAGCAAAAATTATTATTTTTTAATTATTTAAAAAAGGGACATGACAAGTCCTCCCTCCCAAATATTTCTTGTCCTCAAGCAATCAATGTTGGGATGCTCAAGAATATGTGTTCCTTCCCAAGTTGCATCATTTAATGATAATCCTTTCCATTTGACCAAATGCTCTGTGATGCTCCTATTTCTCAATCTTTTATCTCTTGTATCCAAAACCTCTTCTGGTATTAAGACTAATTTCCCTTCATCATCAAGAGGTGGTAATTTTGTAGATACTATGGTTTTTTGGCCTAGAACCTTCTTCAGGAGAGAGACATGGAAAACATTATGTATTTTTCTGTTTGGTGGGAGCCCCAATTCATAAGCTACCTCTCCTATCTTCCTGATGATCTTATAAGGCCCATAGAACCTTGGCTTGAGCTTCTCTGCCCCACTCCTCTTCAAGGTGCTTTGCTTATATGGCTGCAACCTAACAAATACCAATCTCCCACCTCAGAAGATCTTTCATTCCTTTTCCTATCAGCGTACAACTTATGTTGGTTCTGTGCATGTTGTAGATTATCCTTGAGGGACCTTAATATGTCTTGGCTTTGCTTAATGAAATCACTTGCTGCGGGTACTCTGCTATCTGAGAGTACTAGATCAACAAAGGAAATGGCATCATAAACATAGAGAGCACAAAAAGGAGGCATACCAATAGACATGTGATGAGATGTATTGTAACAATACTCCCCTAAGTGCAACCATTTCACCCAAGCATGTTGTTAATTTGAGACATAGTTGCTCAAATATCCCTCTATCTATTTATTAACTATCTTTGTTTGTCCATCTATTTGAGGGTGATAGCTAGTACTAGGAGTGACTTCAATTGCTACCAAATGAAAGAGCTCCTTCCAAAAAGAGCTAAGGAATATACTGTCTCGATCACTGACTATGTTTCTAGGCAAGCCATGTAACCTGAAAATTTCCTTGAAGAACAATTCAACCACTTGTGATGCCTTGAAATAAGATGCGATGGGAAATAAATGTGCATACTTAGTTAGTCTATCTACCACCACATATATGAAATCCTTACCTTGAACCTTGGGCAACCCGTTAATGAAGTCCATGGAAATACTTTCCCATTTTTGTTCAAGAATAGGAAGTGGCTGCAACCCTACAGGAAAATTGTGCTCACTCTTGTTTTTTTGGCATACCATGCATTCCTTAATGTGTTTAAGGGCATCCTCTTTCATACCCTTCCATGAAAAGAGCTCTCGAAGTTGTCTGTATGTCTTGAAGTATCCTTGATGGCCAGCCAAAGGTGTGTCATGAAAGGCCCTCAAAATCCTTTCCTTAATCTTTGATCCTGGCACTAAGAACATCTTGTTCTTATAATAAATCAGCTCATTAATAACCTTGTACCTGTTATCATCCACTAACTTATCCAAAATATTGGTGACAAAGGAATATTTAGCATATTCTAAAATTATGGAGACTTTCCAATCAACAAAGATAGATGTTAAGGAACACAAGGTGGGCTTCCTTGAGAGAGCATCAACAACCACATTATTCTTTCCTTTCACATATTCAATATCAAAATCATAAGCTTGCAATTTGCTTACCCATTTTTGTTGACGATCATTCAAATCCTTTTGGTTCAAGAAGAACTTGAGGCTATTATGGTCTCTCTTTACAATGAATCTCCCACATACCAAATATTGTCTAAACTTATAAAGTGCATGCATGATTGCCAACATTTCCTTATCATAGATGGAATAACCTTTCTCTGATTGATTTAATTTTCTTCTCTCAAATGCTATTGGATGTCCCCTTTGAGTTAGGATAGACCCTATACCTTCTCCAGAAGCATCACATTCAACAACAAAAGGTAAAGAGAAATCTGAAATTGCAAGCACAGGGCATGAACTCATTACCTCCTTAAGCTTATCAAATGTTTTTTGTGTCTCTTTTGTCCAAATAAAGGCTCCTTTCTTTGTCAAATCAGTCAAGGGGATAGCAAGCTGAGAAAATCCCTTGACAAACCTCCTATAGTAGCTACACAACCTAAAGAAACCTCTGAACTGTGTAAGATTAGTAGGTGGAGGCCAATCCAAAATTGCCTGAATTTTTTGTTGATCAACCTGTACTCCTTTAGAACTTATAATATGTCCCAAATATAGGATCTTCGTCAAACCAAACTCACATTTAGATAGCTTAGCATAGAAGGATTGCTGCTCCAAGATTCCCAAAATAGTGTCTATGTGCTCTAGATGCTCTTTTCATGTTTTACTGTAAATCAGGATATCATCAAAGAATACCAAAACAAATTTTCGAAGATGCTTGTTGAATACCTTATTCATACAAGATTGGAATGTTGTTGGTGCATTAGTGAGGCCAAATGGCATAACAAGAAATTCAAAGTGCCCATAGTGACATCTGAAAGCAGTCTTTTCCACATCTTCCTTCCTCATGTTGTTTTGATGGTAACTTGATCTTAAGTCAATTTTTGAGAAGTATACAGCGCCATGTAACTCATCAATAAGTTCATCTATGCGTGGTATGGGATACCTATTTTTTATGGTCTTCTTTTTTAGAGCCTTGTAGTCTATACACATTCTCATTGTACCATCCTTTTTCTTGACAAGTACCACAGATGATGCAAATGGACTAGAGCTAGGCCTTATGAATCTCATGTCTAGGAGTTCCTTAATAGTTTTTTCTATTTCTTCCTTGTAACCTCTTGGATGGCAGTATGGAGTGGTTATAATTGGTTTGGCACCCTATTCTAACTCTATAACATGCTCAAAACCTCTATATGGCGGTAATCCCAAAGCCAAATCATTGAAAACTATACTATGCTTATCAAGAACATTTTGAATTTCAAAATGGAAATTACTTTGATTCTTTGAAGAGCTTTTTGGGTGAATTATGACTCCTGCTGCCCATGCTACTTGTCCTCTTCGAAAAGACCTCTCCATCCTCTTTGCAGTGACCACTCTAGGTGCTCCATTCGATAAGCCTCTCAATAAGACTTCTTTCCCATTGGAATGAAACTTGAACTCCATAGTTTGATGGTTCATGTAATAGCCTCCAATAGAGTGCAACCATTGAACACCCAATACAAGATTTGTTTCCCCAATGCCAACAACATAGAAGTCATCACATAGCTCATAATCTCCTAAAGTCATCTTGAGTTGTTTCACTACCCGTGTGCAAGGCATAGTGAATCCATCAGCTACAGTAACATTGAATCCTTCAAAATCTTCTTCTTTAAGCCCTCTTTTCATTACAAATCCCTCATCAATAAAGTTGTGAGTTGCCCCACTATCAAGAAGAACTGTCAACCTTTTCCCTACTAGCACCCCTCGAATTCGAAAGGGATGGTATCTTAGGACTCCTGATAATGTTTCCAAAGTGACATCCTTGTTGATTTATTTTTCTGTCTCTTCTTCTTCCTCCTCCTTAGTGTCATGAAATTCCTCGTGCTCATCTGAATCAAATTCTGAAGCAACCTCAATATAGTGCACTTGACCTTTCCCCAAACATTTGTGTCATGGAACCCATGGCTCTCTACAAGTGAAACAAAGCTTTTTCCTTCGTAGTTCACTCCTAGTCTCTTCATCTACCTTATTTTTTGCTGCATTTGTCACATTCTTTGGTGGTGGTGCTGGAAAAGTCTTTTTTTTTAAATTTCCCTTATGTTGCCAAAGATTCAGGGGTTTTTTATTAGTGACTAGTTTCATAGGCACACAAGTTTCAAGCTGCAAACTTCTTTTGATAGCATCCTATAAGGTTGAGGGTGAGAAAGCCTTAACCAAACCCTTAATAGAATCTTCCAAACCATCAAGAAAAAAATAAATAATCCTCTTTTCACTCATATCAAGTACCATAACAGCCACTTTTTGAAATTCTTCTACATACTCATTAACTGATTTGGTTTCTCTCAACTTTGACAATTCTTTAAAATACTCTTCATCATCCTTGAGATCAGATCTATATATCGCTCTTTGACTAAAATCATCAAATGTAGTTACTTGATCATGACCTTGAGTAGTCATTCCATGATACCACCAATCATAGGCTGCATCTTCCAAGTGTAGACTTGCAAATTGAACGGCATCACTCTCCTTCCTGGGATTAAGTGTGAAGGTCTGTAATTTTTGTAGTCATGCTCTAGTAGAAATGTTATTTGTTCCATCAAAAGTAGGTGTTGTAAATTTGCTTATTTTATTTTTGAGCTCTCTTCCACTTATGTCCTGCTCCCTCCTATACTCTTTCATGGGCATCAAAGTGTTCATCATATCCACATATTTTCTGAAAGGTACCAAACTATGAAATTCATCATCTAAGCCATTGTAAGTAGCCCTTAATGCAATCAAGTTACCTGTAACCTCCTCCATAGGATTAAGGGATGGATTTGGTACCGGTGGCTCCTCTGCAGGTAAGAAAATAGTTTTTGTTGATTTAGAGGGTCTGGGTTTCAAATTTCTTGGCTCCTCTGAAGTGCTCCCTCTCTCATTAGTAGATACAATTCCTTGGATTTTTTCTGTCAATAACCACAAAGCCTCTCTAGTTTCTGCCAAACTATCCACTGTTTACTTTTGAGTGTTATGGATGTCCTAGAAGATTTTTTTTGCCATCTCATCTAGGTCAACCATTCTTGTTCCTTCCTTGGATTTTGTACTTTTATTTCCAACTGGAGGTTTGATCAAAATTTCTTTATTCTTTTCTCGTTGCAAATATCTCTTTTCTCTTTCACTCGGTTGCATGCAAACTTCTACAAACCCTCAAGCTGACAAGATCATAGCTATGATACCACTAAAATGTCCCCTTTCTGATTTTATATCATATTTAAAGTCTTGAATCAAATTATTAAATCAAACAATCAACACTTCAATAGATTATGCAATTTCTCAAAAATACCCAAATCGGGTATGCCCGAAATAGTGCCAAAAACCTCACAACTTCACATATTATTGATAAATCTGAAAATAGACATTTTTACTGAAATTTTTCTAGCATAACGGCCTACAAAATGACACTTCCAGATCTGCAAAGAGTTTACCCAATAGATCTAAAATGGAGAACAAATACAATGCTCATCGGGCTCCAAAACAACACAAAATAGCCCAAAAAAACACCATAAAACACTAACAAAATAACACAGAAGTAGAATCACGACCCACAGAATATATTCAGCTCAACTTTAATAGAAAAATGGCTGCAATACAGCAGCAACCCAAACTGATATGAAAAACTCAACCGGAAACACCAAAATCTTACAAAAACACTCCCAAAAACTCACAATTCTGCACTATTCAGCACAAGGGAAAACTCCGCATGAGCTTACACATAGAATGGCCTCAAAATCTCATCCTTAGCCTTTCTAGAAACCTACAAACTCTCGTCTTTGGGTCTCCTTCTCCACAGGTTTGGCAGCCTCTAAAGAACAACAAAGGAATGAGCAAAAATCAAGTTCAAGAATGAGCCCGAAATGCCTCCAAACCCATTTAAAAAAGGGCATAACCTAACTCACAACCAAGAGGGGTAAATAAGACATATTTTAATAATATTTAACATTTATTAATCCATTAGTTTCCAAAGATTAGCCCCTTTTCTTGAAACTTTACTTTTTGAGCCCACCAACCTTAGCAAAAATTATTACTTTTTAATTATTTGAAAAGGGGACATGACAGTTAGACTTGCATCTGGTTTTGTGTTTTTTTTTTTTGGTTCCGTGTTTTGTGTTTGGTGTTGGCATTTTGTTGGATTTTTGTTGGGGAATGGCCAGGTCTATTTTGTCTTTTATGTTTGTTTGTCCTCTTTTTCTTGGTATGTTCCATTATGATGGCTATTATTGAATATCTTTTGTAATCTTTGTGTTAAGGGTTTTGGGTCCCTTCAAAACCTATTTTTGCCATAATAAAAAACAAATCTTGATAATTTAGAGGCAAGGCACATGGAACATTTAGGATAAGTGATATGTAAATTTAAGTACTCTATGTAAGCCTAATGATGAGAGATGTGTCAAGGCTATATTCTCTCAAGATTTGAGGTGATGGGACAAAAAAAGTTGTCTTTATTACACTAGGTGGCCCCATCATGATGATTCGTGCCAGGCGGCTATTAATAGAATGGGGATATGGAAAATGACTCAAAGGTTTATTGTAGTCTTGAGTCTCTTGACATAGTAGTGAGAATAGAAGCCATGGACACACCAATCCTTTTGGAATCTACCAAAAGGAAGATGTCATTTTTAGGGGAGGTTACTAACAAGCGTTTGTTGATGGTTCTTGGATCAAAACATTCATTGGTCCTATATGAAGTGAAAAGAGTATCGGGGGAAAACTTATAAGAGCATACCACTTCCATAGAGTGAACACCAGTGTCATGGCAATGTTTCTAGCTGAGTTGCTCTACATGGAGGTGTTGAAAGCTAATGCTAAGCATCTATGGAAAATGGTTTTCAAACATGTGTTTCTACAAAAACTTGACATGGAACTGGACAATGTAGATGGAAATCTCCTCACCCATTTGCCACAGAATTACATGTTCCTGGGTGGTGGTGTAGAGATAAGAAAGTTCTCAATTGTCCACTCTCTTCAGCCTGAGCAATTACATGTTTTTTGGATTGTCATGAATCACAATACCCTCTTCTTGCTACATCTAGTGGGCATAAATAAGGTATCAGGTGAGGGTTGGTTTAAGAAATACATTAACGAGGAGGGTGTGCAGTTGGACATTACATGTGAAGGGGAGGAAGATTCGGGCTTGATCCATGGTGAGGATTGGATGGAGAATGATGGCAAAGATATTGAGGATATGGTGGCCAATCTTGCCCATCATGCATGCAATTGTGAGTGTTTGGTGGTGGCCCATGTCATGGATGCTATAGTAGCAAGGTTGGAGGAGAGTGAATCTGAGTAAGTATCTAGTGCTAGGAGTGGGAGGCTTGGTTTTTTTTCCTTTTTATATCAGATAAATCTATACAAAAATAGAAAATGATTATAGTGATGGATAGCCAAAAAGAATGAATTGGGTCATAGGCCATTTTTGGGAGGGTATAGTGATGTATAGAAAGAATGTATTGGGCCATAGGCCATTTTGGGAAGGTATAGTGATGTATAGATGGAAAAATCTATACGAACATGAGCCATTTTGGGAAGGTATAGTGATGTATAGATGGAAAAATGTATACGGACACGAGCCATTTTTGGTGGGTGTAGTTAGAGGGAAGTTGTTAAATGATAGAATATTAGAGTTAATGATGGAAGGAAGATATATCAAGAATTTTGAAGCTGTTTCAACTATAAAGTAAAGACTTTGTTTATATCAATATAAGGGGTGTTGTCCCATGTAGCTATTTAACAATAAAAAAAACTAACTGTTAGCAATTTAAGATTGTCATTAGTGTAAATTCACAAACACCATGCACCGGTAAAAGGTCACCGGTCACTCACATTACTTAGAAGATACCTGTAGACTAGAAATACAGTGTATGCACCAGTAGTTGAAGAAAAGGGAATACACCGGTAGACCGATCTAAGTACATAGTACCAGTCTCAGAGTGCATACAAAGTTGAACCGAGAATAAGGTTACACCGGTCTAAACTGCATAAAGATCCACACCAAATTTTGCAGAGCAGTTTGAGTTAAAACCGGATTATACGGGACATCCACCACTCAGAAGTGGAGTTAGTTTTTTAACAGGAGTTAGCTTTATTTCTACAGATGTCTTGCAAGGTAAACTCCATATCAGAATGAAAAGCTTAACTACTAGTTGCATGATTTATTGTTGAGTTTATAGCCTGGCGGTTTTATGAGTTAAGGGTTTCATTACAATGAACTCTTGTATAAACATAGGTCATAGGATGCAAGAAAGTTGTTGTTGATTGTTGGTGATTGCATAGATCAGAGGAGAGACATCTTTTGAGAGAAGAGCTACAGAAACAGAGGTAGCAGAGATCAACAGCCAGGCAAACCGGGAAATAGGTATGATCTAATCAGACATTCAGTGTCATAACAGATCATTGCTTTTATCAGTAGTGAAAGCAAATTGAAATCCCTTTATTAGGGTGGACCTAATTGGTTCGTTGTAAAAATCCCCTAACAGGATAACATCTTTGTTGATGTTCAAAGTCCTGTAACCAGGCAGCTCTTAACAGGGTTCAAATTTTAATTGATCTTTTGTAAAATTCCTTATTCGGGTAGCACCTTAACCAATGCTTTGTAATCTCCTAATAGGGTGTCTTCATTCTGCAGTAGTGAAGTTGTGAGCTCTGTCTCACCATGGTTTTTTACTTCTAACCAAGGGTTTCCACGTATAAATCTTGTCTTATTTTGTGTACTTTTACAATTATGAATGTTTGATTCACACTTTGTTTAGATTACAAGAAGTATTAACCAAGAGAAATAATTGGAGTTGGTAATAGTTCTTATTGATTCACCCCACCCTCTTAGTAACTAGTTGGTATTAACAGTAACAATTAGACTAAGGATTTGTTAAATGTTCTCCACCTTCCAATGGCATAATTAAGCACTCGAATTACCATTTTTGATGTATCTTTCTTTATGGCATAATTAATATATCTCTCGCGGCTTTCGTCCTAATCTACCTTTGATTTTGTTTTTTTAGTTATAACATAGGTATCATATTTCATATCAGGATTTTCAAGTTCCTCTATTTTCATCCATATAATTTGCCAATCTAGACTGTTAAAGTATGATTAACTCATTGTATTTACATTGTGTGGTTGTGAATCATTACTTTGGTGATCACATCTACCCGTCAAACCATCTGCAAAAGGGCATAGACTTTGACACGTGTGATGTGTCTCTATTCCAAAGATATTTTATAAAACTTTGTGTCAAAAAATTGGCCCGAAATAGAACTTATGGCATTAATCTAATGATAACTTGTCACTTTATATTATTATTAAATTATAATGTAATTTTAGTTTAGCCAACTTGATGAGTTCGTGTAGAGGCTTCCCAAAAGGCAAAGACTAACACGTGTCTCTATTCTGGAGACTTTTTGAAGAAATTTGTGCATCAGAATTTCAAGCCGATATAGAACTTGTGACATTAATCGAATCAAAATGATGACTTGATATTATTATTAAATTATGATATAATCTCAATTTAAAATATCTATAATGTAAACATTTTGTTGTCTTTTCTATGCTTTTACTTTTGCATGGTGTCTACCAAAGCATTTTTATTGTGCTTTAATTGATACACATACCTTATTCAAATGTGCCCAATTCAGCGTAGGCAAGAAGGATACTGGCAAAGGTTATCTAATTTGAATTAATATATGTTTAATGCTACTTTTTCAAGTTATTATTTGCCAACGAAAGTATTTTATTAAATTTAATACACAAGTATTCATTAGCCAAAATTTTCTACAATTTTCAAGGGATTGAAAAAAAATTGCCAAAAAAAATAATATTTTCCCCAAAAATAATGAAAGATTTGTCTTAGTTTATCTACAATTTCCATGCTATTGAAAAAAAAATCACCAATAGAACTTAATTTTTTTCCTTTAAAATAAATTTTTTTTCCAAATATATTAATATTTTCCCCTGAAATAATGAAAGATTCACCAATTTTTTTTACAATTTTCATGCAATTGAAAAAAAATCACCAATAGAATTTAATATTTTTTCCTTAAAAATTTTTTAAAAAATTTGTTAGCAAAATTAATATTTTTCCCCAAAATGATCAGAGGAGGTCTTAAAGTTATCCCTAATTAGCTACCTCCCCTATTTGAGATGTTTGAAGACTTCAATTTCAACACTAGCAGAGAGAACATTTACTATGTTTTGAGTTTAGCTAAAGATGATGTTGAGGGTCAATTTAATTTCTTCAAATGGTTCTTCTTAGAGATAGATCAAACTAACATTAGGGTGAGGTCTACTTAGAACAACTTGAAGGCCCTGAAAGGTAGTGAGGTGTTGTCCAAAAACAACAATGAAATTTGTAAGATGCTTTCATAACTTGATAAGGTTGCTAGAGATGCTAACATCATGAGAAATGATTTTGAAGGATGCACTAAAATACTTGAGACTATTAAGAAGGTTCACAAGAAGCTCGAAAATGTAGTCAAGGTGGGCAAGTCCTTTAGAAACAATGTCAGAGGCCTACATATTCTCATTGAGAAGGTGAAAAGGATGAGAGTGTTGAGTGTTGAGGTGACCATAAGGATGATCTTTAAGCTTCAAAAGGTGATGTTGATGTTGAGCAACAAAAGATTAAAGGTAAATAGAATGTTACTTCAAGCAAACATGGGCTAAGCACTAGAAACCAAAGCCATGCCAAGCAATCTATGGACTCTCAAAAGACTGATGTTCATGAGGTGATCAACTTGCATGATTGCCTTCTTCCACAAGATATTGATGCTTCAAAGACTCTCAAGGAGTTGCAGTAATTGGCATGTGTCTTGTTTTTCTATTTTTGTTGTCTATTGATATGTTGATGGTTGGTTGTCGATTCATTTTGCTTTTATGTTCGTCAACATTTCTCTAAAAGGGGGTTTCAGGTCCCTTCAAAACCTATTTTACCTTTAATCAAAAAAATTGGTTCCCAAGCAACTGTACAAGCAACCTAGTATACCTTTTTTTGAGTGGCAACTTTAATAATCCCTCCAAACATAGGACCATAATGATCAACCTTTTGTTTGTAAAATTATTTGGTGGTATGGTCTAAAGTAAAACCAACAAGTGGATGGAAGATAAAGAAAACAAGCAAAAGGATAAGCAAGTTTTAGACCTAAATACTATGATTCATCGTAGAATCAATTTGAGGCACATCATTGAAAAAAATTGGAGGAAAAAGGAAGAAGCATTTTTTTTGTTGAGTTCAAAAAGCTTTCAACATGGTCCCCAAGGATAGGCTATGCTATAAGTGGAAGAACTTGGGATTCATATGCAATTTAGAGTCACTATGCATGGGCTCTATAAAGAGGTTAAAGTCAAAATCAAAATTTTGACATGCAATTTGGAAAGTTTTAGGAGTGACATTGGGGTCTATCAAGGGTACAACCTATTCTCTATTCTTTTTGGAAAATATATTGACAAACTTGAAAAATTGTTAAATTTGCAATGGATATGGTGTTTATTTGGGTGTGGCAAAACTTCTTTATACACAAACAACCTTTTCTTGATTGCTAAAATTTTTCATAGATTACAAGAGCACTTATTGTAAAGTTGTAGGGATGTAAGTCAATACCAGCAAAATAAAATCATGAATTTTCCCAATGAAAGTGTTAATGTTTGTAGCCTCAGTCGTATGATCACTTAGAATACATATAATACTTAGATATTGATTAATAATAATATATTGTATTTGTATATATGTTATATTATTATTAATATATATTATTGATATATTATTCTAATATATGATTAATTAATGAAACATTATAATATGAATAGACGTGTCCCATGAAGGGACATGTCTCTCATAGACTCATTCCCAATATAAATAAGAGAGATTGTTGCATTTGGAAAACACATACCAAAACAATCAAGGCAATGCTATTACATTTGCAGTGATCTAGAAAACTCAACATGGTATCAGAGCCTGACTGCAAATGTAGAAGAATAATGTATATTGCATCATCAAGGCTAATGGTGATTAGTGAGGAAGTTGTGAGCATGCGTACAACAAAATATAGGAAGGTAATGCGTATGTGTGAACCGTGTTTCCAGTTTAAGTGACATTGTGAAGTGTTTCAAATGTTTGACGGGATAATGGCGCATGTCACGGGTTGATAGAGTGGCATATTGATTTCTGGAATAGGATTACACAGAGTGAGTTAGAACGGGTCAAAAGATAATAATGGTTGGCTCGAAAGGAAGAGATATAGAATAGAAGATGTAACAGAGAATAAAAGATAGAGTCTCGATGAAAGAGGCGGAATGATGTAATGAAGAGGAGAATAATGAAAGGAATAGTGGAATTTCCAGTTAAGATTCATTTTCTTCTCTTTCTTGTTGATGATTTCTTTGTTCTTAATTCTTGTATGATGATGCCAATGTCAATAGAGCAAACTGTGTTATAGAACCAAGTTGTAATCAAATTCTTTATAATTTGCATCTCGGTTTTAGAGTTGTCTATTTTGGAAGTTTGTTAGTTATTGATATAATCGATTTTGTGAAGTTCCGAGTGGAAGGGTGGAACGAGATTCTCTGACAGAGAATGGATTTAACAAACCCGAGTGTTTAATTGATGAACGGATTTTAGATTGTATCAGTTTCCATGAATCGACCTGCTAGGTTGGTTATGTTGCGTAGAGGAGCCGAGAAACTAGTGACAACAAAAGACCCGAGAGGGAGAAGTGAGATTTGAAGTGGTGTTCGGGGTGAGTCGAAGGACATAACCGCACAGGAATTGTGACAGTTCGAAGAACTCGTGTGCACTATGGTTGTAGAAAGAAACGGTGCCCATGATATCGGGAAGCTTATGTTTTGTATCCATCTTTTGGAGGCATTGAAAGGCATCAGACTGGTGCCTCAATAGTTTGTGTAGAGTACAATTATACTCACAGTGCATAAAGAAACCGCAAGGCTTATGACTGTCCTCACGGATTGAGGATCTACATTGTGAAATAAGCAATAAAAGGTGTCGAACCATCCCAATATATGTATGCGGCTTGTCTGTACTATAATAGTTCCCCGTGGTGGCGAATGGGAATAGAAGTTATGAATGAAATGGAAGTCCCTCGCAATACTTGACATATTTGCACAATCATTCATTCGCAAGGGTTCCACAATGGAACTACGATTTGGATTTCAGAAGTAGAAAATTTTATATCCATAATTATTACCAATAGTGATCATCTTACTCGCCAAATGTTATGCTTGAAATTCCTGAGTTTCGAGTGTAAATCGTGATTGTCTTGTTGATGATGATCTCCATACAAGTTGGGTAACTATTGAAGACCTTTGACCAATAGCGAATGATAATTGAAGAAAATATATCAAGAATATTTGGAGGCGACTATCTACCAACATAGGACTGTCAGAACCACGGTTGGAGGCACACAAAATAAATTATACTTGCCTGACATTGATTCCCTAAGAGACATCACTTTGCTATAAGGATTAAGAGTGTGTGATTACTTATCCTTAGGATGATTCAAGTATAGCCCAAACAGAGGAAACTCTAGTAAGGCTCGTAAATGAAGACATCTAGCGATTTCCTTGTGGAAGCACACGACAACAAGACCATCCCGGAATAGTCCCTTCAATGGTAGTTTGTAAAATTGAGATGGAATCTGTTTGATGGAACACATACTTGTGGGTTATATGAAGGTCGCATAGCTTCTATATTATATGCTGAGCGGTTCCTATGTTGAAATTTGGTGTTCAAGGAAATGATGATGTTATAGAGACGCCTCCTGAGCTTGTGGACGACATGCATGATCGCTTGTACATGCTCTTCAAGTATGGAGAATACAAAGCCTACTACAAGGCAATTAAGAGTTTGAGATGCAAGCGCATAGAGTACTAAGGAAGAATGAGCTAAAGACATTATTAGAAAAACCTCTTAAACCTGATGGAAATGATGACCAGAGTGTTGCGAAAAGTAGTGAGTGAGAAAATGGGGATCATTCACTCTAGGCTATCGCTCTGCGTGAAGGTCATCAACATGCCTAGCACAAACAACATTATGATCTCCTGCAGCATGTAATTATGATGAGAGTTTATTCATGCGTGATATTTCCTGTATGGGCTCACCTTACTAAAGGAAATATTTGAAACTTAAGATAAGTATTTTTTTATTATATTTACTTCTTGTAGTTAATCTCTTATTTGTATTTCTTTACGTACTATAAGAGTTATTTGCCTTGATCTTTTCCGAGGATGTTCTTGCAAGAAAAGAAGATTGATATCAGATTTAGAGGGAGTCTGACATCTTCAGAGAGGCTAAGAAGTTGATGAGTTTCAAAGGGAGCAGATGATTCAGTCAACTTGTGACAAACTTGATCATATAGATTGAGAGGGAGTCTAACAATCCATTATAGACAACCTTGGAAAAAGAGGTGAGGAGGTTGATGTTAGTACTCAAAGCTTCAGATGGGAGCCAAATTATCATGAATGGTTGGAGGTTGCAATGTCTGGGATAAATCCACAGTTTATTACATTCACTCATGTTACTATGGAATCAGACAAGTACATTTGTATATAGGAAATCACTCTTGCATTGAACAAATGATCATGTACCAGATGATGAGAGTCTTTTAAACAGATAGTTTCATGATTGGGGCCATGTATGATTCTGTAACAGAGGGAGCTACTAGAGGATCTCCCAAAAGACCTTAATGCAAATATCTAGAGGTCATGATAGATGAATAAGTTGTTGGATCAAAGAGCATTCTATAAAAGAGCTTGATACAGACTAAAGAACAAAGACTCGACCTGCTAGAGTGAAGTCAGAAGGTTGATATTAGATTCAGAGGGAGTATAATAGTTCATCTAAAACAACCTTGGACGAGGAGGTGAGGAGGTTGTTACAAGACCTTAAAGGAAGCATCCAGAAGTCTATGATCATGAGAAGTCTATGCTTTTATGCTATCTCCTACATAACTTGGGATTCACCTAGAGTGATGCAAACTATATAAGATATATAGTGCATAAGTATGCTATTCAAGGTACATTATCCCTACAGAGCATATGGCTGATATTCTCACCAAGTTTCTTGCTAGAGGTAAGGTTGTGTACCTTCAAGATAAGCTTGGCATGTTGGAGAATGAAGCCTTAGATGAAAAGGAGTTTCATCTATTATCTTGTATGTTATTGCATTCTTCTCCTTGAGAGAGAAGTCTAAGGTGAAAGCCCTTCTTTCCACCCTTTGGGATGAGCATGGATCCACCCTCTGACATGAGTTAAGGTGGATTTCATGTGTGTGACTCCTGGACTTATGGGCCCTCCTGTGAACATTGGAGAAAGGTGACGACTTTTCGACAATTAACACTTGTATTTGATTACAAGATGACGATCTTGTAATGGGGATTCGTTATGGTAGACGGCTATCTGTCTGTGCACATACCATAATAGGGTTATATGTAAATAAAATGTAATGTTTTACTTACTATATCCTTGTATCACAATTGTGGTGATACGAAAATTAGGTATCACAATGCATGGTGATTCCTCATATCGATGTGATATGAAAACTAGGTGTCACAATGCATGGTGATTCCTCATATCGATGTGATATGAAAACTAGATGTCACAATGCATGGTGATTCCTCATATCGATGTGATATGAAAAAAATTAGGTATCACAATCAAAAGTGATTCCTCATATCAAGGTGGTATGAAAACTAGGTATCACGATCAAAAGTGATTCCTCATATCACATAGTGGTGATATGTAAAATTGGGTATCACATATTAGGTGATATTGAAAACTGGGTATCACATGTTAGGTGATTCCTCATATCACATGTTAGGTGATATTGAAAACCGAGTATCACATGTTAGGTGATATTGAAAAACTGGGTATCACATGTTAGGTGATTCCTCATATCACATGTTAAGTGATATGTGAAAAAAAAAATTAAAAAAAATTGGTATCACATGTTAGGTGATACTTCATATCACAAATTATGTAATATATGATTTCTTAGTATCCATATGAATCATATTAGGATCCTTCTGAACTTAGTATTACATATTGATTGGACCCTATGAAACATATCACATAGTGACATGTCTCTACGTAAACTTAGTATCCATATGACATACATCATGAGACATATTGTCATTAGACATACCATGGATATTTATGAGCTATGGTGAGCATCATGTGACTTGATATTCTTGCATATACCATATCTCCTAATATCACGGAGGGGTGATATCTCCTCTCTTTCAAAATTAATGATTTGTTACCTTGATGGATTCTCTAGGGAGTGTTGATGTTTTATGGCTATAGTTAGGGTCATATGTGTTGACAAGGGAGACCACAACACGTTATGTTTGATCATCCTCCCTAGCTAAGCGGGAGTGTTAATGTTTGTAGCCTCAGTCCTATGATCACTTAGAATACATATAATACTTAGATATTGATTAATAATAATATATTGTATTTGTATATATGTTAAATTATTATTAATATATATTATTGATATATTATTCTAATATATGATTAATTAATGAAACATTATAATATGAATAGACATGTCCCATGAAGGGACATGTCTCTCATAGACTCATTCCCAATATAAATAAGAGAGATTGTTGCATTTGGAAAACACATACCAAAACAATCAAGGCAGTGCTATTACATTTGCAGCGATTTGGAAAACTCAATAGAAAGAAAGAAAAACCACCCTAAGTTCTACATTGAAGGCAATACTCTTGAAGAAGTTAGTACAAATAAAGGATCTGATAAAAAAGATCTAATGAGGTGATAAAAAAGACCTAAAGAGGAATGAAAAAAAAAAGGATCTGTCTTTTGCACTATCCAAGTAATGGAATGAGAAGCATTTTATTTAGGAGTGTGATACTTTCAAGGGCATCAGAACAAACATGTCAATATCTTGAAAGTTGTTTCTTGGTACAATTTATTCAACGAGGGGATTATTGAGAAATGGGAAAGTTCATCATCACTTTGAAAAAGAAAAGGTTTGCAATGTGAAAAAAAAATGACAAAGCTTGGTGTCCCAAAAGTTATTTTAAGCCTTGTGGAGTTAAAGGTTATTCATTCATTCATCCAAAAATTGTTGTCCCTTAATGCAACATCTCCTCTAGGGATTTCAACATGCCATAATCCAAAATCTATTCTAGTAAGTTGTAGGTAAGCGCTGTGATCCTCTCTACCATTGTCAACATGCCTTAAATCCTCATTATATTGCAAAAATTCATAAGAGCTATTAGATGGTTGAATGAATCTTTAGCATTATGCTTCTATCTTTTTTAATGGATATAATAAAAACTAGTAATTTATAAGAAATTAAAACTTGTCAAATGAAACACAATAATCTGATGAGTTGTTACCTTTACTAGTTTTAGGATAGCTTCCCTCTGCTACAACGATAGTACATCTCACAGAAGGGGCCATAGTCCCGATGCAATGTTGAGAATACTATACAACTAAAACCTGACAGACACCTACTTGGCATTGCTTTATTAAAAATGATTTCTAATGTCCACGCCAAACTACCAGAAACTAAATCGTATCACTAGTAGTTTAAGAAAACACAAGGTTCCTCAGTTATATAATAAATGTGAATAATCTGCGTGGAAATTAATATACCGTACATAAGGTTGTCAAGAAAACTCGCATTGAAATACATGAAGATGCTCTTTTCTGAAAGCAGCTATTTTTTTTTCAAATAATACAAGACCATGACATTTAATGAGACACAAACCATACAATCTAAAAAGAATAGAGTTAGATTTGAAGGAAGATATGAAGAACTGTTCTAAAAAATTTAAAATATCTGATAACAAATTACGTTTTCTGTGAATTTTCCAGGACATTCCTTTTCAATATAATTGCTTAATTGAGACAAATACAGTTTCAGATGCAAATGTACATTTGGCTTCAATATTCAACTTCTAAGCAATGTTATCTTTCAATAAAGATGGATTCAATGTAATTTGTCTTTAAATAGAGCCAATTGCCGATCTAAACTCTGTTATAGGCAATGCTCCTGCTAAACATCCGTCGAATAAGATATACCTGAGTACCACTGGCAAAGATCAATGCCACATATTCAGCCAGTGTGTAACCAATTAGTCGCCTGCGCGTGCTCTCGTTTGCTGCAATATTCAGCAAGACAAGTTTCAACATCAACTTACAATAAAATATTGACATAATTAAAATATACAATGATATGGTCTTAATACAAATATATTCAAGGTAATAAAAAGGGCATAATCCTAGAAACAGCCCTGCAGGTAAGAGGTCTTATGCCCTGTAGTCTTTGTATGTGGAACTATGGGAACAAAAACTTATTTTTACAGGTTCTTCCCAAACATAATTTATGTTATACGGTTTTGAACAAAAGAATTCTCACAGAATCAAAAGTCAGTTATGTGTAATCTAATAGATACATGAAAGTCTGACCGACATTATTCCAACCTATGCACAATGCAAAAAGCTACGTATTAGTGCTTTAACAGAATACATGGATCAGATCTAAAGCACCCGACATTTTAGGCAAGGATGTTGATGAGCATATATGGAAAATTCCACTCCATTGTTTTCTCAATTTTGACAATCAAAACTGCACTATCAGTATCGACTCATTTTTACTCCAGTTTTCTCAAGCAAGGATCCACAACTTTACCATTTAATGATCCAAACTGCAGATTACAGTAATCCCAAACATCAAAAATAGTTTCAACTCTCGGAAGCACTTTCTCATCATGGAAAATTCTGCCACACCCTTAAGGCAAAGAGTTGTTTCTAAATAAAGGAAGCCACAAAAACCCAAACAAAGGCATCAAAAAAGAAAAGGAAAATAATGAAAACATAAAAACACCAGACCAGCCCAACACACTCTACCCTCTCATTTAGCTTCCTTACTCTAAAAGTAAAATGCAGTCTCAAGAGTAAAGAGCCGGTATTTTGTGTATTTTACATTCATATTTTTGTTTAACACCAAAATCTAATACTGTAGAATTGAACCCTCTCTCTGAAATCTACATTTACATATATTCTTCTCCTCACACTTATGCTCTGTTAATAGCCAGATGTTTGAATCATTGATATTGAATTCATCCACTTCCTGAACTCCTGGCCAAATGACCCTTCTAGTAGCTTCTCCAGCTGGTGCTGTTTTTTGAAACTGAATGAATATTTCAGGTGCTGCTATGTAACATCACAATTCCGTTGCCCCAGGTGTCTGAAATAATTTTTTGCCAAGTCAAGATGTTATGTCCTAAGTGAAACAAATGTACTAACTGTACCGGGGTGGTGGCAATGATGATGATGCTTGTCAGACTTGACATGCTTCTCATATCTTGTAATTTTGTAAAGATATAAGCATGATTTAAATGTTGAAATTCATAAAACAAAATGTACAACAAAGGTGAATCGAAATGTTCTAAAGGAAGTTCAACAATGGACCATGAAAATATAAGAACTGGCGCTGAATGGACACCACTTGTCCTTCATACAATTGAACTACATGCATATGTGGTGCCTCACCCCTTACTTATAGAGCATATAAAAGATGCAAATTGCCTTAACACTCATTGTCCCTCCTTTTGGATGATGAGCTCTGCAGATCTTTTGTCCCCCATCTGAAAGAAACTTCAGGAATATCTGTCTGTGGCCTGTCTAGAACCATGTATCTATATGGTTTTGGCTGCCATGTTTGAAGAACTGAGGAAAGGTTTTTCAAGAAGATCAAGAGTGCATCAGGCTTCCGCTGAGAGCTGGAGGGCAGAAACGAATTATTTTAGATTTTGAGAAAAATAAAAAATAAAAAGTTTTTTTCTTGCAAAGGCTACTTATATCAAAATTTGACAACTCGAGCTCAACTTGGCAGCCCAAGATTTTGACTCGGACTTAAGACTCCGCAAGGACTTGACAAAAAGCGAATCATAGAACTACACAAAGGAAAGTAAATAATGCATATTACAACATTTTACATCTTCCTCTTCCTTGGTCTGGTAAAAACTTTAGGAAAGCTTCTAATAATCGCATTTGAATCTTTGATATTGATTGTATGATACATCATTGTTGATCAATGATATTATGATAGTGATAAAATTAGTTGTCTAAGTTCTCGATTCTGGTGTCCACTCCCAGACACCCTCGTAATCAAATTTCTTATATGACAAGTAATTCCAATAACTAGTGGGGGTTTGAGAATGGAGACACTAATGGGTTTGAGGGGCAGAAATGATAAGCTGCACAAGGTACTAGAGGTGAGAAAAACACAACAATGGAGGGGGTGCAGGGTAATGTTACCCCATGGGCCGGAAGTGGGGGTTGAGGGA
This sequence comes from Chamaecyparis obtusa, assembly GCA_027943335.1. Lineage (NCBI taxonomy): Eukaryota > Viridiplantae > Streptophyta > Pinopsida > Cupressales > Cupressaceae > Chamaecyparis > Chamaecyparis obtusa. Next base: position 806,580 of record BSBK01005307.1, read on the forward strand.
CATCGTCTTTTTGGATGATTGAAAAGACGATGCAAAAATGAAAAAAAAATGCATTTATAGGGAAAAACTGTCAATGATTTCAGTAGCTGCGAGAGAAATCATTCTTACTTGTTATCATTCCTCTCCTTATCATTGTTGCTGCTGAATCATATGGTGACATGGCACCGTAAATGATATGACTTGGAAAAGTGAATTCATCGTGTGTTGGAGTTTGACAGTTTGTGATTATGAAGTATGACATTGGTTTATGTTATAACCATCGTAAATGCTATGGGAGTGTCGATGGTTCTCATATTGAGATCGTCAGTTCAATTAATGGAGGCGTCAATTCAAATATACTCTCTCCTTCAGATGGTTTTGTAACAGCTGTATCATTGATGACTTGGCATTGCAGCTTCATTGCTGTCCTTTGCCGGTTCTTTTGTAAAGGTCACAACGGGAGTTATTGTGCAACTTGCATTTATCGTGAGCAGTATATGTAACAGCTGTCTATCTGCCTACCTCGCGTGTCTCTTCAGTGACTTGGCATAAATGATTCAATGAGGAAAAATATAAAACTTCCTTTCAGTCAGGCTGTTGACATATCCGGGTGCTCTGATAAATTACGTCTTGAATATGTGTGCTCTGAGTTTTTTGTTATATACATGAGATAAATTACAGAAGTTAACTCTTCAAAAAGGAAATTCTTTTCTATATTCAATCTGCATAAGATTGATATATGTTTATAAGTCATTCTCTGTATGACAAGTATCTGTGAGATACCTGTAGTTTTTGTTTATTCTGTGATTGTATAGCTGAAGTGATCAATCTGAGTATAAGGCTTATTGATTGGATGTTGAGAGTATTCAATCATAAGCAAGTGTTCATTGTAATTGATTTAAAGAACTCAATAAAGGGATCTATTTTTGGGTGTGGCTGGGTTTTTCCCTCGAGTAGGAGGGTTTTCCCAAGATAAATTATTGTGCCCTTTGTTCTTTTGTGTTCTGTGTTTTCAGTTCATTGCATTTATATATATTTTGGTTCAAAAGAATCAAAACATTGACATGGTATCAGAGCAGGTCTAAGGAAACTATCCGAACCAGAATAGAACAATTGGATTCTAGAAGAATTGTGATGTCTAATGGGAGTCGAATATGTTGTTCAAAATGAGAGATTCATATGAGAACGTGTAGCTGAAGAGCTTTAGAGGGTAGAATCTCTAATGAAGCTTGCTGTCATGACTCATCTATGCTTACATGTTTGGCAATCATGTCTATGAGGATAGCAGATGTACTAGTGTTCAAATTTTTCAATCTCTGCTTGCACTATAACTATGTGATGGCAAAAGATCAATTGGTGGATTGTGAGGAAATTTAGGCAATAAAGAGATAAGTATTTGAATATTGATCATGAATTTTATGTAGTTAATTTATGCTATAAAATTGAAAATAGTGAATCATGTATGCTTTTAGCATTGCTCTGTTTATTTTCTCTTCATGAATAGTTTGATTCTATGAACTATTGTTAATCTCTCTAAAAATGCTTCCAGGACGGATCGAGAAGTAGATGATGAGAGATTACATGCAAAGTCAAGCAGGCTATAGAAATGAACATGGGGACATTGCTTGCAGCCATGGGGCTGAATTGGTGGCACATAACTTCATTAATGAGAAAGAACCTATTCAGATCGTCATTGCAATTAGTTTCTTCAAAGAGGAAGAAATGAAATTCAGAGGGAGACTATTCAGCTGCAGAAATCAGATTCAGAGGGAGCTTGAGTGGCAGATGTAGGATGCCAAGTCCTTTGTAGAGGAACAGCAAGCTTATGTAGCAGTGTCACTGCAAAAGCTCATTGTTGGACAAACATTGGAGCCAATTTCCTAGTATTGTGATAACCAAAGCTATGAGAATGCTGCCCCTATTGAGAGGGAGTCTCAGCTGAGAGGAAGACTCAGCATTCAGATGATATTTTATGTGTGCTTTAATGAGTTCTTCTCTTTGAGGAAGAAGTTCGAGGTGCGATCCCTTATTAATGAGTTATTCTCTGTGAGGGAGAAGTTTGAGGTGCAATCCCTTGTTAATGAGTCCCCTTTCTGAAATAAGATTTAATAATAAATAATATTAATATTAAAATAGAAAAAGAATATAAATAAAATTAAAATTAAAATTTAATTAAGTTTAATGAAATGAAAAGATGTGACTCCCTCAAATATTAGATATAAAAGGGAGAGGAGAATTTCATTTGGAAGGGGGGGAAGAGAAAAGAAGAAAGAAAGGAACATGGGAACTAAGGAAGGAATAATGAAAGAAGACTGGAATAGGAAAGAAATGATAAGGGTTGTGACTCTTTCAAAAGGTGGTAGTTATGAAAGGTTGTAACTCTTTCAAAAGGCATAAAGGATCAAGAGTTGTGACTCTTGAAAGGTTGTAAAAATGCAAGGTTGTGACTCTCCCTTCATGAAGATATAAATAGGAGGGAAAGTCATTTGTTGAAGGCATAGAAGAAGGTATCATCGTAAGGAAGTTAAAGGTAGTAAGTTCTGTTTTGCAATATAAGACAGTTCTGATCTGCATAAAGGGAGCATAGAAATTAAGGAAGGATAAATGGAATAAGAAGAAGGAATTACCTTCCAAAGGGACAGCAATGCTGGAGAGTTGTGACCCTTTCGAAGGGTGGTAATTGTGAAAGGGTGTGACCATTGAAAAGAGAAGACATGATGAAGAGGTGTGACCCTTCCTCGCAAAAGATATAAAGGGAGAAGAAGGATAAATATGGAATGGAATTGGAAACTTATCTCTTCTTTTAATGCATAACGATCAATATTTAAGAGGAGACAATAAGACATTCAACCAATCAGAATTAGAGATAGATATCTGAATATAATCAGCAGATCAGACTGCTATATGGTGAACAACAGACTTAAATATTGATATAATGCATAATGATTTCACTGACTATGATTGGTCTCTCATTTGTTGGGACATAGAATTACACATTGCTAATGTTATATATATATATATATAGTCCATTTTACAGGAGATATTAGTATACTCATAGCATAATCCTTAATCACTCACTATAGCCCCTTAAGAGGATAGGTTGGTGTTGTGTAGGGAGAGGCAGAGTAAATCCTCACAAGGTAGGTGAATCCCAAGACGGGATATAGACGGGATCTTGAAGCCTTGAGGGAGCCTAATTGTAGATTGGTGTCCAAGTGTCCTATGACAACTAAATCCCCATCCTCCTTAGGGTTGATGTTTCAAACACAATTAAGGAATTGGGGCTTAAGTATGTTAACTATCAAATGTATTATGAATCATTCATTGTTTCTTAATTCAATTCGAAAACGCATAGTGATGTATGTCATCACTGGAATTTGGCAGCTTCCTAGTAGGGAACATTGCAGACTTTTCCATTTCCAAGCGAAATAAAAACCCTCGATAGACATTTGAGGGTAAATCAAGTAAAGTCCTCGTTGGGGAAATTACAATTGTCTCCAAGGACATGAAAGAAAGAAATGTTGCTCTTTGCCTCAATCACCAGCTTTAGTACTTTCAGAGATTTGCATAAAATCCGGTCCTTGATGATAGCATTTACCTGTTTGTGGCATTATATTCATAGTTTACAAGCTTGCTAAGGTTTTAGAATTACTTTTACCTCTTGATCTTTGCCACATGATAATTTTGACATTGTTCCTTCACATTGGGTGAGATGGTGCATCCATTATGTGCTAATGCTACAATCTGTTCTATGCAATGTACACTTACCAAGCTATCCAATGTGCACTTCTAAGCCTTGCATGCACACCTTCAAGCTATGCATGTACACTTCCCCCATTGGATTGGACCCACACATCCTTCGTCACCAACCAGCTTGCTTCTCAAACAGCTATAGATTGGTTGGATCTAAATATATACTGCTTAGAAGAGGTAATGGCTGCCTCCCGCAATTACTCATACAGTCCAAATTTTAAAACACCAGTTTCTAATGAACCAAATCAGATCTGCAGAGATTATTTATTAAATTTTATACACAATTAGGTTTCAAAATTAAAATGGGTCCCAGCTGAGGATGGAAACTCCTGCAAAGATACAAATTTTCCAAGGATGAAATCAAAATAAACTGTGGCTTTTGAATGAATGTCCATGATCTAAAATTTTATAGGCTCTTTTCCAGCCCAAAAAGCTCTTGAGAACTTAGATTTAAGAAAACTGAAGGCCAGCTGGCTCAGTGGATAACTTCATGATTCCAAAAGGTTTATGTCATGCCCATCTTCTCCACGAAGGAGAGATCTCGGTATATGTGCAACCATGATTTACTTATGAAGCATTCGACAAAGGCTTTCAGTTGCACTGAGGATTCGTCAAGCAACGTCTCCATGCAAGTGTATCTCTCCATTCTCCTTACAGAAAATTGGCATTTAACATCACTCAGAAGGACTGGTAATACAATAGGGGAATATATTACAGCTTCATAACACCACAGGAACCCATTGATTTTGAGAAACCACAATCAGACCATTCTATACACAAGAGAACTCAAAAGGGAACAGCACATTTAATATTAGTGCATCAACTTTAAATGCAAGCTATGTAACAAACATGGACACCTTGCTCAAGCTTATATCATAGTAGCATAAATCACAAATTAATCACAAATAATTGCGAACTCGGTGTCAAGCTGACTCAATTCAAATTGGGTCAGTGTTCAGATCCCAGAATAAAGGAATTAATGAAAAAATGATTAAACCACAAATAAGTCCAAAAAAAATTAAACACAATTTAATAACCAGGCACTTTTTTCTGCTATTATGTATACTTTCTTCTTATTTTTAAATTGACCTTTTTTAACACTCCAGATCCCAGATTTATCATTTTTTAGAACACGGGTAGAATGAGCAACTGAAACTTTCAAACAAATATCAAAGATTCAGATCAGTGTTAGCATCAAACATTCATAATTCAAATCAATTACAACATACCACAGACCACAAGTCATTTTTCTTCTTGTCATTTGATTCACTTGTATGTCCCTTCTACTGTACACAACTCCCCGGTCTTTCAGTTCCAACAACCAACAACAAAAAAGAGGTAAGGACCCAGGAGCATTTTCAAAGCTATTGTATTTTTTAGGTGTTAGGCCCTCAGAGGTCTCATGGCATTAGGCCGAAAGGTTCAAACTTATAAGCTAAAAAGTTTAAACTTTAAACCATTATTAATATTAAACTCTAACCATTAGGGTTTAAGGCTTAAACCTCAAAATTAAACTTGAAGGTTTAATAATTAAGCCCAAACCATTAAGTTTTTAAGGCTAAAACATTAAGCCCTAGGTCCGTGACAAAGCCCCCACCCTAAACTATTCTTTTAGTTAACACTTACAGTTAGGATTAGGCATTTTTTAAATTTTCGTTCACCCAACTTCCAACCTAAGCTCCTTTCGTTGGTTTAGGCTTTGAGGTTAGGGCACATTTTAGCTGTTTCAACTTCAAGTAAACATATCGGCTCTTTCTATATATTTATTTCTTGATTTTAGTTTATCATCTTGTGTGAAAAGGATTTTGCGTGGACCTAGAAATGCATCCCTAGCGATCTTAGTGATGTCCCCAGCATCTCAAGGACTTGGGCACTTCAAGAGACATCTCATTTTTCAAAAGTGGACAGCTTACTCCATTTGCTACATAAGAATAACAAAGGTAGCTTTTAAAGAGAAAAAACGATAAAGACACCTAAAAAGTAAAAGATAAAAGGAGGAGAATTGTCACTGCAAATTTAATGAGTTGTATTAACTTCTTTAAAAAAAATGATGCTTTTTAAAGTTTGCTAAAGTTATTTTAGTTAAAACCTCAAAACTTAAGCTGCTTTTTGCCATCCCCACATCCCAAAAACTTGAAGAAATGATATACCTTTAGGGCAAGGAAGAGAAATTCCTACAACAGATGGCAATACACATTTTGTGCCAACCTACAATTCTTACATGTGAGTGAGTTCTTGGAGCATGTTTCAACTCATACACTCCAAGAAACCCTACCGCTTGACTGAAAAGCAAAGAAATGATTTGGCATATGCTCAACATAACCTATACCAATGGCTTAAGAAAATTTGCCACCAACTTAAATTTCTTGTAGACTATGCATACTAATACATAACAATCTTATGCCTTGTAATAACCCCCTAGGGCATTAGCTCAAGCCCCAATAAATGTTTGCAATCAGCTAAATTATTTTCTTTCTAATAACGCAATTCCTAGAATAGGAAAGTTGAGAGCACACAGGGTGTGAATGAGATCAAAGGAAAACTAATTGCAAAGTGTTGGTAACAAGTTCACCAATTTACAATTTAAAACAATTGTAGAATCGCTCTTTGGCAAAATGATTGATAATGAGTGCAAATGAAGTTGCATCAACACCAAAATGGCAGATTAACTCACCTGATTCTAATGCATGCCATGCAAGGCAGATAATTAACTTGAAAAATAAACCAGACCCAATGGTATGTCCAAGGATCTAGTACAATGAAAATATTCAGACAAGAAAGAATTCGGTAACATAGCTCCCGGATTATTACAGGGAATGAATTTCATTTACAATCATGTTTGAATCAGTATCAGATACATTTCTTCATTATTTCTAAAACGAGCTTATTGTCAAATAGTTGGGGTGAAATTGTAAATCATAATATAATTACCCAAAAAGAAAATGGGGAGATGAACAATTGTTTTATGAATCAATCAACTAATGAACCACTATTACTTCCAACCCAAACTACTGATTTATTAATTTTTTTCTCAAGCTAGTCTTTCACATTAAAAAACAGAAATTTGTAACCCTTACCCTTTAAGACAACTTTTAATTTGACAAACAATATTTAGTTGTCTACTAGACTGTAACGCTATTTTTAAACAGTTTCAGCACTGTCAATAATAATAAATCATCAAACATTCCTTGGTGGATAGGTACAACACTTCCCACAAAAATTCAATGATAGATTTGCTTTGCAAAAAGCATGATATATAAATATAAATTTGCATTTCACACAACACAAAACCACTACACATAAAATCAAATTCACACAACACTAGTATTCTTTATTTTCTAGAATTAAAAAATCACACCAAACATTGAATTCACACAAAGCTCCAAAAATCCTATGATCCACTGAGTTTCCAGGAGGGGTTGGCAGGGCATGGTGGGACGTGTTTCTGGTATGGGGGTACTTTTGGGACATTTTTTAGCGGGCAGCTGTTAAAAAATAGTGATTTTTTTAAAATAAAGAGAAATTTCAAATATGCATATCAAAACATTGATAAAGCATTCATCATGAATATTGTAGAGCCTTAATGCATTTAGAAGGATTTGGAAAATTGATTCATCATTGTAGAAACTTTCATTGTGAATGTGCATACATATTATGTATTCAAATTATAACAAAAATGCACAAAGGCTCCAAGTTTCAACCATGAAATCACATAAGTTGTAGACAATAAACATAGAACTACGAAAATATAATAACATATCATTGTCCATAATCTGCAAATGGTAGGTCTAAGAGTCTAAATCAAGTAGATTTGATGCCCTAACCTCCTCTTTCAACTTTTGTTCACTCCTTGACCAGCTGTTCATTCTTCTCTTGCTGCTGTTCTCCTTCTTTGCAATTTGAAAATGAATTTGTTTTCCCTTATTTCATGTGTTAGTATTTTCAGATTATAGCAAGGAATATACAATCTATAGAGGTCTTTCAAATACTAAGACACGGGGTATAATAAATATTCTCAAGTAAAGAAAGATAATACCCGGATTTGAAGGTCTGAATTTATCCTTTTGTTGGCTTCAAATCTGTACTTGTATTCTTCAAATTAGTCCACCAGTGTTGCCCTCAATGACTGTTATGAATCAGCTCTTGAAAGTCTTCAATTCGCTCTTCTAGGGCTGTGCCAATTCTGCACTAATTCAAACTTTTAGGGCTGCTTAATTTGTCCTTTTATTCTGCTCTTAGGAGCCTCCAATCTGCTCTTTAATTCACTATCAAGGTCTGCTCCAAATTTGCCACCGATCTGATCTTAGGATTGCTTCTGATCAGCCCTAGTTCATTGAATGTAAGGATCGTACTATATTTGCCCTAGATCGCACTAGATCTACCCTAGATCTGCACCTCATCAATAGACAAATCCGCCCAGATTTCAAGCATTATTTGAATGTATAGATCGCACTATAAGGGCAGAACTAATTCGCTACTAGTGCCAATGATTATCATCACCAATGCTGGTGAAGATCGGTCCATAAATGCTAGTTTGATTCACTCCATATTGCTGAACTAATTCGCTCCATAATATGCTAACTGAATCTGCATATTAATTCGCTCCAAGCATTGATGAAGAAGACATTCACAAGTTATGTTTTTGATATGTTTGTCCTTCATCAAAAACTCCAATATATATGAGCATCATTAAATAAACTCTTCCACCTCAAGGTGGCCGACTTGGGCCCTCCCAAGTAATTTATTTTATTTATAATAAAAATAATAAATGCCTTATTATTTATTCTTATAAAATCGCACTTCCACAGATATATTAATTAACCAAAGGTGTGATAATAAAAATATATATCCATAATTTATTATTATCAACTTACTTGTCCTAATTGATCTTAGCTGAAAAGGCCATAATATTAACATTATGCACGACCATCTTTTTTTCAAATTAAAAAATGTGTTTTTTTTAAACTAACCCTCCAAAAATACCTTAGGCTGTATGGGACAGCTAGAAGTCCCTGGGATGGCCAAGGGACGCCTAGGATTCCTCTGGCCATCCCCTACATCCCCAAACACTCTCAGAGCTATCTCAGAAAAGTTTCTCAAATTCTGCACAAATTGGGGACGGGCAAGGTGCTTCTAAATGCCGTCCCCGCAAATGCATATTGTCCCCAATACGGGAACAGGGGTAAAAGCACAGGGGACACATCCCCATGGAGCATAGCAAAAATCTCTAACAAACCCAAAATATTGGAAACCACAAAACACAACCAAATGACCACTAAATATAAAACTCAATTTACACTAGTGATTCTTGCATGAATCTACATAGCCAGCTAGGAGGTTTTCATCCTTGAAACTAGTTTTACCAAATGGTTTTTGTCCTTCAAAAGATAGCAGAACAAAGTACATTCTCAGAGTAAACAATGAAAATTCAACAATAACCCTTCTTCTAAAGATCCTTCATAACCTTTTCAAAGCTAATTTGGAAAAAGCGTTTTTTATTTTTTACTGCTTTTTGTGAAAAATACTTTTATTTTTTCCATTGCTTTTTAAAAAAAGTATTATTTGATAATTAAAATGACATAGAGTGCCCTTATGACCACTTGTTCACACCTTGAGCCTAGCGACACTTTATCTACACACTTATAACACCTTTTTAAAGAGTTAAATATAAGTTGTCATTTAATTTTACTTACTCAACAACTTTAATATTTAGTTATTTAATTATTTTCTCCTTTAAACCATCTCAAGGTATTACTGAATTATTAAATGTGCGAACTACACTATCCTAATAATTCTGCCCAGCCCTTAAATGCATAGGACTTTTGTCCACAGAAAGTTGGCACTATCCAAAGATGATAGACCTCTCCAAAAAAAATGGAGTGTTCCCAAAATGTCTGATTTGCACGGGAAAGTACCATTGTGCATGTCTAGGCTCTAGGAACTCTCTACCACTATATAAATTTCATTCCGAGAAGGCAAGTTGTTTCTCCAAGAAAATCGGAGATTACAAGAATGTTAGGATGGACCAGAAAAGGGGGACATTACATGCCTTTATAATATCAAAAAGTGTCGAGGATGAAATGTCTATTGTCATTGATGAGATTGATCCAAAATCATATGGCCGGTACTAATGACCAGCCAGTTTTAGAAAATACGGAATTGGTCGTCTTGGAGAGATTTGATGACCATGACCACCATTGAGTGTCTGTAAACCAAAACACTTGGAGCTTCAACATCACATTTTGTATCCTCATAGTGGTAGCCTTAATATTTCTATCATTTTTACTTTGTAATATTGTATTCTAATTTGTAAGCGAATAAATTGTCATTGATAGTTGAGGTGTGACCTTTGAACTTTGAGACAAAACTTACATTATAATTGTCAAAATCAATGAACAAATTTCATCTTCCATGTCTAGGATGCTTTAACTTTTCACTTTTTGTTTCTACTTACCTTCTTCAGCATGAAATAACAAGCACATAATATTAGTCCCTGATTTTAATGAATATTTCAAGATTTTTACAATTATTGATTTTTTTCCAAGATATTCACAATTTAATCCATGTGATTGAATTCCATTTATACTTTAGATTTGAGGTCAATACCAATTAAATAAATGTCATCCTACTATGGTCTAATCCCTTCCAAATCTCATAAGAAAAACAACCACACCAATTTCAGAAGCAAAGCAACCAGAAAGTTATGCTAGATGTAATTATCCCAACCACTTATGCTATTACAGAGTCAAGGTAAACCCTCTATTGTAGAGGATAAATTTCAGAAAGCTTATATTAAGAAAAGTAAAGGAATGACACAAAGAGCCACAAAGATCAACCATTCTAATCAATTTAAAGCACTAGTAGAATCAGATGCAAAAGAGCTGTTGTAGGTTTCATTTTATTTATTAGATTATAATGTATTTTCATGCACCATATTTATTTTGCTTAGGCTAGTCAAAGCATGAGTCATAGGGTGAAAGGTGTTACATTCTTCTAAGGGAGTCACTCTCCCCTTCTTTTTTCTGGAGTTGCAGTTCTTATTGGTTGAGCTTTTCACCTCTTCTTGCCTTGCGTTGCTTAAAAATGCACTCATACTCTCTGTATTTTCACATCTTGGTTAATGGAATAGCATTCATTATTTTACCTATTTGGTTTTCATATCTTGATCTTAGAATAGCGCTGTGACTAGTCCTTAGGTATTAGATCTTGGTTATTTCTTGTTCATTGTAAATTCTAACATGGTATCAATTCCAGGATATCCTACTTTAACCCATTTTCAGTTCTCAAATAACACTAGGTTTTCAGTGATTGTGACCTGAACTGATTTTTGATGTATGATGCACTCCTTTTGATTAACATGCATTTTATATTTGCCTCAACTTTGCACTCCTTCATTGAGCTGAACATTTTCCACTAGCTAGCACTTTTTTTCTAGTAACTCACTTTTGCACTCAAATACAAAAGCACAAGCTCTTACACCGGTCTTCTAGGATTTGAATTTAATGCACTTCTTTGGAGTGGTGCACACTTCTGGTCTGCAATTTTTCATGCCTTGGAAGCTTTCTCACCTTTTCTCCCTTGTCCAAGCTCCACTCCTTGCTTCACTAGGTGTGTTAGAAAGCCCATTTCTTAGGTTCTACAAAGGCATTGATCAGAAACAACAAACATGACATTGATAACCATGACTAGGATTCAAGCATGGCTCACAAAACAGGGAATTTTAAGAATTTGACTCAAAAAGGACAACTCCATACCAAAACAAAATTGTATGGATACAACAATTAATTCTATCTAGGGACCACAATACATTCTTGGAGTATAGGACTTCTAGAATCTATAGTCCATTTAGGAAACTAGTGTCTTACAAATTGAGCAGCGTCAACCTATTCATAAATCACCTAGGCAACAATGACATGAACCCAAATGACATTACAAATGGGGAATACATCACTACATAACCGAGCAATTAGGGAAACCAAAAACTCTCTTGAGTGTGTGGAAGGAGGGAAACAAAATGGGCCTACACAAAAACATTGCAGGTTAAAAATAGCAACCTCTCCTCACAGGCTGAAAATCCAACCATGATAATATTTATTGCAAAAAAAGCCTTTGAAAGACATTGAAACTCTTGTGAAGAGCACAATAGTGAAGAAACATGACTATTTTGTGGCTCAAGCTGAACAAGAAAACATTCAGTGTCATTGAAATTCATCCATAGCCATTGAAAATACTCTATTGAAGCCTCATGTTGTATATTTTCATGATTGGGGGCCACCCCATGCTCTGTTTCCTTATCACCCTCTTGATATCCTTCATCCTCTATAGTAGGCACTGCTAGCATAGGTTCATTAATGACTCTTTATCTTCAACTCCTAACTCTTTAAATGCACACAAGGGAGTTACTACGGCTCACACTACATCAAACTTCAAATGATATTCCTTTGTGTCCCCTGATATGGCCCTTCCTCAAGGTGTTGCAGGAAAATGTCAATTTCTTGCATAGAATCCTCAATATATACTTCCACATTGATGCATGAACTTGGAGCTGAGTTATCTTCAAGGTTGTGTTCTTATCTGGTTAAGATCCTTTATTGATATTTCTGAAAAAATAATTCCACCTTTAGCATCAAATTTTCTTCTTCAGAGAAAATACCAACTGAGACATATGTTATTCATCATTAGCACATATAAAATTTGTTGGATGTGATGCTTCGAAATCCTCAAAGATAAGAACATTTTTGTCCTCTAGCAAAGGAGCCAAATTCTAAAGATTTCAACTTCTCGGATTAGACTCTTCATCTCCTTAACAAATATTACCTAAGTAGCTTGAGTGAACTGTCTTTCTTTGAATTAATTAAAAAAAACAAAAAAAATGACTCATCATTGCAACTAGTGTCCTCTTGCTTGAAATAAGAAGTGGAACACAACTCAGATTTACAAATGCTCAACTGAACTCATCTTCCTTAGAGAGAGTTTAACATTTAAATGTAATATTAAGTCATCTTCAATCACAAGCCTCAAAAGAATTCGAGCAAATAAGGCGAACTCCCCTATCCTCCTATTCTTGTGGATACAGCTGCTCAATTTGCAATTTCATTCATAACTTTTCCTTTCTAGCTTTCTTATTTTCTTTCTTGTGGATATTGTCAATTTGTTGATTTAATACACATGAATGCATTCGGTTTATGACTATACAGAATATTTCTACTTTATCAAAATTAGGCCCATATGCAATATATCTCATCTCAGACTTTCAATCAGGTCCATCTAGTAGATGTTGAGGATCACGTGAAAATCTATGATTTGCATTTGAAGCTGCTAGTATCTATGTGAGCCTTTGCATTTCTGCACAACCTTGTCCATCAGCACCTTATGTGCAAGCAAACTCCGATCAAGGCATGATGATCTCGCCTTATACATGTGCAAATTCCAATCAGCCTCCATGACTTTGAGCCTTATTTGGTGGAATATTTCACCATGCCCTCAAGCACCTGCCTTATACACCTATCATTTCCGCCATCCCTTCCATGTCTTGCGCCTTATTCACTTGTCAATTCCGCCCAGCTCATGGACATTCGAAATGCACTTGAGGTGACTGATTCAATTGCAAGGGGCTCACAGAGTGTGGAAAACATTGAATGGCAGATCAAATCTGGACTTAGTGAACATTAAAAATCACGACAAAACATAAATGCAAGTCCAGATTTTATTATTGAAATCAAAATTGCAAAGATCATCAGACTTTTGTAGGCTTGAACATCTACAGATCTGAGTTTTAAACTCCAACTTTTGTTATCAACAGCAAGGTAGAAAAGGGCTTCTTATGGTGATTCATGATTAGAAGGTTGGGAATGCGCACTTAGATGAATAATTTGGACTTGGTTGAGTAGAGTAGATGATTAACATGTTTTAAATTTTGTTTAAACCCAATCAGGTTTTAGATGATAGTGAATTCGATTATGCATTTAGAATTCAAGGGGTCTGTTATTAAAAGTGCTGTCATGATGAGGTTTAATTTGTTATCACTAACCCCACTTGATGTGAGATGAAAATATAAAATGCACATATCTGATCCATGGTGTTGCATCGCAGATCCAAGATAGAAGCAAGTTTGGTGATTCAAGTGCATGCACGATTCCAACACCAAGGACAACCTTGCGCATCATCGAGCCACATGTTGTTCATCAAGATAGCAAGGGGCCTCCAAGTTGAAATCGGGTGCGAGATCAAGTTCAAGATGTCAAAATGGAATTCAAAGAGCAAGTACAGCATCATGATTATAAGTCTACAAGCAAATGAAGAAACTCATACAAACTTGAATTTCCTCTAGAAATCCAAGTTTAATTGAATGGTCCAACTACATGAAACATTTACAATATTTATACAAGTGCAAAGTCAAGGTCAGGACACCAAGATGACATCAAGAATTCAAAAACAAACAAATTCAAGTTATGTCAATGAGAAAATTTCAAGGTGAAGGAATTCGAAGGATAGGAAAGAATGCATGGAGATGAAGCAAATTGGGAATATGAGCCATCACGATTGAAGGCTTGATAATGTGGAGTATCAAGAGATATTTTCTCATCATCAAGAGATATTTATCAAGTCTCTAAGATAAGCATGTTGAGGTGGCCCCCACTCATCTTTAGCCAATCAAAAAATTCAAGTTGCAAGTGTCAATGATCAAGCAATCAAATCATGTCAAGCGTTCATGTGGAAGACATCTAGTGCCTCTACCTAACCCATTTTCTGACTGGTCAATAAAAGCATTGTAATTTTCTTATTGGCCCACTAATTGGTGTCTTCTTCTAAAAGCTTCTACCTAAGCCATTTTCTCATTGGTTGATAAAGGCATTGTAATTTTCTGATTGGCCCACAAGATGGTGCCCAATTGTAATTAAACAACATTTAATGTTTGTAGTTGTTAGGTAGATTAGGGCTGTGATCTTGGCCCTTGATTTCAAATCAATCAAATCCACTCATTGTGCTTGGAACTACTATATAAGGCAAGGCCTTATCATTTGTAAGAGAGAGAGAGAGAGAGACTTGTTGAAATTTCTGCTATAATACTGCCAAATTGTTCATAATTCATTGTTGGTCTTCATGGTGGATTGCTTGTATCATTTTGGAGTATTGTGTGGTTTCTACATTTCCTCAATTAGATTAGGATTTCATTTCATGTTGATTAGAAAGTGTTTAGTTGAATGGAAGATATTTTGGATGCATCTTTGGTGAACTTGCATAGACTAAACCACTAGTTGTTTGTTGATTGTAAGTTTACCTTGCGTGGTCAAATGGCATATTTATGAGCTTTACTTCGATTGTTGTTTGTACATTGATATGCATCGATGGATGGTGTTAATGGAATGGTAATAGTTTGAACATTTTACATTTACCTTAGGAGATTGCATTAGCTTAGTTGATGTCAATGGCTAAACTAAGTCTAGTAGAGTCACAAAGGTGTTCATCATTTCTTGCATTCTAGGAGTAGATTAGACCTTTCTTAACACTTATCCCTTTGCAATTTGTTTGGTTAGAAAAAGTGGAGATAGTTAAAATCCATTGAATAAACAGTGCAAGTCCCTTTGTGGTACTAGCATATCACATCATTATAACTGAGTGAAAGTCCACAATAAGAAGAAACCTTGGGGTTGTCTCATTTGATCACACAATCCATATACATTGTTTAGCATATGAGCATCCTTGTTCCAGAGAAAGTTGGAGATCTGGTGTTTCCTCTTCGAATACAAAGTATTCAATTCTGCATGTTGTAGTGGCATAAAACTCACATCAACAATAAGGAAGATAGGTGTTCCTTCTTGGAGATTGATTTTGATTTAATGGACTAGAATGTTTGGGGGCATTTGCCTCTTAATCAATAATAATAACTATGTACCAATGTCCTAAAGGAAGCTTCCTAAATTTTTTACCAGTTCTAATCATACCATCGTCCAACTCAATTGCATGCTATTGACCATCTCTTAAATTAGTTTCTCCTCTTGTATTGAGGAATAAAACAATATTTGGTGATTGTGCATTTATAAAACAACTTAGAATAATCTCAAAAGATGGGTTCAAAGTGACAATGATTCTAGTGACCAAACAATTGAATCATGCAATGAATTCACTCAAAGGCTCGTTATTTTCGTTCAAAGCAATTGAAAGTCAAGCAAACAAAATATAACTATCTTCTACTAGCTTGAGGTGAATGATAAACTTCTCACACAATGTATGAATTGGTGATGGAATGGACTTGAAGATGATGGAACCAAACTAAGTTGTGCAACTTGTGCCTACCAAGTATCAAAATACTTCCGACTCTGAAGATAACACATGTTGTTGTAAACACAAAAACACGTTAATCTAGATGCTAACTACCATCATTTAAGAATTTTGGAAATCCTTTTCTCGATATAGAAGAAAGATTATGTCCTATAAGAGCCGATGGACCAAAGTTATTTCCCCGGGGCAAGGGAAGAGATGGCAGGTGGTTGTTTTTGTGATCTGCCATTGCTTTAAGGGGTTCTTCTCCCACAGCCAAATATATCTCTATAAGCACTAGCATAGACGTAGAAGAAGAACCTTCTATTGGCGAGGTACAATTTAGTGATTTACAAACAAGGTCATCAACACATGCAAACTTCTCATGGACAAGAATGAATTACTGATTTACCAACAAAATCAACAAGACCTACTCACTTTGTGATTGTGTGTATATAAACTATGACTAGTCATCAATTATCGACAAGAAGATGACCATAACTATCATTCCCCAACAAAGCTGCCAGAAAATTTAATGTTTAAGTTACACCTTTTTGTGCAACACAAAACAGAATAACATTAAGGTAAAAAATTTCTTTGAATCAGACAAAGAAGCTGCCTTGTAACGAAAAGCAAAATTAAACCATACAACCTGAGGAAATGACCTCTAGCTTTCTACAATATGTAAAGTTAAATCTTGAGGTTCCGAACACCCATTGAAAACAAACTAGAGGAAACTATAAAATATATATATATATATGGAAAGTGGAAACTATAAATGGACATATAAAACTAGTCACAACTGGCCTCTAGAATTCCTAATGGGTGGGCAAAGTACAAGTCACTAGTATTCAAATCGATTATTCTCAAGCATCATACCATGTTTCTAAGCATCTTTATAGATGTTCTTAGCTAGGGCCACCATCTTTGATACATAAAGTGATATGAAGAATTTCTAATTCAAAACCAAAATTACAGGATGGCAAATCAGGAAATCCAGGACTCTGGGGTGCTTCAAACTCACTATTGCGGTGACGAGCATCGCGAGCTTTCAGATATTTTTGTTCTGCTGAAGCAGATTCTAAAGCCTCTCTCAGCTGTGCGATTTTGACATTGATAGGATCAAGGTGCTCTGCACAGAAAAGAATACAAAAGTTGAAGACAATTTTTAAAAGATTACAATCTATATGCTACCAACGACAGATTGAGTAGTTAGGTCTCAAAATAATATCTAAGTGGACTTATGTTTTAACCAAAAAACTATTTTTCATACCATCCTTAGCAAGATCATGTTCACTAGGAATATGACCAATATGGATGTAAAAGGAAACAGTCTCTGGAACAGAATAGCTGTTGTGAAAGCAAAACTTGTACAGTCCACTTCTCGGAGCCCTGAATTCAAATTTATCTCCAACTGATCCTTTCAAATTATACACAAGATTCCCTCCAGGTGCTGTTACCTGTAATCCACTATTCAAATGTTAAATCAATACAATAACTTTATTGTCCATAATTATATAGCAAAATAAAGACGCCTGTTTAACCTGCATTCCATTGACTGTAAGAATTTGATTGTGGAAAGAGAATCTATGGTGGTTATTAATGATTTGGATAAAAATGAAACTCGGGGTTGGAAGTTTTTGAGCTTTCTTGTTTGATTGATCTTCCTTTTTAAACAATGGTGGTGGTGGCTTTCTACTCATTCTTCAAGGTTGGTGCTCTGCGGATTGGTAAGTTATTCTACAACATGTGTAAATGGGCTTGCCTTGATCAGTTGATTGTTTGGCTTTAAACATCCTTTTTTCTCCATTGTGTGCCGCATCAGAAGATCTCTGGAGGCAGTAGGAGATTAGCTCTATTTCTGCCCCAGCAGTTTTTGGGATTGTTAAAATCTGAGCAATGGCTAAGTGCTGCTGGAGGTGTTTACGACCCCTTCTATAGGGATGCAGCCTCTGTCAGAACACTAAGCAATGTTTTACCCTGACCACATCTTGAGACACTCTATTTTATCAAATTTATCCTTGGATCAGATGGTATGACTCTTGTATACTAGGACTTTTAGGTCAAGGGAATCAATTGTGGTCAACTTCAGGAGTAAGCTGGGGGATTTAATTACTAAGGTCATTCAAGAAAAGATTGGCCATATGATTCTTCCAGAACAGGAAGGCAGGTCACCCGCCGAGGTTCTGGAGCAATGAGCAGAAGAGGCTGATCATGCTGAGCCAGTTCATGGTTTGCAGAAGAAAATTCTGATATTTAGCTCGGAAATCCAATTGTCTTTCTCCAGAAAAAAATGGTCATCAATCTGCAAGGATCTAACCAGTGTTGCCAACACTCTCCTGGTCACACACAAGAATGCTAAGCTAAAAATTTCCAGCCAATTTTCAATGTCATGTCTATCAAATGACATTCTACGGAGGCTGGCAAAGGATTTGTGGATCAACCAATGGGTGTAGTTCTACTGTCAGGAAGATAGCTCAGAGAAAACACAGCTGGCCTGTAGCATTGGATCTGGCAGTTTTACGGTGAATGTGCCAGGAGGAACAGGAGGTGGCAGAGGTGTTGGCATTGCACCAGGTTCTTCTGATCCCAGAAAGGGGACAGCTCTTATGTTCATCAATTGATCTTTAGGTGACCCAAAATTTGTGAGCCGAAATGGTTTTAAACTTTTTTGAATTGGTTGTTTCGGTTGGTCGGGCCCTTGACTGAATAGTTTGAAATTTTGAATGCAACACTGTCATCTTTAGGCTTCCATGGTACGAGTACCACGAATTCTAAGGGGTGTGAGTTTTCACCCCTTCATTTGTACGTTGTCTACATTTGTTTTCTAATATTGCACGAGGGCTCCAACAGAACTATCATTTACTGATCCAAAAAGAAAAAGAAACAAAACTCTTATGCATAAATAAAAACTGTTGAGAAATATTATGCTTGTCTGATAATAAGTATAACAGAAGGAAGATATCATCCATCTTGCAACTAGACAGCTGCATCTCAAGGAATATGCACAGAAAAACATTAAACCACATTGATATATCTCGCTAGGAAAATACATAATTTTCAGATAAGACTATTTGCAAAATATAACTTTGGATTCAACTTTTTTGATACGGAAAAGATGGTGCCTGAAATCCCTCAATCTATTCAGGACACATTATCACTTGCCTCAGGCCCTGCCCAATACCAATCAATACATGGTTGATGTGATGGGGCACTCCATTACCCAAAGGCCCCACCCAAGCAACCTGTGAGTAGTGGGGTAGAGAATGTTGCTATCACTTTACAAGGAACTGATAAATACTCTGATCCGAATTCCTGGCTGCTTATACCCATACAAGATTTGCAAATGCGATAAAATGGTGGAAATGATGAAGAGATCGTTTATTCCTGTTGATTACGAGTTAGATTTGTTGAGGAAAATGCAGAGCCGAAACAAGGAAGTAGGACAATGAAAGAATATATGGAGGAATTTCACAAAATCCTAATCAGAACAGGTCATTCAGAAGCAGACAAGGAGAATATAGCCTGTTACATCAATGGTTAAGACCAAGCATTCAAGAAGAGTTGGGTTTGATAAAGATTTATATCATGGAAGATGCATTCCAATTTTCTGTAAAAATTGAAGAGAAAGTAAACAAGAAATTTGAGAACAAGCAAAAAGGAAGAGGTTGAGATGAAAAAAAAGAGGGAAGATCATATGAAGATTGGGATGAAGATCCAAATCTGAAAAAACAAAAAAATGAAGACCATTGCAGCAATAAAAATCAAAGGAATAATGATAGTCATACCCTCGTGAACAAGATTTTAGAGGAAGAGGGAGATCAGGTAGAGCGTTTGGAAGAGGAAATTACAAAGTAATTTGTTTTAAATGTGGAGAAGGGCACAAAGCATATGAATGTCCAGAGCATGGAAACATAAGAAGGAGAAATGAAGGCAAAGCAAGAGTTGCAAATGTCAATGAGGAAGTTAAATTTTCACAATCAGAGGATGCTGAAAATGGAAAAGTGCTAGTCACTAGGAGAGTCCTGCTGAATGAACCAGTTCAAAGAAAGTACCTGTTTAGAACAAGATGCAATAGTCAAGGCAAGGTATGTAATGTTGTCGTCGATGGTTGAAGCATAAACATTCTCATTTCCGAAAATATGGTGAGAGGAGGGAGCACCCGCATCCATATAGGATAACTTGGATACAAGATGACAAGAAGGTTTTGGTCACTGAACAAAGTTCGGTAAAATTTTATATTTGGAAGTATTATGATGAAATAAAGCGTGATATTATGCCCATGAATGTTTGTCATGTTTTGCTAGGGAGGCCTTGGCAGTTTGACAGGAGAGCAGTGCACAATGGGTATGCTAATACATACTCATTGATGAAGGGTGGAGTGAAACATAAGTTGAAGCCATTGCGAGGAGTAATGGAAAAGGTATGCAGTAGTGCAAGGGTTTGTTTGGTAGATGACATGGGTTGTGAGTAAACAATTATGAACAGATTGTTTATGTATTGAATATACAATGAATGAATATTACAACGAGCTTACAAGCTCATATATACAAAACGGATATACAGAAATTAGAAACTATCAACATACGATAGATAGAGCATTATTAGAAATGTTCTAATACCCTCCTATAATGCTTAATCTATCAATAACACCAATAGCCTCCCTGAATTTTACAAATTTATCAAAACCGAGAGACTTGGTGAAGATATCAGCAGACTGCTCTAAGGTGGGAACATACAGCAACTGAATAGATTTGTCTTCAACCAGCTGATGAATGTAATGACAATGTGTTTCGACATGCTTGGTTCGTTCATGGAAGACCGGATTCTTTGCCAGTTTGAGTACTCCCTGATTATCACAGAATATAGGAGTCGGTCCTGATTGAGGAACGTGCATATCTGCAAGCATCCGCCGAAGCCAAACTGCCTCACAAGCTACCTTAACTGCTCCCCGATACTCTGCTTCAGTCGAAGACAAGGCCACCGCCTGTTGCTTCTTACTAGTCCATGTCACAGCAGCAGATCCTAAATTAAACACATATCCGGCAGTAGACTTACGATCATCAACAGAGCCAGCCCAATCTGAATCTGTGTAGCCACAGTGTAGAATCAGACTTCTGAGTGGATAGAAGACCATAATCAAGAGTACCGCTCACATAGCGCAGGACACGCTTTGCAACTGTCCAATGATCAGTCTTGGGTGCTGTCATAAAGCGGGAGACATAGCTTACAGCAAAACTAATGTCAGGTCTGGTGGCAGTAAGAAAAATGAGACTACCCACTAGTTGTCTAAACAAGGATTCATCTACAACAAGTGAATCAGACTGAGTGGATAATTTGAGCCCGGGTTCCATAGGAGTGAGAGCAGGTTTGCAATCTTGCATTTTGAACTTGTCCAGAAGACTTCTAGCATACTTGGACTGAGAAAGAAAGATACTATGTTCAGTCTACCAAACCTCAATTCCGAGACAAAAGTGCAAGAGTCCCAAATCTGTCATATCAAAAGTGTTGCACAAAGCCTGTTTGATCTCCGTGATCAAATGTGCTGAACTTCCAGTGATGATCAAATCATCCACATAAACAACGATAAACAAGACATCATCACCTACATGTTTGATATATAGGTTTGAATCCGATGGACTTCTCTGAAAACCATGGTCGGTTAAATATTTATCAATTTTCATGTACCAAGCCCGAGGAGCTTGTTTCAGACCATAGAGAGCTTTGACAAGTTTACAGACTTTGTGTTCCTAACCAGCAACCTTAAATCCAGAAGGTTGCGTCATGTAGACCTCTTCCTATAAGTCACCATTCAAAAAAGCACTCTTGACATCCATCTGATGAACTTTCCAACCAAACTGAGCTGCTAGAGCAAGAACAAGCCGTATGGTACTCATTTTAGTTGTAGGAGCAAAGGTCTCCTCATAGTCAATACCTTCCCTTTGTGAGAACCCTCGAGCAACAAGACGAGCCTTATACTTGTCTAAGGTGCCATCAACTTTATATTTTACCTTGTATACCCATTTGTAGCTAACGGGCTTCTTCCCTGCAGGGAGATCAGAAAGAACCCAAGTTTGATTTTTCTGAATGCTCTGAAGTTCAGCTTCCATAGCCTGTTCCCATTCAGGAATACCTTTAGCCTCGGAATAAGTCCGGGGCTCATAAACACTATGAATGTTAGCCATAAGAGCAAAATTAACTGTTTGTTTGCACTTATTTCAAGAGACTCTACCTTTGATGAGCTCATCATCCCTTAGATCACTAATAGTTTTAACCCACCATTTGGGTCGGAGAGTAGAAGAGCTGACCTCTGGAGGAGCTGGAGGAGCTAGAAGAGGTTCAGGAGCAACAACGGGAGGAGGATCATTCTCAAGAGCCTCAACAGGATCAACATCAGGTGTCCCAGGGCAGGCATTATCTGTATCATTCTTCCCATCAGGTGGTGCTAAAGGAAGGGGAACACTGTGAGGCTGTTCCTCAGAACATTGCTCAGAAGAGGACAAAAATGGTCCTCGAGTTTCATCGAAAACAACATCACGACTAAAGATAAGATGATCAGTGTCGATATCTATCAATCTGTAGACCTTATGGTTGTCACTATACCCTGTCATCATGAATCTCTAAGTCTTGGAATCTAATTTGGAACGTTTAGCATCTGGAATCCAGACATAGGCAAGAGAGCCAAAAATCTTCAGGTGGCTGATCTTGGGCTTACGACCAGACCACAATTCTTCGAACTTCGTGCAAATGGCATCCTTGACCAACTTGATGCTGGAAAACAGTCAACGGTTTAATGGCAGCAATTACAACACCTGGAAGCAGCGCATGTTAACCATCTTCGAGTATCGTCATTTGGATGCGCTTGTTCTAGGCACAGAAACTCGTCCTGCCCCCACTAGCATGCCTGGTGGGACCTTCGTTACAACAGATCAGGATAAGTTTGATGATCAGAATCGCGAAGCTATTATGCTTCTCAAGCTCTCTGTCACAGATGATCAGCTACCTCAGATTCCCTCTGGCAAGTCGGCTGCAGACATCTGGAAATATTTAAAGGAGCTGCATGAAACATCCGACAAGAGTCGAGCATTCTTTCTGAAGAATCAGTTATTTTCCATTATGATGGATGAACGTATGTCCTTACAGAAACATCTCACGAAGATTAATATCATTCATGATCAGCTTGAAGCCATCGGTCGGACAATGGAGGAAGAAGATATGGTAGTTATTACCCTGAAAAGCTTGCCAACATCTTATGAGCATTTCATAGAGACTCTCAACATTACCTCAACTAATGTTGATCTGAAATTCCCAGAGTTGTGCACCAAACTCCTACAGCAGGATCGCTGGAAGCAGCAGTTTGGCAGCCGTGCTTCCTCAACCTCATCAGAACAAGCCTTTGCAGCTAAGTTTCAGCCATCTCAATCATCTCCACAAGGTAGTTCCCATCAATCCTCAGGCAGTTTTCAGCAGAAGAGTGTTCAGTGTCATTACTACCGTAAGTACGGCCACATGAAGAAAGATTGTCGTCAGCGACTCACTTCCGAACAGAAGAAGCTGGGAGGGTCCAATCAGCAGGCCAATATTGATGAACATTCTGAGACAAAGGAGTCTGTGTTCTACGCTTTTATGGCTAAAAGCCCTTCCGATTCAGCCCGATCCTCTGCTTGGTATATTGACTCTGGTGCTTCATGTCATTTCTCTCATCGGCATGACTGGTTTACGGATTTCTATCCATACAGCGATTTAGTTGTGTTTGGCAGAGGAGAGGAGTTCAAAATTATTGGCAAAGGAAATGTTCAGATACAGTCTGGTGGGTGTCAACTCATCTTTCTCAATGTCTACTACGTTCCTGGTATGGCACTCAATCTTCTCTCTCTGAGTCAGATCATGAGAAAATCTCCTCAGTTGGATGTGGTGTTCAGTGCCCACAAATGCTCCGTTATTGATCGAGAGACTTGTCTTACTGTTGCTACTGGTCTAGAGGATCATGGCCTATATCGGCTTACTGACACTGGTGATTCTCCTGAAATAGCTATGGCAGCTCGTGATTTATCTCTCAGCACTTTGTGGCATCAGAGATATGGACATCTCAACATCCAGTATCTCTCTCAGCTATCCTAGGAGGAACTTGTTTCTGGACTACCTCCAATTCAGCCGCAACATCTTGGAGTATGTGACGCCTGTCAAGCTGGCAAACAACATTGGACTCCCTTCAAAGATGGAGATTCTTGGCATGCATCTCAGGTACTTCAATTACTTCATGCTGATATTTGTGGTCCTATGAATACATCTTCAATTACTGGTTGCAAATATTTTTTGCTTATTGTCGATGATTTTAGTAGAAAAATGTGGGTGTACTTTCTTAAACAAAAATCAAACTTGGGTTCTTTCTGATCTCCCTGCAGGGAAGAAGCCCGTTAGCTACAAATGGGTATACAAGGTAAAATATAAAGTTGATGGCACCTTAGACAAGTATAAGGCTCGTCTTGTTGCTCGAGGGTTCTCACAAAGGGAAGGTATTGACTATGAGGAGACCTTTGCTCCTACAGCTAAAATGAGTACCATACGGCTTGTTCTTGCTCTAGCAGCTCAGTTTGGTTGGAAAGTTCATCAGATGGATGTCAAGAGTGCTTTTTTTTAGGCTGACCCAGAAAAAAATGACAAGTACCCAGAAGAGTAGACAGAAAACCCAGAACGAATCTGTAATCAGAATGCAAATCCGCGGACCCAAAAATCAAGGCATGGAAAACGAGGTACCCAAGAAAAACAAATGATAACCCAGTTGAGCTCTCGAAAAACCCACCACAAATCTGTCAAAATTTTGAAAATCCAGGCAAGAAAAGTAAGGTTTGCGAAAGAAACCCTAGCCGGCTCAAAAAAAATTGGTTCTAATCACATTTGCAGAGAACCCAGAAGGCACACTAGAGAATCTCCAAAGAAACTAGGAGACTACGCAAATCACACCACACCCACGCGAAGAGAGACGACAATGAAGTCTGAGCCAGTGGCGAGGGCCGAAAGAAAGTCGAGCAGGTCGCAGACAGACCAGACGTAGCAGGGCGGCGGAAATAAGGGTCACAGTCAACACAAGCAGAGACCCACGGGGGTCTGAAATATACTGAGGCCAATAAGAGCCGCGGCCAACATAGGCAGAGACCCATGGGGGTCTGAAGGAAACGAACGGCGACAGGAGAAACCGCGAAAGCGGGGTCGTGATTTTCAGGAAACAAAAAAACACGACTACAACCAGAAAACGCGACTATGAAAAAAACGCGATTTAAAAAAACGGCTCTGATACCATAAACAATTATGAACAGATTGTTTATGTATTTAATATACAATGAATGAATATTACAACGAGCTTACAAGCTCATATATACAAAACAGATATACAGAAATTAGAAACTATCTACATACGATAGATAGAGCATTATTAGAAATATTCTAATAGTGAGAAGCAAGAAAAAGTTTGTTTTGCTGAAACTAACCGAGAGGAAGTTGAGAAGGATGATTTTCTGATTCATATTGAAGCAGTTGACAGATAATGGAAAGAGTTGCTTTCAGGTGGGACAAAGGTTGCAGAAGAAGGAAAGGTAAAATCAGATTTTACTAGCTTCTTTGATAAGAATGAAAGTGAAGAGATAGAGGAAATTAATGCAACAGTAGGTAACTTTGATAAAACTAATTGTGAGGAATGAAGGTTTTGCTGATGAATCTTTCTTTGAGAATAGTACAGATGAAAGCCCTTGATTAGTGGTCTTGATTCCTTATTGGGAAATGAGGAAATTGAGTCTCTTAAATGTTGTACTACACTGTTTTGAGTGTAGGAAACCAGGTTGCAGCAATAGTAGGTTTATTAGAAGACATTGAAACAATGAAAATCTGCAAAGGAGACAAGGTGAAAGGAGAGGGAGTAGTTAAAAAAGCAAAAGAGTAATGGGAGACCATTATTAAATTGAAAAAGAAGGTACAAATTCACTTGCTTTATCTACTTTTGATAGTGTGTATTGGTGGGAAATCAAATTTGAAAATTTAGATTCTATGAATGATATGAGAGAAATAAGGATGAAAGGAAATAATTTCATAAGGTTGCAGGAAGTGAAGAATAGGAAAATACCAATGGAAAAAGAAGAGAGATGGATCTAAGACAGGCATAGGTGTACAAATGTTTCTCAGTTTAACTCGGGAAACATTTTCTTTCTACCATGGGTGTCTGATGCAGGAGCATCCTACCTGCCCCTGGTAAATGGGAACTATGAAAACATGGTTTGGGCATTCATTATTTTTCGTAATTTGGTTAAATGTAATTGCAACAACCCCAAAATGTGCACAAAATGGAATTGTTAAAAAGGTTCTGGAAACTTCCAAGCAAATTCAAATGGCAGGTGTAACGCCAAATTCCACAACCTCTGCCAGAAGCCAAAGAAAAAACAAAAAGAAACGGCAGGTATTCATTAAGGCAGCAGCCAAGTGGAAAGAACAGAGTCAGAACTTAGAGAAAAAAAATGCCACGGGGTAAGGAGGAGACACAATTCCATCCTCGAGTTTGAGGAGAATAAAGAGCCAGCAGGAATAAAAACAGGGGTCTGCATAGGAGTTGGAATGGCAGCACATAAGGAAATAAAGACCAGTTTAAATATAGGCTGTCGCATGTGAAAAGGATGGGGGAGTCTCTTCCAAATTGGAACAGCAAATAAGGTGATGCAGTACAAGAAGAGGAGACCGCTGCACAGAGGAGAGGGGGCACACCAATTGAAACAGGGCAGAGTAAGCATGAAGGAAGCTGCGTGTAGAAGGCACGAGGAGATTTTCTTCTATAAATTGCAGATGTTAGTGCATAAAAGAAAGCAGAGAATTGGGTATAGAATGTAGAGCAGAGATGTAGGATGAATTTTAATGAAGACTGTAAATTTTGAAGTGAGTGTTTGTTTTGTTATTTCAATTGTGAAATTAATAAAATTGAGATGAGTTGCCAAATCAACCCGTGAGTAGTGGGGTAGAGAACATCGCCATCACTTTATCAGGAACTGATAAATCCTCTGATCTGAATTCATGGCCACTTATCCCCATAACTCATTGAAGTTGATGTGACAACTGTAAACAAATTCTACAACAGTGAATGCATGTGGGTTGCAAGAGGTAGGTGATCTAGGTGTCGCGCTTAATTGAAGGAGAATTACTCCATCCCGGCTAAGAATAAAAGTCCAAGAGTCTCAATTAAGTATCCCCCTACCAAATTGGATGCAAGCTTAAAATAGGCTGGAAGACGATTCAAGATATGAGAAGCAATAGTTTCACAAGTAATAATACAAGCTAATTCTAGTTTTGAAATGCGCTAAAGTTGAATCACGAAAGCAATGGCATAGTTACCATTCATAATTCCCTGAGTCAGTTTAAGAAATTTCTTGGCCTTTATTCTAATCAACATCATTAGGGGAAAAATAGTCTTTGATCTAGTCCGGATAAAAAATCTACCACGGTAGGTGGCCAAGTTCAGGCTGCAGAGAGCGCCACCGGATACAAATATCACAGAAAGCCAAAAAAAAATTAAATTCATGCAAAGTTAGACTCAATTACACAGAAAAGGCCCATATGTACTAAAGCTGACTACCGCTTCTAAATTGTACCCAAAGGAAAGGAAATTACCCCTCATGTACCCATAATGGAAACAGTGAATCTTCCCCATGAGGCCATGAGGCATAGGACTCGCACTCATGACATTGTGATTAAAAATAAAAATTGGATTAAAAGAAAGAGAAGAGCGACCTTGAAGTCTATGCCGGGGCTCTCAGATCTCCAGAAGGCGTCGTGGTCAACCACTACAAAATTGCCGGATATAGTGTCTCCTTCATACTCAGCCTTTTCATAGACGCACTCCTCCTCATACACTGTTAAGGATAAGCCGCTGCACTTCCAACAAAGAGCAAGTAACGCAGCCACAATGACTGCGCCATAGTTGTTTCTATATCCCATGTTTTCTATGTATCTTCAATTTGTAACTTTGAGGATTTCTTTGAGGGAAATGGATCTCCTCTGCAACAACTTTTCCCCGTTTGACCTTCTTTCCTCTGTGTTAGGTATTTATTTAAACGGAGGCGAGTTAAAAACTTCTTTAATATATATATATGAAATTTAAATAACGTTTTTTGTCCGCTTGATCGTGAAATACAGTTGCATTCTCCATTAGCTGAAGAAGTCCACACCGGCGCCCATCAAATCTTCAAAAAGCATTATTTAAATTTCATATATATATTTTAATTAATTATCATTTAGTTTTGAGTTTTATATAATTATATTAGAATACAAAGTGTTTTATATTGAGTTTGGTTTTTTTTTCTTATCTATTTTTACTTATTAGTACTTGCCCATAAGGCATAGGGGAGAGGGACCAATAGTTGTGCCAGGTCTAATAGTCGTGTGGTCACTAGTGAATATACTATATATTCTGATTAAATAATCTAAATTTAAATCAAAAAAATTTCAAATGTTGATAAAAATGGACCAATACTTGAACACACAAGAACCTATAAATGTTATATTAAAATAACATAAACAAGTGAAATAAATAACTTTTTATCTCAAATAATATATCATGGGGGAGAGGGGACCAATAGTTGTGCCGGGTCCAATAGTCGTGCAGTCACTAGTGAATATATTTTCCAGTCTTACACCACATTTTTACTATATATTGTGATTAAATAATCTAAATGTAAATCAAAAAAATTCTAAATGTTGATAAAAATGGACCAATACTTGAACACACGAGAACCTATAAATGTTATATTAAAATAACATAAACAAGTGAAATAGATAACTTTTTATCTCAAATAATATATCATAGCTATCTATCATATTGTGTGTCAATTAAAAAATAATATGCCCACTTAAACGAGTATTGTTATCTTAATGCACAAATACTATTCTTATGTGTACAACTATTGGGGTAGCAATGTATATGCATTATGCCCTCACGACTATTAGTCCCTCTCCCCTAACTATCTATCATATGTGTGTCAATTAAAAAATAATATGCCCACTTAATAAAATAAGATGCCCTCTTAAATAAGTATTGTTATCTTAGTGCACAAATACTATTCTTATGTGTACAACTATTGGGGTAGCAATGTATATGCATTAGAATATTTCATATTAATAATTGATTTTATCACAAATATAAAAGGTGAACACAACCAAAATGTCTTGTATTTTCCCATGAAATGTGTGATATTGTCAAAAAGTTTTAGTGTTCAACTATTGGTCCCTTTGTGTTCGATATAAGTTGTATTTTATATAATGATGTGTTATTTTTATAACAACAAATAATTTTTTTGTGTTGAAGCATTGGTCCATTTGTGTTGGATTTAAAAGTTAGATATAACAAATATTTATGATTACTAATAGGTATATGGTCCATTTAAGTTGCATGTATCTTATATTTTGTATAGATATACAATCACCCACTAATAACAAATGATATTTTTAAATTCAACTACTAGAGATTTTTAGATTAAGTTTTGGTCAAATCTTTAAAAAATCAATTTTTGTACATGTTTAACTAAGCGTGCTATTTTAACGAGTTGCATGATGAGTCACACCGTCAAACCTTAGTTATAGGTAGTTAAGTGTCCATTTTACATTTCTTAAAAAAAATGAAGATCTTACGATATTTCATGCAACGGCTAGATGTTGACGAAGTTAGCCCTCACAACTATTAGTCCCTCTCCCCTAGTACTATTGTAATGGATTTTGGATTCTTCTAGTTAACTAGTTATTAAAAACAATCAAATGAACCAATGGTAAGTAAGTTATTTTTTATTTTTCAAAAAAATTTTATTATTCTAAAGTTTACGTGCATGTTATTTAAGTTTTTAAATTCTAAAAAATATTTTTTCTCATTATGATTGGTTAATAGATTTGAGGTGTTATACACGGATTTTTAGGAATTTCTCCACTTTATATTATAATTATATTAATTTTCTTATTATAATTTTTTATTATTAAAATAATAGCTAATATTAAATTATATATTATTATTTTTTATTTTTATATTTGAATATCAAATATATAAAATTAATTAGATTATATTACCTCTTTATTATTTAAAATATTTATATTTTAAACCAAAGTAAATATATATATTGAAATTTTAATTAGTTGGTGAGCTCAATGCAAATCAATATATGTAATTCTATTTTGGATGGCTATCATCTAAATTATATATTTTATAATTAATTAAAATATATTTATAATTGTAATACATTTATCTAAATTTGAATTAGATAGACATTTAATATTAAAATTACAATTATAACAAAACTAAAAAAGTCAAAAAAATATTTTACATATAAACTAAAGTTTGAATTAATAATATTTCTAATTGAACTTTAACATAACTATAAACTAAATATTTAACCCAATCTAATAATATATTAAATAAATTTAAAGAATTGTTTAGTTTAATTTTTTTTAAATTATATGCTAATACAATTAAAACTACAACTAAAGGCAAGTACTAGTCACTGTGTGGCACTTGTTTATATATACGTACAATTGTATTTTTTTTTTGTTTGTATCACTTCTCATACGTTCATTTATTTGTCCATAATTTTATATGTTCATTGTCGATCTTTATATCTAACATTTTTTTTACTAATCTAGTTTGACAATGCTCAAATAGCAATCCAACATAATGTGAATCTAACCCAAAAAAATAAAAATTAATTCAAATTCTCAACACTTGCCATTTCCTCATAATCATTAAGAACAACTTGTTACACATTTGAATCACAATTTGTTATGTCTTTGTATTTGATGTTGAAGCATTTTACCTTTAAAGTTTGATTTAATGTTTATTTTTCCTTTGCAAGTTTATTTAGTTGTTAGAGTCATTTTATTATTGCCACAGGGATTGATTCTTACCATAATCATCATTCTAAACCTATATTGTAACAAACAATATCTGTATTGTGCAATATTGAAATGCCCCTTCAGTTTGCACCTTTGAGATGTCTAGATCTCAATATGTTTTGACCATGTACCTAGTGTAAGGTGGAAAAATGTGATGGATAGGTAGGGTTTTGAACAATGCACCTAATAGAGACCCTAAACCAATATTTACCCCCAAACATATAAATTAAAATGATAAGTAATGTAAATCTGGAAATGCTTGTAAAGAATACTAAAATTAGATAAGATGAAATGCATACCTCATAATATAGTTGATCTGAAAATACCTATTTTTTGGTGTCTATACTAAGTTTCGGGAAATTTTGCAACCGCATCTGGGACAGGAAAACAAAGACAAAGAAAACCCATAAATCTTTTCCTTTTCTGAGAAAGGTCGACCTTGACCCAGGTAAAGGTTGACCTTGACCCCTTTATGTCAACCTTGACTTGCACTGCTCCCACGGAAATTTTGTTCATGGATCCCAAAATTTTGTTGAAAAGGGTATCCAGATCTACTCTACAACTCTCAAAATAGTGACTGTAGATATCTGAAAATGGTGTTTCGAGGTGGCTATATAGGGTTTTCCTTTAGTCAAACCCCCATTTTGGTGATCTCCACCTCCATGAATAGTCGAATGTAATAGAATATGTGTGTGTGTTGCTCGTAGGAAGAGCTTTGAATGTGCAATGCCAAGATTTAATCCTCTAGATTGAAACCCTAGCATGAATTGAAATGAGAGAGCAATGCATAGATTTGAATATGATAAAGAAAGCATACCAAGCCCCCAAGGCTAAAGTACTCCTACCAAACTCACAATCCATAATTGCTATCCCATGATTGTATATTTTGAATGCTTGAATGTTAAAAATGGTAGATCAAGGAAGAAGGAATCTTTCTTGCTCCAAAGGAATGTCCATAATAGCTTATCACAAATGCTTGCTTGCATCAAGGCATCAACAAAATCTTGATCCTCTATATCATCCTCTTGCAATCTTGTGTCATCTCCTCATCATCACGCCTTGCTTGTTACTTGAAGTCGCTTGATGGAAATGAAGGCAAAAGAGAGTGCTTATATAGAGATTTCAAGGCAAGGCTCCTCGAGCAATGTGAGAACCCATAATTCAAATTTCACCTCAAATTATGGTCCAATCACAATAACCAACTAAGGAGGGAAAAGAAATAAATGAATTTTGAAATAAAACACTTATGCATTCAGATCTGGGGGCCCCTTTTAATTTCAAGCACCACGAAGCTCCAAATTTGAAAGCGGGGACCAAAACTCGATAAAGGTCAAGGTCGACCTCAACCTTGACCTAGGTTAGGATTGACCTCGACCTTGACTTAAGGTTTTAGGCTAGTCACCTTTGAGTTTCTGTGCAGTCCCGAGGTCAGTCAATGACTTTGGATGTCGGGAAATCATAACAGAATATTGGAAAAGGGCCCAGAGGCCTAAGAGAGATGAGATAAGGATAGGAGGACCAATACCTAGGTCCTACCTAGAAAATAGAGCCATAATGAGGGAAATTAAGGAGAATCCTTGGGATCCTAACCCCAATTTCACCTAGAAATGAAGAATCAAGTGCAAATGCATCCTAAATGCAAATCTATCATGAAAAATGCACTAAAAGAGGGTGCTAAACCTACCAAAATGGAAGTGCTTCCATTTAAAGATGATACATTTAGCCCCCACTTTAGCTTAGATATGACACTGCGTGAATATGCAAGCTAAAGTAAGAAAACATCATAATAAATAAAAAGGATATAACCAAGTCCTTAATGTAGAGATCCTGCAAAAAATAGTTAGTACCTGCAACACACAAGGTTAATGAAAATCCATAAATCATCTAAGACTAATTAAAATGAAATTGAGAAGTGCATAGAGCCCCTTATGCCCCCCTTGTTTCGGCTTTCTACTTCTGAAGGGTGAAATAGGGTGATAAGGATAGCCTTAAACACTGGATATGCAGTTTGTTGAGAAAGCATTTTCCTAAACCAATTATAAGTATTCCTATCCTTCCTAAACTGATTCAAGGGGTTTAGTATCTGAATCATGATTCCAACACCACTGACAACACTAAAAATAGAGTTACCC
The DNA here is from genome assembly GCA_027943335.1 of Chamaecyparis obtusa. NCBI lineage: Eukaryota > Viridiplantae > Streptophyta > Pinopsida > Cupressales > Cupressaceae > Chamaecyparis > Chamaecyparis obtusa. The sequence goes on from BSBK01005307.1 coordinate 839,612, forward strand.
AACTCAAGTTATGATGAAAAGAGTGAATGTCTATCTAAATGCATATGAAGGGAAATTCGAATTTAAAACAAGTAAAATCTAACAAACCCTAACAAAAAACCCTAATTTTGAACTATAAATAAAGAAAGAGAAATCATACCTACTCATTCTTATTGTTTGCATATTCAAAGAGAGAAAGCAAAATGTCGAGCAAAGAAGAACTTCGAGCGACATGTATGGAGCTCCTGAGACAATGCCTAGCTATCGGACGACCGCTTCCTGAGGTAAGCTTGTTGTAATTGATTTATGTAATCTCAACTTCTTATTTTTATAGACAAGGTCGACCCTGACCCAGTTATGTCGACCTTGACCCTTAAAGGTTGACATGAACTGGAAGGTCTACAACTTTTTTGGAATGAGGTCGACCTTGACCCAAAAAGGTCAATCCTGACCCAGGAAGGTCGACCTTGACCCAAGAAGGTCAACCCTAACCTAAGTGAGGTCGACCTTGACCTAGTCAAGTTGGATTTACAGTTTTGTGATTCTAGAGTGTAGATATGATGTATGTTTGCGCTTACAAGACTTGGTTCATCTCTGAGAGCACCCCTTTGGAGGGCCACTACTGATTATCAAAGAGAGATTGTCTGAGTTGAGCGAGGATGAGATACAATTATTAAGAGACATAGGATTGTACTGGGTAAAAGTCCTACCATAGATCAAACTCCACCAAGCCACATTATCGGCTCTTATAGAGATGTGGTATGAGGATCCATGCTCCTTTCATCTTCCCTCATGTGAGATCACTATGACACTCGAGGATGTATACATGATCCTGCGACTTCCAATCCGAGGCGAGCCTATTAGACCGAGAGTACAGTGGGGTCTTGAGGATATCCACACAAATGCAAAGTATTGCTTAGGACGGGTTCCATAAATGCAAACCCAAGCAGATCAAATCACTCTATCAACCATATTGGCAAGCCTGACACCCTTGGTACAAAGGGTGATGCTATGTATAATGTCCTTGGTTGTAGTACCCAACAAAAAGGGTACAGTATTTTTATCACCTTTCACCCATCTCATATGCAGGATGGAGAGTGATAGGACTATCTTCGCGTGGGGCCACAGCATGCTAGCCTACTTATACCACGAGCTATTTTAGTTGGTGAGATATTAATGAGAGAGTCTCACGGTATGCACACTTTTACAGATTTGGTTGTTTGAGCACTTCACATCTACACGACCATAGGGTGTTCCTGTGATGGTAGATGCTAGCACACTAAGAGGCTTTTCTTATCCACTGAGAGATGTCTTGCAGCACAGAGATATCCTCTATTGGAGGGTATGTCTAGACTATATTCCAGGCACATGTGATATGGAGACCCTAGTGCCGCATGACAGAGTGGCCAGATACGTGACACCAGATGAGGCACTCACAACAACACAAGTTGCTAAAGGGTCATCAGAGTCACATAGTGATACCATACTATTATGACCAAGTGATGAGACAGTTTGGTTTGATACAGGGGCTCCCTAGAGTAGTACCTTGGTACACACATCTGATGAGGTATTATCAGAGATCCAGCACCATACGTCAGCCATCAGTAGCATACATTGTAGATAGTGATACAGATAAGATAGAGGATATAGAGGTATCACCAAATGTGGCCTATTCATGCATCAGTTGAGACTACATCAGATACTAGAGTTTGAAGGGAACTCATCCCATCTTCCCTGATGACTATCCCGCAGGTGATCCAGGCCTTTCAGAGAGGACACACCCTGATAGTGGCATAGCAGAGGAGGATGAGGATCATAGAGATGATGAGGATCCCATCTCTGAGGGAGACCCCATGGAGGAGGAGAGGCCAGAGGCCAAAGAAGATGAGAGAGAAGAGGAGATGCCCCCAGCTGATAGTACCTGTGCGGATGTGCATGTTTTTCATGCATCACCACTAAGATCATGATGACCTCCACGTGCCCATACAAAGATACCACCTCAGAGACCTAGACACTGCGAGCATGGAGATAGTAGTCACTCCATGCCCCCACCATCCAGATCCTTCAATGATGCCCAGGAGGGAGAACCATGTATAAAACATGTATTTGATTTGAAAATTTAACTTAATTTGTGAAGAAAAAGTACTAAAAGATAAATATATTTCCATTCTATAGCTAGTGTGGCAGAGTGGAGGAGCTTTGTATCCGAGGTCCTGAAGGATACATGTTTTTCCTACCGACTACTAGCCAGCGATTGAGAGTTTCCCATTGGTCACAGAGATCCCGACAGGCATGCTGATATCTTTGTGTGTGTCCAACGAGAGCTAAGGTCATGCAGGGAGAGAGAAGAGAGGTTGATGGTTGACTTACAGAGAGCACATGAGCGCATGTATGAGATGAGCATATCGAGGAACCACTCATAGACTACCAGACAGAGATCTACATCTTCTCATCATAGATCAAAGAGATTTGGGAGCCATCGACCATCAAAGGATAGAGATAGACAGAGTGATAGATAGGGCCTTATGCCACATATGTATCAAAACTCAAAAGAAATTATAAATGAAAAACTTTCTCTACTAGTTATTTATGTGTTTGATTACTATATTTTCATCAATAACATAAAACTTAATAGAAAGAAAGAACGTGTATAAATGTATTCAAATGTAATTTGCTAAAACCACATAACCTATAAAACAAACATAATTATTTTATAAGGAATACATAAATACACAAGGAAAGAAAGATAAATTAGGGATAATAACATTTGAGATGCATAATATTGATAGGTTCCTTAAAAAAAACACCATCCATATCAACAATTTTATAAGCACCTGAACCAAAGTCCTCAATTACAACAAAAGGTCCAAGCCAATTAGGGCTAAACTTTCCTTTTTCACCAAGTAAAGCATTCACATTTCTTTGATTCTCATTGTTAGCTTGTGGTGACTAATCAGAAAAGTACTGTACACTTTTGGGGCTGACATGTTGTAACTCTTTCTAACCCTAAAGTGGCAAAATATTGTATAATATGGCTTAGGGTTAGGGATTTCATTATTTATGGTTTTAGTACTTGCGGTGGAATCGAGTTGTAAGGGATTATAGATTGTAATCAGGTTGTAATCACTGGATAATAATAATATTGGACTCGTTGTTGGTGAACGTAGCCCAGGGATTGGGTGAACCACGTTAAATCCTTCTGTCTTCTATTCTCTTCTGTGTGGTTTATATTTTTTTCTGATATTGGTTATTTTTTGCATGTAATTGTTATTTTCTGCCTTGTTAATCCTAACAAGTGGTATCAGAGCGAGGTTGTTTTTTAGTTATCCTCTGCAAGAAGATCTCACGGTTTAGTGGGAGTCTCACGATTGAGTGGGAGCAATGGAAGATGAGGGTAGGCTGAAGGTTGACAAGTTTAATGGGCAAAACTTTCAATTATGGAAAATGCAAATGGAGGACTATCTCTATCAGAAGGATCTATGGTGACTGTTGGAAGGAAAAGCCAACAAATCGGCAAGCATTTCTAATGAGGACTGGACAATTCTTGATAGAAAGGCTCTTGGTCGTATTCGATTATGTTTGGCACAATTGGTGGAATTTAATATTACACAAGCAATGATGACTGAAGATTTGATGAAAACCCTAGCAAAGTTGTATGAAAAGCCCTCCACTTCAAATAAGGTATTTCTCATGAAGTGTTTGTTTAATATGAAAATGGTGGAAGGTGGGTCAGTTGCTGATCATTTAAATGAGTTGAATACAGTTACTAGTTAATTAACTTCTGTCAATGTTATTTTTGATGAAGAAGTCAGGGCTCTCTTGATTTTGTGTTATTTGCCTGAAAGCTGGAATGGCTTGGTAATGGTTGTTAGTAACTCTGTTTCTAGTTCTAATACCCTAAAATTTGATGATGTTATTGGTGTTATTCTGAGTGAGAAAATTCATAGGAAAAGCTCAGGTGGATCCACATCCGGTAGTGTCTTAAACGCACAAAGCAGAGGTAGAACCAATGAGAGAGGAAACAACTCTGGAAATCATGGGAAATCAAGAGGAAAATCAAAGGGAAAGAAGTCTCAATCCAAAGGGCCAAACGATTGCTGGTACTATGGAAAACTAGGTCATAAGAAGAAAGATTGCTGGTCTTGGAAGAATAAAAGAGACAAACAAGAAGGTAACAAGGAGGAAAATGTGGTAATTAATAAACCTGAAGAGGATGCCTTGCTTCTTTCTTTAGAAAGTATTGATGATTCATGGATTTTAGATTATAGGGCTTCATTTCATGCTACACCCCATAGAGGTTACTTTCTTGATTATGTCCAAGGGATTTTGGGCAAGTTTATTTGGGAGATAGTGAACCCTGTTAGATAGTTGGAAAGGGAAAAATTAATATTAAGTTGCAGAATGGGAATCATTGGCTACTACAAGAGGTAAGACATGTTCTAAGGCTAAGTAGAAATTTAATTTTAGCAGGGCAACTGGATGATGAGGGTTGCACAGTTACTTTTAATGATAGAAATTGGAAGGTTTCAAAAAGTTCCTTAGTAGTAGCAAAAGGTGTGAAAGTAGGCACCTTATATCTTTGTATAGGTCATACTATTCCTTCTACTTTAATTGTTTCAGAAGATAATGAATGTTCAAGAACAATGGTTGTAGTTGAGAAGGAAGAACATCAAACCATTGTTGTAGATTCTAACACAGCACTCTGGCACAATAGAATTAGGCACATGAGTGAAAAAGGTATGAAATTACTTCATTCAAAGAAAGTTTTACCTGATCTGAAATGTGCCAATATGGATTTCTGTGAAAGTTGTATTTATGAAAAATAAAAGAGAGTTTTGTAAAGAGTGGGAAGGAAAAGAAAAATGAGAGATTAGAGCTTGTGCATACAGATGTATGGGGACCAACTCAGGTATCTTCCCTTGGTGGTTCCCTATATTATGTTACATTTATAGATGATGCAACAAGAAAAGTATGGATTTATTTTCTTAGACATAAATCTGATGTATTTCAAACTTTTAAGAAATGAAAATGCTTGGTTGAGAATGAGACTGGTAAAAAACTAAAATGTGTTAGATCTAATAATGGTGGTGAGTATTGCAACATATACTTTGAAGATTATTGTTCCTCCAATGGTATTTGTAGGCAAAAAACTATACCAAAGACTCCACAAGAAAACGGAGTAGCTGAACGCATGAATAGGACAATAATGGAGCGTACAAGGATTATGAGGTTGCATGCTAGGCTGCCCTTAAACATGTGGGTAGAGGTTGTAAACACTATTGTTTATTTAATCAATAGAGGCCCCTCTACTCCTTTGGACTGTGGTATTCCAGAGGAAGCATGGAGTGGTAAGAAGGTGAGTTATTCTTTTCTCAAAACTTTCAGTTGTGAAGCTTTTGCACATATAGATTTTGAAAATAGAACCAAGTTGGAAGCTAAGTCAAAGAAATATGTATTTATTGGATATGGCATTGATGAATTTGGTTATAGGCTTTGGGATTTTGAAAATCATAAAATTGTAAGAAGCAGGAATGTCATATTCAATGAGAAAGTGTTGTGCAAAGATCTATTGTAGCAGCATGAGAAGAAAGAAAATGATTATGTAGTACTGGATGATACTCCTAAAGATGATGTTTCATTAGTTTCTTATGCTCCTCAACAACAAATACCACACACCCTAGTGAATGTTGTACACACAAAAGTAGTGCACTTCTATGAATCCTTATATGCAAGAAAACTCAAGAATGAGTCCTCACAAATCGATCCATAGCTCTTTATGTATGGAGTTGCAAGATGTAAAATTGCTCTCAACTAGAGCTATAAAGCTAATGACCTTGCTAGTCAACCACACAATGAGAGATTCACAATAAGGACAAGGGCAACAATGCCAATATCCCCAAATGGAATCAAGATATGCAAATGCAATGCAAACTAATATGAATATGCAAGATTAATCTATCAAAATGAAAACACAATGCAACTATGAAAGGAAATAGCAATGGATTACAAATCCCCTAATTAAACTATGTGAAGCTAATCTATTGCATAAAAGAAAACTAAACTAGTATGCCATGATTATGCAACTAAGAAAGGAAATATGCAACTACAATGAAATGCAATAAAAAGTCTTCAAAGCTTGGATGTAGAATGCCTTTAAAGAGCTCCAAATAACCTAGAAAACATGTAGCATAACAATAATATGAAAGAGGTGGATATGCAAGTGAGGAAGAGAGCTCTTCTTTTATAGGAAATGAGGTGAAATAGACCGTTGAGATTAAGAGGCAAAAGACTTAATCAATGGTGGAAAAAATGGAAGTTTGATCCTTGTGCACAAATGTCCTCCAATAGGAAAATAGGAGTTGACTTTATGTCCATATGAGACAAAAAGTGCTTTTCTCCTTTTATAAAGTAAGAATAATACTTTATTTGTGCAACATAGGATAAGAGGAAAAGGTGGGGATTTTTATTTAATAAAAAGGGAGGAAATATTTTTTTTAATTAAATAAAAGCTTAGGATAAAATGGTTAGCCCATAGGATAAAAATCTAATATATGATTGATATTAAGACTTGATCAAGAAATTAATAATGTTGAAAATATTGATTATTGATAAAACTAATTCAAGATAAATAAATCAAATAAATGGGGCCCAAAGTCTAGGCGACCATTTTTGGGTGCATACATTTGCCCCTCTTTGACTAATGTGTGATCGATTTGGGAACACATGCAATCAAAGAAGAATTGAAATGTGAGATCGATTTGGGATCACAAAACAACTCAAATGTGAGGTCGATTTGAGATCACACCTGGATAAAGCATAAACGAAGGCCTTTGAACATGAGGTCGATTCGGGATCACATTCAAAGTAGGAGATAAGAATCTCAAATTTGAGCAAAATCTCACAAAAGATGTCTGAATCAAGAGAATCAAAGAATCGGGGATGAGAATCCCATAAATACTGCCCCCTTGGAATCAAAATCAAAATCGAGGAGAGACAACAAATCAATAAAGATTTGATCAAATCAAAATGAAATCACAATCGAAGGTAAAGGTCAATAGGAAAACCATTAGGCAACAAAACATGCCCCAGCGATGAGTTAGAAGAAAAGAAAGAGGGCGAATGAAAGACTAGAAAATTGAGAGACATGAAAAGGAAGAAATTTCATCAAAGATCGAAGAATTATGCCTCAAAAGGTCAGTCAACTACACAAAAGAAAGAAAAATTTGAAAACGCAACTTAGATTTCAATTTCAAGTCCAAAAATGAATAGAAAATGATGTGATATGAAAGACCAAAAATGAAAGATATGATCAAGAAGAATCAGAAAATGAGCACAGTTGACCAACTAGTCCGTAGATGATAAAAAGAAGAGCTCTCTCCATAGGCAAGATGCAAAAACTAAACTATGATGAACCTAAGAATGCAAGCTACTATGAAAGTGGTTGACTTGCAAGGTCACAATGCCTATAGACATCTAATTATCATCATTGAGCATTTTTTGTAGCGTTGTAAGATCATACAATGCACACTAGCATAACTATGTGGATATGAATATGATCTTTATCAGATAGAAATGTGGAAATCCCACCTAGGCATCAAAGACATATAGGTCAAGATGACTAATGCAGTGAGATTACCTATGTTTGATATGACAAGATTATGCTTGTATCAAGACACATGAAAGTCAGGATAACTAGAAGCATGCACTCGCAAAACAGTCAAGTATAATACCTTGTCAATCCATAGTGTCAAGTAAGACCAGCATAAATGCTCATGATAGTTAGGATCAACAAAATATACCCACAAGCAGATAAAGAAATAAAACATGTTCTCATACCCTTAGTCTTCTAGCTATGCATCATTGAAAACTTCTCAGGGAGAGACCACTCATTAAAGAAATCCTCATAGACAGCACACAAAGAAAAATAAAGTCAACATATCTCAAGCGAGTTGATTGTTTAAGTGCGTGTGTGTTGGTCGTAGAGTCAAACTTTGAGTATCACATTTACAAATGAGCAACGTCACATCATACTAGACCATTGGGTAAGACATCTAATAAGTGTTAAGAAACACTCGACGCAAGAGTAGTGTTGAGAAACACTATTTGGGGTTGGTGTTGAAAAACACCTATTTGTGAAATGCCCCAAGAGACAAATGCACCTAAAGGACCAATGCTAATAGTGATGAAGGGTGCTCCCCTTAATACCACAAACACATAACAGAAATAAAGAAACAACAACAATATTATGCAAGAACAGAAAATTGGCTTCTTATTATCTCCACAAATGTGAAATTACAAACTTTCAGAATTACAATATGCAAAGCCACATGGGCATTCCCTTACAATATTCTATAGGACAAAGCCTCGAATCAATACCCAGATCTACTACCTAGAACTATTCTGAACTGCCTAAGATAATAATACAGCCTTCCTTATATAGGCAATTTTTCCACCACCTGGGAAGGTTCCAGAATTTTAGCCAATAAGGCCGACCAAACTTAGAATTATTTTATTTTACATTTTATTACATCATAGTCGGCTCAAGATAACCTTTGAAATCCGAACAAAAATTTTGAAGAAAATTATTTTCTGCCATTTCAGGTGGCCCAACTTCCGAAGACCATAAGTCATCACCAGTTGACCCAATCGGCTATTATAACCCCATTTCGGAAATGCCACGAAGCGCTCTACAGGCTTAACTAGCGCAAGTGCCCGTCACCCAAATTTTTGACCTCATCCGGGGCCTCTAAAGCCTTCAAAACTGAGTTCAAAATTTCTGTACCCTGCTGCCAATACCGAAAATCTTCAATATCTTCCAATATACACTTGATCTGGCAATGAAACTTTACTGGCAGACTTATATGACCCAAATGAACCTCCAAGAAAGAAATTAGATCATTCTGAGCACATACGAAAATTACCAAAAATAGTAACTTTCCATAAATAGTAGCTCTGCACAAAATAGCCCTTATTGAATATAAAAATAGAAATATTTTTTTTTTGGGTGATGCAAGATTGCTCTTACACCCAGGATGCTCCTACATCAGACACCCAGGGTAATTTGAGAAGTGACCTTGTCACGACTTAGGTTTGCAGAGGAAAACCAAGACGGTTAACCTCCTCCTTTGTTAGCCATGATGAATCTTCTATAGGTCATCCTTTCCATTTGATCAAATACTTTTCATATGTCTTATTCCTTGTGCTTCTGCCAACACGACTGTCTAGTATGTCTTCAATCTCCTTGATATCTGAACTGGTTGCTGGAATACTCCACTGTGCTGCTGCAACCTCATCTTCAACACCTCCTTCATAATACTCTGTCAAATCTGAAATGTTAAACACTGGTGAAATATTTAGCTCACTAGGCAATTCTACCTCATATGCATTTCCTGAATCATGCTTCTTCAATATCTTACATGGTCCAAACTTTTTCATTTTCAGCTTGTTATATGTACCAACCAGAAATCGCTCCTTCCGCAAATGAACCATGACTTCATCCCCAACCTGAAATTTCTTATGCCTCCTTTTCTCATCTACCTTAGCCTTATATTGCGCATTCATCTTGGTAATATGCTTCCTCACCTCCTCATGGATGTTCTTCAAATGTTCTGCAAAATCCTCAGCTTCAACACTACTTATTTCTCCTTTATTTATCTTTCTCAATTCAGATGCATTTCTTGGACTACTTCCATATACAATCTGGAATGGTGATTTACTAGTGCTCCTATTGACAGAATTATTGTATGCAAATTCTGCCTATGGTAAAATCAAATCCCATCCTGTTGGTTTATCCCCAACCAAACATCTCAGCAGATTTCCCAAACTTCTATTCACCACCTCTGTCTGTCCATCAGTCTGTGGATAATGTGATGAACTGAACTTCAAATCTGTCTTCAACTTCTTCCACAATGTCCACCAGAAATATCCAACAAACTTAGTATCTCGATCTGAAACTATGGTCTTTGGTAAACCATGTAGTCTCACCACTTCTCTGAAAAATAATTCTGCTACATGAACAGCATCATTAGTCTTCTTGCAGGGAATGAAATATGCCATCTTCAAAAATCTGTCAACTACTACAAAAATTGAATCATGTCCCCGCTGTGTCCTCGGTAAACCAAGAACAAAGTCCATACTGATATCCTCCCAAGGCTTCTCTGGTATAGGCAATAGCTGATACAACCCTGTATTCTACTTCACTCCTTTTGCCATCTGACATACTCTGCAACTCTGTACAAACTTCTTCACATCTTGCTGCAACTGTGGCCAATAATAATTCTCACTAACCAAACCAGGGGTTTTATCACGACCAAAATGTCCAGCCAATCCTCCGCTATGCTTCTCCTTGATGAGATTCTCCCTCATATAACTTCGTGGAATGCACAACTGACTCCCTCTGAATAGCAAATCATCCTGGATAATGAAATCCAACCATTTCGTCCTGTTTAGAGTAACAGGTTTTGTACAAGCTTTCCAAGCTTCACCAAAATCAAGATCCTCTGGATACAAATTCTTGAGTTCCTTGAACCTAACCACTTCAATCTGCATTTCTGTCAGCAATAGTTGCCTTCTGCTAAGAGCATCTGCAACCCTATTAGACTTTCCACTCCTGTGTTTCAAAATAAATATATAACTTTGCAAAAACTCAACCCATTTCAAATGCCTCTGATTCAACTTTCCTTGACTATTCAAATATTGCAAAGCTTGATGATCAGTATACAAAACAAACTCCTTAGGAAGTAGATAATGTCTCCACTTCTTTAATGCCTGAACTATAGCATAAAATTTCTAATCATAAACAGAATATTTCCTCTTGGCATCATTTAACTTCTCACTGAAATAAGCAACAGGTTTACCTTCTTGGCTCATAACAGCTCCTATTGCAGTACCACTAGCATCGCAATCTACTTGAAACACCTTATTAAAATTTGGAAGTGCTAAAACAGGTTGTTCTGTAACTTTTTATTTCAACAATTGAAAACTCTTTTCTACCCCATTAGTCCACTTAAACTCTTTTCTATCCCCTCTCATTGTTTCAGTCAAGGGTCCACAAATACTGCTAAAATTTTTGATAAACTTTCTATAAAAGCTAGCTAGACCATGAAAAGATCTTACCTCAGTAGCACTCCTTGGAGTAGGCCATTCAAGGATAGCCTGTACCTTCTCTGGGTCCATTTTTAGACTTTCTCCTGAAACTACAAACCCCAAATACACCAACTCTTTCTTCACAAAACTACACTTCTTCAAATTAATCAACAATTTCTCTTCTCTCAACTTCTCAAATACCATACGAATATGCATCATATGCTCATCTAATGTCTTACTAAAGATCAAAATATCATCTAGGTAAACAATGACAAACTTACCCAGAAATTCTTTTAGAACCTCGTTCATGAGCCGCATGAAAGTGCTCGGTGCATTGGTTAGCCCAAAAGGCATGACTAACCACTCATATAGTCCTTCCTTTGTCTTGAAGGCAGTCTTCCATTCATCTCCTTCTCTGATCCGAATCTGATGATATCCAATCTTCAGATCTATCTTTGAGAAATACACAGCTCCACTCAAACAGTCCATAATATCATCCATTCGTGGCAATGAAAACCTGTACTTGATTGTGATCTTGTTTATTTCCCTAGAATCTGTACACATCCTCCATTCTTCTTTGGTGCTAATACCACTGGTACAGCACAGGGACTCAGACTCTCACGGATCAATCCTTTCTGTAACAGTTCATGTACTTGTCTGTTCAACTCCTCACTTTCTGCAGGTGTCATTCTGTGTGCTGCCTTATTCAAAAAACTCACTCCTGGGATCAAGTCCATCTGATGACTGATCTTCCTGACTGGTGGTAATCCATCAGGCACGTTATTGGATACAATATCCTGAAACTCATTCAACAAATCTGCAACTTTTATAGGAACATCTTCTACTTCCTCGTTACCAGCTTTTAGAATTAAAGCAAAACACACATGCTCATGCCTCATACCATCTAGGAAATTTCTTCCATCAACAAAAGTTATCCTTGCATTACCACATACCTTTTCTTCAGTCTCCTTCAATGGTTTTAGCTTATGTCGCACTCCATCCTTTGTCAGGGAATAGGTATTCGCACGACCATCATGTACAACACATCTGTCAAACTGTCATGGTCTACCCAACAACATATGACATGCATCCATAGATATGATATCACACAATACCTCATCTTGGTATCCGCCAATCTTGAACTTCACCAAGCATTGTTCATTGACCATGACCTTGTGGTCATCCTGTACCAAGGCAATCCGATATGGATGTGGGTGTTTCTGTCTCTTGAGCTTCAACTTTGTCACCATCTCTTCTGACACCAAATTGTCAGTGCTCCCACTATCAATGATCACATCACAACATTTACCTTCACACTTGCACCTGGTGTGAAACAGGCTCCTCCTTTGCTCAGGTTCATTCTCACCACTCAACAGGACTATTCTGTTAATCAACGTTTCTCCTCTTTCAGCATCTTTAGAATTTGATGATCTGGCATCTTCATCTACATGTGCAACTCTGGCCTGGCCTTCATTTCTCCTATCTATTCTACCTTGGCGCTGAGGACATTCAAATGCCCTATGACCTTCTTCTCCACAATGAAAACATGTTCCACGGAAGCCACCTCTTCCAGATCCTTGTCCTCTTCCTCTTCCTCTCTGATCTCTATTATTCTGATCCTAGAAGTGATTGGAATTATTTCTTCATTGATTCTGACTGCTACTGGCCTCATCCTTCTTTTTTGGATTTTCATTTCGGCCACCATATGACCGTCTACCAGATCGTCCACCGCAACCTCTTTCATTTTGTCTGCTCTCAAACTTCTTGTTCAATTTTTCCTCTACTTTTAGGGCAAACTGGTATGCCTCTTCAATACTGTTCATTCGAACCAGATTCAGCTCCTCCTGAATGCTTGGCCTTAACCCATTAAGGTATCGGGCAACTTTCTCCTTATCAGCTTTTGCATGGCCTGTTCTGATGAGAAGTTGATAGAACTCCTCTATATACTCCTGAACAGATCTTCCTGCTTGCTCCAAACTCTGCATTTTCTTCAGTAGGTCAAGCTCATAATCAACAGGAATGAACTGTCACTTCAATTTATCCACCATCCGATCCCATCTCGTGATTTTCTCCTTTCCCCTTCTATTTCGCTCCAACTGAATCTCTTGCCACCATATCTTTGCATGACCTTTCAGTCTGGCCTTCGCAAATTTGACCCTATCAGGATCCTCAACATCTTCATACTCAAAATATTCTTCACATTCGTTGATCCAATCGATCAATTCTTCTGGGTTAAGATTTTTAAAAAATATAGGAACCTCAATCTTAGGTCTTTTCCCAATCTTAGAAATGGCCCGAAAAAGTCTTTCTTCCTCCCGGTTCACAATTTCGACTTCTCCTTCTTGATATTCTTCTTCAGCTTCATCCTTGCTTTCATCTCTAACATTAAGATTCATTCCTCTATGAATCTCTTCTTGCAATGCTCGCACTTGTCTCTGCAGTGCCCTAACCTCAGGTGTTACAACACCAGCTCTTCCACCACGTTCCCTTCGTGGAGGCATTTTTGCGATGCGCGCTGAAACCCTAACCACGGTCCTGGTGCAAACTGCCTCACAGTCGGTGATCTGTTTACACACTCAGGAACTCCTGCTCTGATACCACTTGATGAGGGGTGCTCCCCTTAATACCACAAACACATAACAGAAATAGAGAAACAACAACAATATTATGCAAGAACAAAAAATTGGTTTCTTATTATCTCCACAAATGTGGAATTACAAACTTTCAGAATTACAATATGCAAAGCCACATGGGCATTCCCTTACAATATTTTGTAAGACAAAGCCTCGAATCAATACCTAGATCTACTACCCAGAACTATTCTGAACTGCCTAAGACAATAATACAGCCTTCCTTATATAGGCAATTTTTCCACCGCCTAGGAAGGTTCCAGAATTTTAGCCAATAAGGCTGACCAAACTTAGAATTATTTTATTTTACATTTTATTACATCATAGTCAGCTCAAGATAACCTTTGAAACCCGAACAAAAATTTTGAAAAAAATTATTTTTCGCCATTTCAAGTGGCCCAACTTCTGAAGACCATAAGTCATCACCAGTTGACCCGATCGGCTATTATAACCCCATTTCAAAAATGTCACGAAGCGCTCTACAGGCTTAATTTGCGCAAGCACCCATCACCCAAATTTTTGACCTCATCTGGGGCCTCTAAAGCTTTCAAAACTGAGTTTAAAGTTTCTGTACCCTGCTACCAATACCGAAAATCTTCAATATCTTCCAATATACACTTGATCTGGCAATGAAACTTTACTGGCAGACTTATATGACCAAAATGAATCTCCAAGAAAGAAATCAGATCATTCTGAGCACATACAAAAATTACCAAAAATAGTAACTTTTCATAAATAGCAGCTCTGCACAAAATAGCCCTTATTGAATATAAAAATAGAAATATTTTTTTTTGGGTGATACAAGATTGCTCTTACACCCAGGATGCTCCTGCATCAAATAGTTATGCCCCCAGACAAAGATAAAGACTAATTCCAGACCAAGTCAAATAAGGTCAAGGCATGATGGAAAGTGGCTAAGTGTCGAGGACACATGCTAAGAAATAGGGGTGCAAAGGCCTCAAGTAGCACCTGTTTCCAAGTTTTCACCACTTGGATTTATTGCAATTTTTTCTTTTTTCAATTTTTTGATTTGTTTTATTTTTTTTGCTACCAAGGCGCCTGTTACCAAGTTTTCACCAAGGCACTTTATCTTTTTTTTTTTTTTTTTTTGCATTTTTAAATTTTTTTGTATTTTTTTCAGGACTCTATATGCTTTTTAGGATTTTTTTCAGCATCATATATAAATTTTTTTGGTATTTTTTCAGGATCAATAAGTATGTACAAAGGATGCCCCTAGACAGAATGGGCATCAAAATTTCAAGCAAGATCACATCGTGTATTTCCAATGTTTAGGAAGGTGAGGGACAAGATGGATGAGCAAGTTGATGAAAGAGATGGAAGACAGGAGAATGAAAGCGAACGGAGGAAAAAAATCCTCAAAGTCAAACTCCTCAAGAGTACCCAAGCTAGGGAAAAATTTGTCATGTAAAGCACATTTGGACAAGAAATGAGAGGCTAGCATAGGATAAGTCACAAAAGCGCACTGCAAAAGAAGGAAGGATGCAGTCCAAAGGAGTAGACATGTCAAGAGACTTCATAGCATCGTGTTTTACTCTTTTTTATATTAGATCAAGACCAAAGGGGAAAAGGATAGCGAAAGACTACAATGAATGGAGGAAAACATGAATGAAATTAAAGCAAGATCATCATAAGATAGCTCACAAGATAGCCAAATATTCGTGTATAGGTCAACCTTGCCAAGATCAAAGAGAGAAGATGGAATGGATGAAATATGTAAAAGAACTACGCATGATGCCTGATTGCCAGATTTTCATCACAGTACTTATCCAAGGTGCCACAAGGGAGTGGTTTTCACCATAGAATGAATTTATTTCTCTTTACTTTTGCTACCAAGGCGCCTATTTTCAAGTTTTCACCATGGCACATTTTCAATTTTTTCATTTTTTATTCTTTTTTTAAATTTTCATTTTTTTTTTCATTTTTCTATTTTTTGGAAGAAGGCAAGCTTTTTAGATAATGCTCCTTGAAAGGATAAACCATGATATGCCAAGGATTCAAAATGATATGTTCAAAGATGTTGATAGGGAAAGGAAGATGGAAGAGAAAAATGGAGGATAAGGCTTTATGTAAAGCGAGTGAGGTTGGAAGATATGAGGAATAGGCAAATGAAGAAAAATGATAGAAGGTAGAAGGATAATGAATGGAAGGATTGTGAAAGGGTAGATGGAAAGGAAAGCAAGATCAACATCAACACACACCTTGAAAGGTGGCGAGAGGGTGGAGGAAACTTGAATGAAGGAATTCGTGAAGGAATATGGTGAATATTTAGCAGAGGTTACAGTTTAGGTGCATGAAATGGAAGAATATTTTTGGAAGAAGATGAAGTGGAAGCCTTTGGAAGCTTGAATGTCAACTTCAATTTTTATTCAATATTAGACTCTTTCAAGAGAGACTTTGGAATCCATATAGCCTTAGGCTTTTTATTTCCTTTTGATGTCTTAGAGAGAATATCTTGAATGATGGATTTTGGAACCCATACTTGTCTTGTAGTTTTCTTCTTAGATATCTCTTTTGACTTTATGATTCCATGTCGATTAGAGGAGACATGGTAATCTTCTTTTTTTGATGGATTCTTGTATTTCTTTTTTTTCTTGTATTGAACATTCAAGTTACTTCCAAAAGACTTGGGACTTGTGGAAGAAGAAGGACGATATGACTGGTTTAGATGGGTGGATGGATGAAAAAGATTCAAGGGTATATATCTATGTTGACCTTGAGGAAAGATATGAGATGGAGGGATGTAAGGACACAAGATGGATGAAGAATTAGGAGAATTAGGAGGGGAAAGTGAAGGGACATAAGGACCTAATATGGAAGGTAGACGTGAAGTTCTTAGCAGTGGTGGAAGAGGTCCAAGGATGGACGTGGAAGATGCAAAAGGATAATCAATAAGTTCATCAGCATCTATATGACAACCAAGGACATCAGCATCTTTAGAGTGAGCATTAGAGTTTTCAACAAGATCATGCACATCTTGAATAAGAGAACCTTCTTTGATAGGATCATTCAAAGCTTGCGAAGACTTAGGAAGAGTAGAAAGCAAAAGTGAACATGGAGTGGTAGAACAAGAAGATGAAAGACTTTGATCTTGACAAGGATCATTGGGTAGCATAAGCGTATCAACTTTTTTTCGATTTTCAATAGGCTTTACGTCAGAAGTAACAACACCATTTTTAATAACCTTAATGGAAGTATCATCTTTGGAAAGCGCAAGTGTGGTAAGGTTATTTTGATTATCAATAAGCTCAACGGTGTAAGTAGTATCTTGATCTTGCTTAGGAGATGGTGGAATGAATGCATAAGAGCATAGAGGATCAAAGGAACCATGAAACGGATCAGACACATCATGAAAAGAATTAGATGACATGGAGGGTTCTTGATCTTGATCTTTCTTTACATTATTTTCTTTATTTTTAGAGTCCTCTTGACATGGAGCCACTTCTAAGGACAAGGAAGCATGTTGGAATTGCATGGAAGATTTTGGAAGAGATGGTGAAGGACTAGCTGAAGTAGGCATTATAGCGCATAAAGGCTTATTCTCTTTAAGTTTAGAATTATTGAAAGTATTTTTAGCCAAATGAAGGTTAGCTTGAGTTTCTTTAAGAGGCAGTCCTTGAGAATAACTATAGGGAACCGCATGGAAAGCCTTAGGATCTTTGTTGGATGAAGGATTTATGAAATATTTGGAAGACTCAGAAGCTTCAGGAAGTGTGTGGGTATTGGAGGAAGTAGAGGATGGAAGGGAACAATCACAAGACAAAGGTTCAACGTTAATATGATCTTGCTTGAGAGTGCAATCTTTATTTTCAGCATGAATGTTCTTAGAGGAAGGATTCTTATAATATTTACATTTCAAATTAGCACGGTGCATTTTATATTTCTCAACAGTAGTAGCTGGATTATAATCAAAGTATTGTTCACAAAATTCATCAAAGTTTCTTTCAAAATCTGAATCATACGGATCACCATCATGATCTTTCCAATATGAGGACCCATTTTCAGTAAGCACAAGGACATGACTAGGAGGACTCTTAGGAATAGAGGTGTCATAGGTATCAATACATTGTCCATCATCATAGTCATCATAGTCATCAAAGGTGGGTGTGTCACTCTTTGTGGAAGAAGCATCATAAGGACTATCATGTTGCTCTTTATGGTATGTCTTTTGAAGAGAAGTAAGACTTTTGGGAAAAGTAGAAGAAGAATGAGATCGTGAAGAAGAGAAAATTGAAGACTTAGTGTAGAAAGAGGACTTAGATAATGAGAAATGCGAATAATGTTTAAAAGAGTCGTGATAAGATTTGGAAGATGAAGAATGATGAGAAGATTTAGAAGATGAAGAATATTTGGATGAGATCATGAGTATGATTCTAGCAAAGGCGTTTGATTTAATTGATTTTTCTTTTATTTTTGTCATAAATTCGTCACTCATGAGAATTTTGGAGGAACAACACTTTTCGAATATGGCAATGAGCTCAAGATCATCTATTCTTAATAAAGGTTCCAAAACTAGATAGTCAAGATTCATGGTTATAGAAGAGGAGGAATCAATCATGGAAGAAATGAATAGATGAATAGAAGAAGGTAGACTAGATAGTAAGAGGAAAATAATCAAGAAGAAGAAGAAGAAGAATTTCCCATGGGAATAGAAGACTTCAGAAGAACATGGGAAATAGAGAAGAAAGAAGAAGACTAAGAGTCATCTTGTGTAATTGATACCATAACGTTCATTGAGATGTTGAGCAACATGACAACACCTAGGATCTGACCTGGACTGACCAAGGAAGACCAAGCTTCTAAAGAGAACTCACTACAGCAGGATGAAACTTAGTTTCAATATTCCAATTAGATCTTTCAAAAGATTTCGCAATGATGATCAAGCACATAGAACAACAATCAAGGAATTCAAGCAAACAATCTTTAAGCAATGGGCAAGGGACAAAGCAACCTTGCACATGAACAGAGATAGTGACTTAGTATTTCTACTCCTTAAAGGTTCTACTTGTGTATGTTCTTGAAAATGTTTTAGCAGGCATGTAGAACACAACAAAACCTTAACAAGCTGTCTACAAGGATACACATGGCTTTCTAAGAGGAGTCCTTGATATACGCAAGGTACATGAGGCCCAAATCTGTAAATGAGAAGAATCCAAAATCACACAGCTGGGGGGAGACGGTAACCCAAATCTCCTCCTTCACTTCTCAAAGGTATAAAGTTCTTTGAGGCTTAGCCAAGAGTGATATCAAACTCAATTCCCAAGAGAGGTGTCTTTCAATTCACCACCCTCTATTTATACTCCGCTGGAACATGAGAGTTAAGGTCATCCCTTGAGGTGGTGTGTCCCCAAGCAAGCCTTCTAGAAATAAAAACTAAGTAATTCACTATCAAAAGTATTTTAGAGCACTAAAGGTGGAACACTTAACTCTTCAAGTAAATGCGAAGTGAGTCCAAAAGTGGAACATTTAACCCTTTAAGATAATGTGAAGCGAGTCCAAAAGTGGAACATTTAACCCTTCAAGAGAATGTGAAGCGAGTCCAAAAGTGGAACATTTAACCCTTCAAGAGAATGTGAAGTGAGTCCAAAAGTGGAACATTTAACCCTTCACACAAACTCAAAGTGAGTCCAAAAGTGGAACATTTAACTCTTCACACCAATTCAAAGTGAGTTCAAAAGTGGAACATTTAACTCTTCACACTAACTCAAAGTGAGTCCAAAAGTGGAACATTTAACTCCTCACATCAACTCAAAGTGAGTCCACACTTTAGAAAACAAGTGAGTTCCAAAAAACACAAAAGGGTTGCCTAGTGGAGCAATTAACACTTCTTTCCTGTAGACCCCTCCCCTTTAATGTGGTGCTGATCTTGCAACCACGGGGCAGAAATGAGGGGCCGACAGATTAGCGAGTCCAATAACCCAAGATAGCAATCTAGATCAATCACAAGTAATCTAAGACTGCTAATCAATACTACTCACAAATGAAAAAGGGTTGAATAATGGAATATTTAACTTTCCAAGTAAACATAGAGTGAGTCCACAAAGTGGTGCATTTAACTCCCTATGTAAACAAGGAATGAATCCATGCCCTCAATCACTCAATAAGATATTTGATATTGGAACCAAGAATTACTTAAGGTTTAAACACAAGCATTCACTTACACAAACTTGTATGAAAGTAAATCTATGTTCATTCATTTCTCATTAAGAGCATCAATTGAAATGTGTTCTATGAAAGCATGTAAACACTCAAGCCAAACACATGAGAGGTTCAATTTTAATCCCAAAATCTAAATGTTGTAGAGATGGAACAAAGTACCTCAAGTCCAATGCTTTGTTTTAAGCATTTTCCATGAAAGCAAGAGCACCTTCAAAACAACTTGTTAGACCAACAAAAGGTTAAGAAAATCTAAAATCTAACAATGGTTAGCACATAAAAATTAGATAATCTGTAAAAATAACTGATCAAATAACAAAATCTAAAAATGAAACCATCATGGTTGGATTAGGCTCGGAGAGACCTTTCCAACGATATATAACACTTCAATTTTCGATACCGTTTGCAAAAATTTCTCAAAAATGGGTGCCCATTTTTCAGACTAGCATGGATTTGAAAACGCTAAAAATTTTCAAAATTTTCAAAAAAATAGCAGAGAACCCAAAACTTGCAAGATAACTAAAATAGCTCAAAAATAGCTCACCGTCGGGTACAGGCGACAGTACAGTCACCAGAAATGTCGTGCGACACTTTTTTGTATACGGGTGTGACACTTTATCTTTGGGCGACAGTTCAAGCTATACGCGGGTGACAGAACTTCTCAAGCAGTGTGACACTTTCTGTCAAAGGGGGTGACACTTTTAACTGGTAAAGTGTCGTGCTGCTATACAGAGAACTGTCGCACGACACTGACAAAGTGTCGTGCCACTATACAAAGAACTGTCGCACGACACTGGTAAAGTGTCGCGCGACACTCTGAGATAGAAAAATCAGAGACAAAAAATAAAGCTGAAAATTGATAAAAAATTTTGCGGAAATGCAGAAAATAAAAGACAAAGTTAATCTACTCTGCCCCATGGTGGGCGCCAAAAATGTACACACAAAAGTAGTACATTTCTATGAATCCTTATATGCAAGAAAACTCAAGAATGAGTCCTCACAAATCGATCCATAGCTCCCTATGTATGGAGTTGCAAGATGTAAAATTGCTCTCAACTAGAGCCATAAAGCTAATGACCTTGCTAGTCAACCACACAATGAGAGATTCACAATAAGGACAAGGGCAACAATGCCAATATCCCCAAATGAAATCAAGATATGCAAATGCAATGCAAACTAATATGAATATGCAAGATTAATCTATCAAAATGAAAACACAATGCAACTATGAAAGGAAATAGCAATGGATTACAAATCCCCTAATTAAACTATGTGAAGCTAATCTATTGCATAAAAGGAAACTAAGCTAGTATGCCATGATTATGCAACTAAGAAAGGAAATATGCAACTACAATGAAATGCAATAACAAGTCTTCAAAGCTTGGATGTAGAATGTCTTCAAAGAGCTCCAAATAACCTAGAAAACATGTAGCATGACAATAATATGAAAGAGGTGGATATGCAAGTGAGGAAGAGAGCTCTTCTTTTATAGAAAATGAGGTGAAATAGACCGTTGAGATTAAGAGGCAAAAGACTTAATCAACGGTGGAAAGAAATGGAAGCTTGATCGTTGTGCACAAATGTCCTCCAATAGAAAAATAGGAGTTGACTTTATGTCCATATGAGATAAAAAGTGTTTTTCTCCTTTTATAAAGTAAAAATAATACTTTATTTGTGCAACATAGGATAAGAGGAAAAGGTGGGGATTTTTATTTAATAAAAGGGGAGGAAATATTCCTTTTAATTAAATAAAAGCTTAAGATAAAATGGTTAGCCTATAGGATAAAAATCTAATATATGATTGATATTAAGACTTGATCAAGAAATTGATAATGTTCAAAATATTGATTATTGATAAAACTGATTCAAGATAAATAAATCAAATAAATGGGGCCCAAAGTCTAGGCAACCATTTTTGGGTGCATATAAATGTTAGATGGTCAACAAGGCTAAGTAGACCTCTAGAAAGATTATCTCCCTCTTTGTATTATATTTTGTTAACAGATGTTGGTGAACCTGAATGTTATAATGAAGCTATGCAGGTGGATACAAAGATTCAGTAGGAGTCTGCAATGACAGACGAAATGAATTCCTTGTTGAAAAATCAAACTTGAGATTTATGCAAGTTACCTACATGTAAACAGGCTTTACAGAATAAATGGGTTTATAGGATGAAAGAAGAGGATGGAAGTAAGAAAATATTTAAAGCCAGGTTAGTTGTAAAAGGATTTGCATAGAAAAAGGGCATTGACTTTGATGAGATATTTTCTCCAGTTGTTAAAATGACTTCTATTCGTACTATTTTAAGTATTGTGGTTGCTGAAGATTTGCATTTAGAGCAACTTGATGTTAAAATAACTTTTCTTCATGGTGACTTGGATGAAGAAATATATATGGTACAACCACAAGGATTTGAGGTCAAGGGTAAGGAGAATTTGGTGTGTAGATTGCAGAAAAGTTTATATGGCTTGAAGCAAGCACCTCGGCAATGGTATATTAAATTTGACACTTTTATGAATGAGCATGGATACACTCAGTGTTATTCTGACCATTGTGTTTACTTTAAGAGGTTGGATGATGATAGCTACATTATTTTATACTTATATGTTGATGATATGCTTGTAGCTGGGTCTAACATGAATCACATTAAGGGATTGAAACAACAGTTAGCACATTCTATTGCTATGAAGGATTTGGGGGCAGAAAAACAAATCCTTGGTATGAAAATTTGCAGAGATAGGAAAAATAGGAAGTTGACTTTATCTTAGGCTGATTATATTGAGAAGGTGTTGCAACGTTTCTCTATGGAGAATGCCAAAGCTGTCAGCACACCTTTGCCTAGTCATTTGAAATTGACTAAGGAGATGTGTCCTAAGACATCAGAAGAGGGGGCTAAAATTTTTAAGGTACCTTATGCTTCAGCTATAGGGAGCTTAATGTATGCTATGGTATGTACTAGGCCAAATATTGCACACACAGTGGGAGTCGTTAGTCGATATATGGGTCACCCTGGTATTGAGCATTGGAATGCAGTTAAATGGATTTTTAGATATTTGAGAGGTACATCCAGTAAGTGTTTACACTTTGGGGGATCTACTACTACTGTACAAGGCTATGTTGACTCAGACTTGGCAGGAGATATAGATAGTCGATGGAGTACTACAAGCTATGTATTTACTATTGGTGGGACAACAGTGAGTTGGATTTCTCGACTACAAAAGGTGGTTTCTTTATCCACTATAGAGGCAGAGTATGTTGATGCTACAGAGGCAGCCAAGGAGATGATATGGCTTCAATTCTTCATGGAAGAATTGGGACATCCACATACGGATAATTTTCTGCATACAGATAGCCAAAGTGTCATTCATCTTGTGAAGAATTATTCTTTGCACTCAAAGACAAAACACATACAGTTGTGGTACCATTTCATTCGGTCAGTTTTGGATGATGGAAAGTTAAAGCTAGAAAAGATTCATACAGATGATAATCCAGCAGATATGTTTACAAAGGTAGTAACATGGAAGAATTTGAACTCATGTTCAGCTTCAGTTGGTCTTCTAGACTGAACAAAATAAAGGAATAGCTGAGTCCAGGGTGGTTCGATCCAATGGAAGCCTCATATGGTAGCATTATTGCTACAGGATCAGTCTCCAAGTGGGAGGTTTTTTTTAGTGTGGATATTGATCAGTCACCAAGTGGGAGATTATTATCTTGTGGTGACTGATCAAGAAAGTACTAGACACTTTTGGGGCTGACATATTTTTGGCTATTTTTGGGCTGACATGTTATAACTATTTCTAACCCTAAAGTGGAAAAATATTGTATAATATGGATTACGGTTAGGGATTTCATTATGTATGGTTTTAGTACTTGCGGTGGAATCGAGCTGTAAGGAATTACATATTGTAATTAGGTTGTAATCACTGGATAATAATAATATTGGACTCACTTTTGGTGGATGTAGCCCAGGGATTGGGTGAACCACGTTAAATCCTTGTGTCTTTTGTTCTCTTCTGTGTGGTTTATGTTTTTTCTGATATTGGTTATTTTTTTGCATGTAATTGTTATTTTATGCCTTGTTAATCCTAACACTCATATAATACTAAATCACCCATTAAAAATGATCGTTCAATTACCTTATGATTATATTGCTTCTAAAGTGATTTATGATAAGCCTTTATATGTTCCAAAGCATTTATTCGTTGTTCATCCAACATTTCTAATTCTTGTAATCATTGTTCTCAAAATGTATATTTGTTGATTATCCCATGAAATGAAACACGTAAAGAAGGTATTTCTAGTTCCAAAAGCATAATAACATCAGTACCATAGACAATATTGTAAGGAGAAGTACCCATGGCAATACGAACACTAGTCCTATAAGCCCATAAAACATAGGTAAGTTGGGTATGCCAATCTTTCGCATGCTTATTAACTATTTTCCTCAGAATTTGTTCAATGACTTTATTCGATGCTTCAGCTTGAACATTAGATTGAGGATAATGAGTCAAAAATCTATGTTGAATTTGATATTTCTCCAAGAATTTCATGACTTCTTTGTTCTTAAAAGAGGTACCATTATCCGAAACTATCGTCGAAGGAATACCAAATCGTGTTATAATATTGTTAAGGATGAAATCACAAATAATATCTGCAGTAGTTGAATGAAGAGGAACAACTTCTACCCATTTTGTGAAGTAATTTGTAGGGTTCAAGATATACGTATGTCCTTGAGAAGAAGTTGGTGAGATTTTTCCAATAAGATCAAAACCCCAAATACTAAAAGGCCATGGAAAAACTTGATTATGAAGCTCACGAGTAGGAGCATGAATCAAATTACTGTGTTGCTAACATTGAGGACACTTCTTAACAAACATGAAAAAATCTTGTTCCATTATTTTCCAATAATATCTTATTCTAAGAAGTTTATTAACTAAACATTTTCCACCAAAATATCCCCCACAAGAACCTGAATGAGCTTTTTCCAAAGCTACCAGAATTTTGGTTCTACCAAGACATCTTAATAGTAAACCCTCATAAGAGAATTTGTAAAGCATGTCTCCTAAAATGATATAACACGTTGCAAGCTTCCTAATATGATTACGCATGTTCCTTGTTGTCAATTCAGGAAAAGTATCATCTTTCAAGAAATGAAAGATATGATTCATCTAAATACAAATTGAAACAATCAGAGGTCACCTTATTATAAATTGCAAGGTTTTTAAGAGTTTGTATAGTAAATTGAAAGTTTTCAACATTGTTCTCAAGACAAACCAAAGAAGCTGTGCTTGCCATGGTGTCTACATGTCGATTATCTTTCCTAGGTAAAGTTTGAATCATATAAGAAGAGAATTGTGAAAGAACATCAAGAGCCAAATCTCTATATTGTGTCATTTTATCATTATTAGTTTGATAACCTCCTTTAATTTGGACTACAATCAATTGTGAATCTCCATAAATTTCCAATTTTTTAATGTTAAGGGATGAAGCTGCTTGTAAGCCAACTATAAGAGCTTCATACTCTGCAATATTGTTAGTACAAGGAAAATTCAATATATATGATAGAGGGATTGGCTTTTTTGTAGGAGGGATCAAGATAATACCAACACCAGAACCTGTCTTACATCTAGATCCATCAAAATATAACTCCCAAACATCATCTTGTTTAATAGCTAGAATGTTTTCATCAGGGAATTATATTGCATTAACACATGTATCGGAATGAGGACAACGAGCTTCGGCCAAATAATCTATTAAAGCTTGTCCTTTAATTGAATTTTGAGAAATGAAATTAATATCAAATTCTGTAAGTAACATCACCCACTTTGCTAGACGACCAGAGAGATCAATTTTTGAGAAAAGATCTTTCAAAGGATCAAATTTAAAAATCACATTGACTTCAACATTTAAAAGATAATGCCTGAGTTTCTGACAAGCATAAACTATTGCTAAGCATTGTCTTTCCAAATCTATATATCTTGTTTTGTAATCGAGTAAAGTCTAACTAATGTAGTACATAGGTTTTTCCTTACCATCACTATCATACTAAGCCAACAACACACTCACCGCTTTCAGAGTGGCTAAAGTATACAAATAAAAGGGTTTATTGAATTGAGCTGGTTGCAAAATAGGAGGATTGGCGAGATACTCCTTAAATTGCTCAAAGGATTGTTTATATTCATCATTCCAAGAGAAAGTGGTATCCTTTCTAAGCAAGAAAGTAAAAGGAACAATTCTATCAACTAAGTTGGAAACAAAGCAACGAATAGCTTGAATTTTTCCTTGTAAACTTTGTAACTGAGAAATATTCTTAGGAGGAGGAATATTAACAATAGCTTCAATCTTTTCAGTATCTACCTCTATGCCTCGCTTAGAGATTATAAACCCTAATAATTTACCGGAATCAACTCCAAAGACACATTTCTTAGGATTCAATCTCATATTGTAACTTCTAATCCTTTCAAATATATGTTGTAAAATACTAACATAATCTTCTTTTTGTATAGATTTTTCCAAGATATCATCCACATAATCCTCCAGAATTTTATGAATCTAATCATGAAAAATCAAGGCCATAGCTCATTGATAAGTTGCTCATGCATTTTTTAATCCAAAAGGCATCATGACCCAACAAAATGTTCCCCAAGGTGTTATAAATGTGGTCTTAAATTGATCTTTAGGAGGAATAAAAATTTGATTATAGCTAGAAAAGCCATCCATAAAAGCTAATAAAGCATGACCTGTTGTTGAATCCACAATCATATCAATATTAGGAAATGGGAAATAATATTTTAAGAATGCCTTATTTAAATCTCTAAAGTCAGTACACATCCTTATCTTATTTTATCCTTTTGAAATGGGCACAATATTTGAAGTCCACTCTGAGTAATCAATAGAGCAAATGAATCCAACATCCAATAATCTTTCAATTTCAGCCTTAACTAATAAAGCAATTCGTGGATTCATCTTTCAAATTTTTTGCTTCACAGGTTTAACATTTGGTTTGAGAACAATATTATGAGTAAAAATCTTAGAATCTATACCCGGCATATCCAAATATGTCCAAGAAAAAATATCCTTAAATTCAAGTAAAAGGGAAACCAATTGATCACGTTCATCCTGATTCAAACATTTCCCAATTTTTATCATCTTTTCAAAGTCATTTTCATCCATTTGAACCTCAATAGTCTCAATTATTAGCAAATCACTTTGTATAGGAGAATCCATTGGTAAAGAAGAAATATTTTGTTCATCATGTTCTCCAAAATAAGCTTTTGTACTTAAACAATAAGGCTTCCATAGTTTATGATGAAACATAGGTAAATCCTCATAAACCCCTAAAAAATCTGCTAAGGCTTCATCTTTGGGAAAAACATCCAAGGTAGGTCTTTGATTAATGTCAAGGAGGAGCGGGTTAACTAACTTCAAATGTCCACCATAGATATGATTAACATTGAGAGGAAAAGTTGATGGTTGTTTGTAAGGATTGAACCCCAATCCATATGTATAATCATAAATTTCATTGTCCAAAGGTACTTGTATACCTTGCTCGTATTTACCACATCCTTTCCCATTAAATCTTGATTTCTTGAGCAGATGATAACCAAGACCATATCTATCATCCATATCAGATAGAGTCCAAGGACTAGCGTATGTCATAATATCATAGCAATCAGGTTTTGTTGTTTCAATTGTTTCTTCAATCGAGACAGCAACAAAGTTACTTTTTAATTCCTCCAAAAGTGAGGAAGGAGTAAAAACTTATTTTTCAAACTCACTTTTTTGTTTCATGAATTCCAAATCAGAGACTTTATATTCTCCAATGAAAGAAGGATTAAAGTCCAATGTTCCCCAATAATCCCCAGTCAAAGAAGAAGATGGAGCTTCAGTTTGTTTAATCTCAGGTGGCCTTTCAGGCTCTTTGCTTGGTTGGAGAGGTTCAAAAACTTCAACATATTCTGCATTTAAGAAAGGATTCAACACATCATCTGCATGTAACATATACATCAAATTGTTATAAATGAACCTAACCTTGCGATGAAGAGTAGAAGGAACTGCATGCATAGTATGTAACCGTGGTCTACCTAAAAGAAGATTATAATTGAGAGGTCCAGGCATAACATAAATTGGTGTATTAAGAATAACCAGACCAACTTTAACAAGTAAGGTAATAATTCCCAAAGTTCTCTTTGCAATATTGTCAAATCCACGAATAGGGACATTATTAGGTTGAATAGTTGTAAGATTAGCCTTAATTGCCTTAAGCATATCCATGCTACAAACATTAAGCCCATATCCATTGTCAATTAATGTTCAATGAATGATACTCTGATTAATAAAAATAGCAACCATAAGAGCATCATATTGATTTTTCACCTCAACAGAAGGTAAATCATCATCGGTAAACACAATAGGAGGTATAGAAGGCATATTATGCATGCACTCCAAAAAGGAATTAATGTTCTCTTGGTTAGGAGGCGGAGCAGGAAGGGTAGATAAATCTCTTTGCAATGCCTCATGATATGTTGAGGAAGTTTGAAGCAATTCCCATAAAGATATCTTAGCAAGAGTAGCACATAATTGTTCTACTAAGTCATACTCCTTAAAGATAGATGGAAACCTAGGAGCTTGAGGAAGCATAGGTTGGTGATGCAGGAGCATCCCAGGGTAGTTGGCTATCCTGCATGTTTGGGAGATTTGATGGAGTCGTGTGGACTTATTTTCATATGTGAGGGGTTTGGTATAATTGGATAAACTTACTTGGGTCTTCAGTAATTGGATTTGATGTATTTAATGGAACTTGGCATGGTCTTGGTTGCTCAGCATGGCCTTGGGGAGCTCAGCCTTGCTTAGGAATTTGGTGCCTATTGAAGGCTATATAAGTAATTTTCCATAAAGAGTTAGAGGCTGAAAATTTCAGGGATTGAAGAGGGCCTATATTTCTACCTGTGGTTCGAAGCACAAGTTCTAATTCATTCGGAGCTAGGAGATATCGCAATTTTACTAAGACATCAATTTTGGGAATTTAATTGTTGTTGTTGGCCGACTTGTGGCATTTAATTTCAGTATTTGTATTTAATTTATTTTCAGGGCCGACCTGTGGCTTAGATTGGTATAAGTAGGGGTTGTGGGGGAAGTCTTGAGGATCATTCATCCATCTTGGAGAAGAGGAAGAGGCAGAGGAGCGAATTTGGAGGAGAACTAGTAGCTATGGCTTGGGAACAAGGAGATTGCTTGGAGGGCTTGTGGGCACAAGTTTAGATCTTCCTGGGGGTTTCTACCATAGTGTGGCTAGGGTTTGGATTGGATCTTGAGGGATCTTACAAAGTACTATTGGAATTGCATTGTATTTGGCCGTAACTCAGAAGGCCTTATAGCCAGGCATGTTGGATGAAAATATGATAATTCCATAATGAGTTTTGGCATTGTGTGGTTCTAAATCTTTGTATTATCATTATATTCTATTGTGTGGTTATTTGCTGGGGGGCTAGGACATCTCCATTTGGGATTCTCCTACCTTGCACTACATCAAGTGGTATCAGAGAAAAGTTTGGACCTAGTTGGTGATTTGCTGCAGAGGGTTTGCGAAGATCTTGGAAGATGCCTCTGAGAAGATTGGACCCTAGGGCAATTGATGATCTTACTGATACTGTGGAAGAACGAATCTCAGAGAAGATTAAGGCTCAAATAGAGGAGGTTAAAGCCAGTCTTAGATCTGAGATGGAGTCGATGAAGAGTGATATGATTGCTGAGATTATAAGTGCCTTGGGTGGTATACCTAGGCATGTGGGTACTGAAGATGGTTATGAGGAAGCTGCTGAAGAATTTGAGACTACTAGATCTAATGGTAGAGCTGAGCAAGATGAGAGACCTAGAGGAAATAGGATTGTTTAGTTTGATAGATCTGGACCTCAGTTGAAGCTAAAGCATAAGATGGAGGTTTCTAATTTCTCGGGTACTTTGAATCCTGAAGACCTGATTGATTAGATTGGTGAATTGGAAGACTATTTAGAACTAGAGGATATTGAAGATCCACTCAGAGTGAGGATAGCACAGACCAAGCTAAAGGGACATGCTGCTCTTTGGTGGAAAGAGTTAGAGTGAGATAGAGAAGAGGAGGGTGAAATGAAGATCACTAGATGGAGATTGATGGTGACTAAACTGAAGGCTAAGTTCATTCCTGTTGATTATGAACTTGAGTTGTTTAAGAGGTTGCAGAATTTAAAACAGAAGGATATGACTGTGAAAGATTATACAGAGGAGTTTTACAAGTTGACTATTCATTCTAGACATAGAGAGTTGTCTAAGGAGAAGGTGGTTAGATACATTAATGGTTTGAGATTCAATATTCAGGATGAGGTTGGTATGCTGAATATTTCTTCAGTTGAGGATGCCTATCAGTATGCTTTAAGGGCCGAAGAAAAGTTGAAGAGGAAGAATCAAGGTGGTTCCCGAGGGAAGGAGAAGCAGGATTATTCGGCAAAACCAAATGCAAAAGCTGAACCAAAACTTGTTGATCAAAAGCGAAGGATAGGTCAAGGTGAATTTAAGGGTACTTGTTTCAAATGTCATGAAGAAGGGCATAGAGCTTATCAGTGTCCACAGAAGGATGGTGACAGAAGAGCTGCTGCTGTGGATGAGGTTGAAGACCAAGAACCTGAGTAAGGAGAGAGTTTTCTAGCTTGGCGAGTACTGATGGGTCAAAGGACATGGGAATCTTGTCAAAGGACTAATTTGTTCAGGACTCATTGCAAGTCTGGTGGCAAAGTCTGTAATGTGATTGTGGATGGTGGTAGTACTGATAACCTTGTTGCTGAGGAGATGGTTCAGAAACTTGGTTTGAAAAGAACAAGACATCCTTATCCTTATAGGATTGGTTGGTTGCAAGGTGAGCATGCTTTGGAAGTAAGGGAGTAGTGCCTTGTTGGTATCTAGATTGCGAAGTATAAGGATCAAGTGTTGTGTGATATTGTGGACATGAACAGTTGTCATTTGTTGCTTGGTAGACCTTGGCAGTATGATTGTAGGGTTATGCATGATTGTGTCAAGAATGTGTTTACAATTGTGAAAGATGGCAAGAAGTATTCCCTAATTCCCTTGCAAAATTAAGAGGTTGGTAGAAGGAACCTGAGCATTGGTAGCTGAGTTGAGTTGGCAGATTCTGAAAGGGTTAGAGATCAGCGTGGACAGCAAACCTGTGAGACATCAAGGATGGATATGAAGACGCAGCAGCGGAACAAGGGAAAGAATGTGCAAGTTGAAGACTTGGAGGACATCTATGTGAAGAACCATTTAGGGATTTATGTGTTGAATCCCAGACGATGTTCTTCCAGCTATTGAGAACATCTTTTCGCACCTGGGGAGTCTGATGCAAGAGCATCCCAGGGTAGTTGGCTATCCTGCATGTTTGGGAGATTTGATGGAGTCGTGTGGACTTATTTTCATATGTGAGGGGTTTGGTATAATTGGATAAACTTACTTGGGTCTTCGGTAATTGGATTTGATGTATTTAATGGAACTTGGCATGGTCTTGGTTGCTCAGCATGGCCTTGGGGAGCTCGGCCTTGCTTAGGAATTTGGTGCCTATTGAAGGCTATATAAGTAATTTTCCATAAAGAGTTAGAGGCTGAAAAATTTAGGGATTGAAGAGGGCCTATATTTCTACCTGTGGTTTGAAGCATGAGTTCTAATTCATTCAGAGCTAGGAGATATCATGATTTTACTAAGACATCAATTTTGGGAATTTAATTGTTGTTGTTGGCCGACTTGTGGCATTTAATTTCGGTATTTGTATTTAATTTATTTTCAGGGCTGACCTGTGGCTTAGATTGGTATAAGTAGGGGTTGTGGGGGAAGTCTTGAGGATCATTCATCCATCTTGGAGAAGAGGAAGAGGCAGAGGAGTGAATTTGGAGGAGAACTAGTAGCTGTGGCTTGGGAACAAGGAGATTGCTTGGAGGGCTTGTGGGCACAAGTTTAGATCTTCCTGGGGGTTTCTACCATAGTGTGGCTAGGGTTTGGATTGGATCTTGAGGGATCTTGCAAAGTACTATTGGAATTGCATTGTATTTGGCCGTAACCCGGAAGGCCTTATAGTTGGGCATGTTGGATGAAAATATGATAATTCCATAATGAGTTTTGGCATTGTGTGGTTCTAAATCTTTGTATTATCATTATATTCTATTGTGTGGTTATTTTCTGGGGGGCTAGGACATCTCCATTGGGGATTCTCCTACCTTGCACTGCATCAGTTGGGAAGGTGGTAAAGAAATCAGAATAGTAGGTTGAGTGTTATTTTGTGTGCGATAAGCATGTGAAATAGAATCTGTGTTATCAAAGAAATCCAAAGGATCTTTAGGTTTACCCTTAATTGTTATTCGAGGACATCCTTTACCATCAACAAAGGTTTAGGATATATCATTCTAGGTGTATCAATGTTTCAAATAGTGGAACATGAAGGTAACTATGCACACACCCTATGGTAAAGGTCAATTGAAAAGATTGTGGAGGAGGGTGAAATAGGAATAGGATCAATGGAGATCTCATTCGAACAATTTTCATCCTCACTTCCATGTACCTCATTAAGGGACCTATCCTCTTTTGTAATAAAAGCCTCATCAAAGTATTCAAAACAAAAATCATACATGTTGAATACAAAGTAACACTACAAACATGAAAAATGTAAATATTTTTATATTTTTGAAGAAATTTTGCATTTTTTTGTATTTTTAAAATATAAATGCAAGAGCATAAAAGAAATCTACTTTTGTAAGCATGTAATATCTAACAAAAAATGTAAATCTAACACCAAAAAGAAAGAGTTGTCGTAAACGGGTTCACCAAAATGCAAGGTGGAAAAATGTGATTGATAGGTAGGGTTTTGAACAATGCACCTAATAAAGACCCTAAACCAATATTTACCACCAAACATATAAATTGAAATGATAAGTAATGTAAATCTAGAAATACTTGTAAAGAATACTGAAATTAGATAAGATGAAATACATACCTCATAATATAGTTGATCTGAAAATACCTATTTTCTGGTGTCTGTACTGAGTTTCAGGAAATTTTGCAACTGAATCTAGGACAGGAAAATAGAGATAGAGAAAACCTAGAAATCTTTTCCTTTTCTGAGAAAGGTCGACCTTGACCCAAGTAAAGGTCCACCTTGACCCCTTTATGTTGACCTTGACCTGTACTACTCTGACAAAAATAATGTTCGTGGATCCCAGAAGTTTTCTGAAAAGGGTATCTAGATCTGATCTGCAACTCCCGAAATAGCAACTGTAGCTATCTAAAAATGGTGTTTTGGGGTGGTGATATAGGGTTTTCCCTTAGTCAAACCCCCAGTTTGGTGATCTCCACCTCCACGAATAGCCGAATGTAATAGAATATGTGTGTTTGTTTCTCGTAGGAAGAGCTTTGAATGTGCAATTCCAAGATCTAATCCTCTAGATTGAAACCCTAGCATGAATTTAAATGAGAGAGCAATGCATATATTTGAATATGATAAAGAAAGAATACCAAGCCCTCAAGGCTAAAGTACTCCTACCAAACTCACAATCCATAATTGCTACCCCATGATTGTATCTTTTGAATGCTTGAATGTTGAAAATGGTAGATTAAGGAAGAAGGAATATTTATTGCTCCAAAGGAATGTCCACATTAGCTTGTCACAAATGCTTTCTTGCATCAAGGCATCAACAAAATCTTGATCTTCTATATCATCCTCTTGCAATCTTGCATTATCTCGTCATCATCACCCCTTGCTTGTTACTTGAAGTCGCTTGATGTAAATGAAGGCAACAAAGAGTGCTTATATAGAGATTTCAAGACAAGGCTCCTTGAGAAATATGAGGACCCATAATTCAAATTTCACCTTGAATTATGGTCCAATCAAAATAACCAACTAAGGAGGGAAAATAAATAAATGAATTTTGAAATAAAACACTTTTGCATTCGGATCTAGGGGCCCCTTTTTAATTTCGGGCACCGTAAAGCTCCAAATTTGAAAGCGGGGACTAAAACCTAATAAAGGTCAAGGTTAACCTTGACCCTGACCTGAGGTTTGAGGCTGGTCATCTTTGAGTTTATGTGCAGTCCCGGGGTTGGCCAGTGACTTTGGATGTCAGACATCATAATAGAATATTGGAAAAGGGCCCAAAGGCCTAAGAGAGATGAGATGAAGGCTAGGAGGACCAATACCTAGGTCCTACCTAGAAAATAGAGACATAATGGTGTAGGAGCACCCACAATAAACTCAACAAATAATGCTCATCAAAGTCCTAAGAACATCTAGTTAGGTTAGATCTTCTATTTAGGCATCTAGACCAAGTTTGTAAGACCTAGCTCCAAGATTGGCATAACTATAAGCCCTTCGTAAACTATGGTCAAAGGTGGTCAGAAGGCCTAAAATGTTAGGATTTTTGTTATTTTCAAGTTTTTAATATTTTAGATCCATGTTGGATCACTAGATTAGGTCTAGACTAAGTTTGGTCACCTAGAATGCAAAATTGCAAAAATGTTGTAAAAGTTGCTTAACAACTTTGACAACTTTTGCCAAAAGTTGTAAACAAATCCCCCAATGGTCATATGGTTTGAAATTTGGTTTTAATTGATGGGGGAAGCCTTCATAATCCCTTTTAGGTGGGTGGAAGGTGACAATGTGTAATTTGGCAATTTGAATCAATAAAATATCAACATTTCTTTGCAATTCCTGAGGAGAACTAAAGTGTATGGATGGGTACGGATAGGAGGGCATGAAACTCTAAAACCAAAAGTTGGATCTTGGAATCTACTTTCATTTTCAATTGGTCTCATGTTCTAATCTATCCTAGTTTGTGAGTTATCTAGTTTTTAGTGGGACTGCCTGGATTGAAGGCCTAAAACCAGGGTTCCCAATAGGGCTTGATTGTTTGGACCAATTCCACCATGGTAAATTGATGCCCCTTGGTGTAATTCAACCTTTGTCAATTTATTTTCATATTTTTCAGGTTAGAAGTGTGGATTTGCAAGGGAGTGGATTTTCTGTAATGCCCTAGGTGTACATCTCTATGTGTGCACCAGTTAGTGACTTAGGACAGTCACCATAACTCTCGGTTGGAGATTCACCAAGACCCTAAAACTAGGATTATGAGTCCTTTTATATGCCATCACATGCTCCCATAATTATTTTGTGCATTGTCTTGGATGGAAGACCACTTGTAGTGCAATTAGAGACCTAATTAGACCTATTAGTCCAGTCTAGTTTTGTTGTTTCAGCATCATCCATTTAACTTCATATCTTGGTGATTGGATATGTTCCATAAAGCCAAAAAGGGTGTTAGAATCTCCAACCTATTTCATATCTCATGTGGAATCATTTTGACTTATGTTCAAAATTCCTTCTAGGAAAGGCTACAAGCCTATTCATTGGTTTGTGAAGCAACTAATATGTGTGGGTTGCTTGTAAGTGAAAGAACCATTGAAACTAAAAAAATAGGACCTAAATAGGCTATAAAAATGATTTTAGGACACCCCTAGTCTTGTGAGTCATTTCATGGGGTTTGGTTGCTTATTGGGTTAAGGGAACACCTTAGCAAGCCTTGGTCATTGGTGCTTAGAACCTTGTGGAACCTAGTGATTAGGTTATCCTTGAGATTTGGGGTTGTGATAGCCTCACTCCTTGTTCATTATACACTTGGGATAAGTGTAGGGCACTTGACCTTCATAGTTGGTGTATTGAGTACCCTAATTCTTACCAATTGCTCATTATTTAAGGCTTCCATCTGCCCACTTTGCATCAAGTGGTATCAGAGCTATGTCTGCTCCTAAGGATGAAGAGATCCCTATAAGTGTCAGAAACACTGAATTAGCAAAGATGGTGAGAGAGCAAAGGGCTACAAACACAACCTTAACTAAGAGGCTTCAAGAACTTGAAAAGAAGCTAGACAAGGATAAAGAAGATGGGTCTGAAAATGAAGAGGGGAGTGAAGAGGAGGAAGATAATCCTAATTAGTACATCCCTACAGACCAAAGGCCCCTCATTGATGCCTTAAAGTCCATGGGGAGAAGAACCATGGAGGAAAAGATAGACTTGTCAGTTTTCAATGGCAAGATGAATGCAGATTTAGCCTTGGATTGGGTAGAGGCTTTGACAACATTCTTTGAATGTGAGGAAATCCATGAAAAGAAAAGGGTAAAGATAGAAAGATCCAAGTTGAAGGGAGCAGCCCTAACTTGGCAGAACTTCATCCAAACAGAAAGGGTGAAGAATGGAAGGAGAATGATCAATTCATGGAACAAGATGATAGCATTGATTAAGGAGACATATGTGCCTGAAGACTATGGGGTACAACTCCATGGAGAAAGCAAAGCTTGAAGCAAAAAGACATGGATGTAGGCTCATACACCGAGGAGTTCCTAAAATTATGTATGAAGACCAATGTGGCAGAAGATGAGACATGAATAGTTTGAAGGTATCCATTCAAGAGGAACTTAGCCTACACTGCCCTACCATAGTCAATAAGTGCTATCAAATGGCACTCAAAGTAGAGGAGAAATGGAAAATAAAATAGGAGTTTGGCAAAGGTAAGAGTAATGACAATGGGAAGAACTTTAGAAGGAAAGGAAACTCTTGGAACAAGGGACAGAATAGTGGCAGCAGCAGCAGGACCCCTTACCAAGGAGACAAAGAAAATAGTGACTCAGATTTAAGAGGAAACTATAGAGGAAGGAGGCCCTTCAATAGAGGAAGAAAAAACTCTGGAAGAGGTAATGGACCATTGAAATGTTTCTGTTGCAATAAAATGGGACATCATGCAGGAAGATGCCCTAAGAAGAGGAATAACAATCAAGGTGAGAGGAGAGCACAACTTATCCAAGAAGATAAACAAGAAGACAATGCTAACACTAGAGACTTGGAACTAGAAGAAGGAGTATGTTTGATGATGATACAAGTCTTCCTTCAAGTACCACAAAACCAAGAGCCTCCACAAAGGAAGAACCTCTTTAGGACAAAGATCAAATGTCATGGAAAGGTATGTAATCTACTTATAGATTCTGGCTCAAATGAAAATTTAGTATCTTTTGAAATGGTTCAAAAGTTAAACCTCCCTAAGAAGCCACACCCTTGCCCCTATCATGTATCATGGCTAACAAAAGGCCAACAAACTCTAGTAACAGAACAAGCATGGATAGAGTTCTCAACTGCAGACTTTAAGGACAAAGTTCTTTGTGATGTGGTTGAAATGGATGCCTCACACATCCTTCTAGGCAAGCCTTGGAAATTTGATGTAGATGCCATACACCATTGTAGGAAGAACACCTACTCCATCACCAAGGATGGAAAAACTTTTACCATGAAGCCCCTGCTTGATAGCAAGTCTAAAAAAGAACCTACTATCATAATCATGGGAGAGAAAGAAATGTTAAAAACATTGAAGGAACCTGATACTGAGGCCTTTTTCCTAATCTCCAAACCCAAAGACAACATAAGGTCTGACCAAAAAGATCCTATACCAAGAGAAGCTAAGGAACTGTTAGAAAAATACAGAGATGTCACTACTAGTGACCTACCCACAAGCCTCCCTCCCTTAAGAGATATCAGTCATCAAATTGACTTGATACCTAGTTCCTCTCTACCTAACAAGGCCCCATATAAAATGACACAACTACAGCATGTAGAGATTGCAAAACAAGTTAGTGAATTACTAGAAAGAGGGATCATTCAAAAGAGTCTCAGTCCATGTGTAGTGCCATCAGTCTTAGCCCCTAAAAAGGATGGCAAATGGAGGTTATGTACTGACAGCAAGGCCATCAATAAGATCACAATAAGATATAGATTCCCCATCCCTGGGATTGAGGATCTATTGGATCAACTAGGAGGTGCTTGCTACTTCACCAAGATAGACTTAAAGTTTGGATACCATCAAATCAGGATCAAACCAGGAGATGAATGGAAAACAACATTCAAGACTACTGAAGGTTTGTTTGAATGGTTAGTAATGCCCTTTGGCTTAAGTAATGCCCCCAACACTTTTATGAGACTTATGAATGAGATATTCATTGATTTCATTGGAAAATTTGTTGTTGTTTACCTTGATGACATACTAATATTTAGTCATAGCAAGGATGACCATCTTGATCATGTGGAATAGGTACTAAGAAGACTTCATCAACACAAGTTGGTAATCAACTTGGAAAAGTGCATGTTTATGAGGAAGGAACTTGTGTTCTTAGGTTTTGTGATCTCACAAGGTACCCTCAAGATGGACCCTGAGAAGGTAGAAGCAATCATCAACTGGCCTCCACCAAAGAACCAAGGTGATGTAAGAAGCTTCCATGGACTTGCAACTTTCTATAGAAATTTTATCAAAAAATTTAGCCATGTGTGTGCACCAATGCTTGAAACCATCAAAGGAGGAAAGAAGAACAAGTTTGCGTGGACAAAAGAAGCAAATGATGCATTCCAATACTTGAAAAATGGGGTTTCCCAATATCCTATCTTGGTCCTCCCTAATTTCAACAAACTCTTCACTATGGAGACAGATGCAAGCAACTTGGCCATAGGTGCAGTACTAAGTCGGGAAGGTAAGGTAGTTGCCTTTTTCTCAGAGACACTAAATGAGGCCAAAAGAAAAAAAATCCACATATGACCTAGAACTCTATGCCATGGTCCAAGCCCTCAAGAAATGGAGGCACTATTTGATCCCAAAGGAATTTGTGGTATATACTGACAACCATACATTAAGTTTCCTTAATTCACAAGAGAAACTCTCTGTCAGACATCTGAAATGGGTAGAATAGTTACAGGCCTACACCTTCAACATTAAACACAAGAAGGGTGTAACAAACAAAGTTGTAGATGCCCTTAATAGGAGGGTTGGTCTGATTGAAGAAATACAACTTCAAAGTGTGGGAGTTGAGTCCCTCAAACACATGTACCCTGATGACCCTAAATTTGCAGAGATATATCAAATATGCACAAAGATGGTTGGAAGATATCATACTGACTTTTCTGAATATCTAATTCAGAATGGACTCCTATTCAAAGGAGCTCAAATATACATCCCAAAATGTTCAATGAGGACAAACATAATAAGGGAGAAGCACTATGGTGGCCTAGGAGGTCACTTTGGCATTGATAAGACAACAAACATGGTGAGGAGAAGCTATTTTTGGCCTAAGATGAACAATGATGTTAAGAAGTTCATAGAAACTTGCACCATATGTCAGCAAGCTAAAGGTGTGTCAACCAATCAAGGACTATATCAACCCTTACCAATCCCTTCTAGACCATGGGAGTCCATCTCAATGGATTTTGTAATGGGGTTGCCTAAAAAAAAGCAAGGATTTGATAGTGTTTTTGTAATAGTGGATAGGTTTAGTAAAATGGTCCATTTTGTACCATGTAAAAGCACAAATGATGCTTCACACATTGTACATCTTTTCTTCAAGGAGGTAGTTAGGATCCATGGTCTGCCTCAAACAATTGTATCTGACAGGGATGTGAAGTTCCAAGGCCAATTTTGGAGGACACTCTTCAAGAAATTGGGAACTAATCTCACCTACAGCTCTACTATCACCCACAAATAGATGGGTAGACTGAGGTAGTAAATAGATCCTTAGGAAATCTCCTAAGATGCCTAACCAAACAATATTCTTAGAGTTGGGATACACTCCTGCCCCAGGCAGAGTTTGCATTTAATGATTTCATGAACAGGTCAACTGACAAAACTCCATTTCAAGCAGTATATGGCCTTCAACCCAAAGGACCATTAGACCTGATAGAACTACCATCTAACTTCAAAGTCAGTGCTCAAGGCCAAGAACTAGCAAAAATCATCACAGAGGTGTAGCATGAGGTCAAATAAGCATTGTAAAGATCCAGTTTGAAGTACAAGGAACATGCTGATAAGAGAAGAAGGGAAATCCACTTCAAAGTCGGAGACAAGGTTTTGAGCATTTCTGAGGAAAGAGAGACTACCTAAGGGTAGATACTCTAAAATTCATATGAAGAAAGTAGGACCATGTAGTATACTCAATAAAATGGGTGAGAATGCCTATGAGATTTCTCTCCCCCCAATCTTGCAAATATCTCCAATATTCAATGTTGCAGACCTTACACCCTACAAAGCTACAAC
This sequence comes from Chamaecyparis obtusa, assembly GCA_027943335.1. NCBI lineage: Eukaryota > Viridiplantae > Streptophyta > Pinopsida > Cupressales > Cupressaceae > Chamaecyparis > Chamaecyparis obtusa. The sequence continues at coordinate 879,606 of BSBK01005307.1, forward strand.
AGATTCAACAAGTGAGAAAGGTGAGGAAACAAACATCAATGATGAAGACTATGTCACTAATCTTCCTCAAAGAAAACTAGTGGAGTTGGAAGAAATATTGGACACCAAGTTGCTAAAGCAAACTAGAACCAAGAAGTATATGTAGTACTTAGTCAAATGGAAAGGGCTCCCCAACATAGATGCAACTTGGCTGACCGAAGACCAAATCAAACAACATGGCACTTCGGTGGAACAGTTAACCTCAAGTAGGAACTTGAGTTTTAAAAATCAAGGGGAGTATGGTGTAGGAGCACCCATAATAAACTCAACAAATAATTCTCATCAAAGTCCTAAGAACATCTAGTTAGGTTAGATCTTCTATCTAGGCATCTAGACCAAGTTTGTAAAACCTAGCTCCAAGATTGGCATAACTATAAGCCTTGGTCAACTATGGTCAAAGGTGGTCAGAAGGCCTAAAATCTTAGGATTTTTTTTATTTTCATGTTTTTAATACTTTAGATCCATGTTGGATCACTAGATTAGGTCTAGACCAAGTTTGGTCACCTAGAATGCAAAATTGCAAAAATGTTGTAAAAGTTGCTTAACAACTTTGACAACTTTTGCCAAAAGTTGTAAAAAAAGCCCCCAATGGTCATATGGTTTGAAATTTGGTTGTAACCAATGGGGGAAGCCTTCATAAGACCTTTCAGGTAGGTGGAAGGTAACAATGTGTAATTTGGCAATTTGAATCAATAAAATATCAACATTTCTCTGCAATTCCCGAGGAGAACTGAAGTGTACCAATGGGTACGGATAGGAGGGCATGAAACTATAAAACCAAAAGTTGGATCCTATAATCTACTTTCATTTTCAATTGGTCTCATGTTCTAATCTATCCTAGTTTGTGAGTTATCTGGTTTTTAGTGGGACTGCCTGGATTGAAGGCCTAAAACCAAGGTTCCCAATAGGGCTTGATTGTTTGGACCAATTCCACCATGGGAAATTGATGCCCCTTGGTGGAATTCAACCTTTTTCAATTTATTTTCATATTTTTTAGGTTAGAAGTGTGGATTTGTAGGGGATTGGATTTGTCGTAATGCCCTAGGTGTACATCTCTATGTGTGCACCAGTTAGTGACTTAGGACAGTCACCATAACTCTGGGTTAGGGATTCACCAAGACTCTAAAACTAGAATTATGAGTCCTTTTATATTCCATCACATGATCCCATAATTATTTTGTGCATTGTCTTGGATGGAAGACCACTTGTAGTGCAATTGGAGACCTAATTAGGCCTATTAGTCCGGTCTAGTTTTGTTGTTTCAGCATCCTCCATTTAATTTCATATCTTGGTGATTGGATATGTTCCATAAAGCCCAAAAGGGTGTTATAATCTCCAACCTATTTCATATCTCATGTGGAATCATTTTGACTTATGTTCAAAATTCCTTCTAGGAAAGGCTACAAGCCTATTCATTGGTTTGTGAAGCAACTAATATGTGTGGGTTGCTTGTAAGTGAAAGAACCATTGGAACTAAACAAATAGGACCTAAATAGACTAGAACAGTGATTGTAGGCCACCCTTGGTCTTGTGATTCATTTCATGGGGTTTGGTTTCTTATTGGGTTAAGGGAACACCTTAGCAAGCCTTGGTCATTGGTGCTTAGAACCTTGTGGAACCTAGTGATTAGGTTATCCTTGAGATTTGGGGTTGTGATAGCCTCACTCCTTTTTCATTATACACTTGGGATAAGTGTAGGGCACTTGACCTTCATAGTTGGTGTATTGAGTACCCCAATTCTTACCAATTGCTCACTGTTTAAGGCTTCCGTCTTCCCACTTTGCATCACATAATGAGAGAAATTAATGAGAATCCTTGGGATCCTAACCCTAATTTTACCTATAAATGAAGAATCAAGTGAAAATGCATCTTAATGAAAATCTATATTGAAAAATGCACTAAAAGAGGGTGCTAAACCTACCAAAATAGAAGTGCTTCCATTTTAAGATGATACACCTAGATATGTGTGGGTTGTGATTGTGTTTTTCTTTGTTATGGTCATCCTATTTTCTACTTCAATGTGTATTGGGTGTCTTTATGAATCACAACATGTATGGACCAGTCATTAATGTTGTTGCATTAGAGAGAGAGAGAGAGAGTGTGTGTGTGTGTGCACGCTTGGTTTCTTTTGAGGATTTGATGTGCTATTTTATGATGATAAATTTGTGATGTGTGTGAGTTGGTGTTTTATCTAATTTTACAGTGTTCACATTTAATGTTGAATTGGTGTTTAATCTTATTTTACATGTTCAAAATTAATTTTGTTCAAGATATTGCTTTAAATTAGGACTAAATGTGATTGTAGCACTAATATCCATGTTGAGATGAAATAATAATAATAATAATGTGATTTAGATTTATTATGTTTGAGATACAAATGTTGATGATTGAATTAAATGATATTGTGTTTTGAATTTGTTAAATGGGATAAAATGATGCAAATGATTTGATCCCATTTGAGAAATTTGTATGTGCTTCAACTGTTATACACACACACACAAAAATAAAAATAAAAAAAAATAAAAAAATAAAATTAATAATTGAATGAGTTTATAATATTATTTTAAAAGAGAATGGTCCAGAGCAAGGAGCAAATTAGTGAAGAAAAGTAGACCAATCCAAGGCAGGATTAGAAGGTATTCCTCCAAACTAGATCACAGGATGTTGGTCAGGATGAGAAGGATGGCAAGGAAAATTTAGAATTTGACTCAATGGACAATGATTTTTTAGAAGACTGGTCATTGATTGATCTCTCCAATGAAGTAGGAGAGGATAGCAATTATATGGACAAATTAGGGCTTATTTGTAGGTTCATTAGTGCTAGAGATGAGTGAGAAAGGATCACCAAATGGTTGGAAGAATCATGGATGACTTAGTTGCTAATAAAATTCATACTCATAAGTTTCTCCATTTTGATTTTTGCATCGGAGGAAGAGAGTGCCAAAGCTTTGTAGGGTGGGCTTCAAACAATGAACTCTGCTCCACTATATATGCCAAAATGGCATTGAAATTTTGATCCTTTAAAAACCAACCCTTATAAAAAGCCTTTGTAGATTTGGTTCAACAATCTCCTTATGGAGTATAGGATAGAGGACACCTTGGAAAAAATTGGTAGGTCATCGGGAACTATGGTGGACGTCAATTTGGACATTGCCAATGGCGATCTATTTCACTATGCAAGGTTGAGAATTGTTGTGACGAGGAAAATCCCTAAGAAAATTTTACTAAGAGTCAAGGGATTAAACTAGATTCAATCGATCAAGGTTGAGGAAGAAAAAAAATTGCCTTTGATGTAGGAAAAGGAACCACTCTACAAAAGATTGTATGTTACCTTAATAGAAATTAGATATTTGGATTCCTAAGGATAACCAAGGGAAAGGATTGGATGAAGAGATCAATTATTTAGCCCAAGAGAATGAGGTAAATGGTGTTAGCGATACCATTCAGTCCTCCCAAAGAAATTTATCTCAAGAGGAAAAATAACTATATCCTAAATCTACCACAATAGAACCAAATGAGCTAAGGTTAACCAATGATGAAGTTTATGATGATTCCACAGAGTTGGAAACTGAGATGGAGAGAGATTTTGATGATGACATTGAGGGGGAGCTAGGTATCATGGACACAATATGTATAAGCCAATCCACCTTAGGACTATTAGGGAACAAAGGAGAGAGGTGGAGGCAGCAGAAAAAGGCCTCCCAAGTGTTGCAAATTTCTTCAAGAGGAAAAGTACAAAGAGAGGCAACTCCCTTGGGAGAAATGAAAATCTCTGCATGGAATTTTAGGGGCTTGGAAGCTCCTGACAAAAGGTAGGTGGTGAAACTATTAGAAAGTAAAGTCCACCAAGATAACTGAGATGGGGGGGGGGGGTGAACCAGTTATCAGATAAAAGTAACTTATAATAACATTATTATATCTCAAACATGTAACCAATATAAACAACAACCATAGAAAGGTAAGCATATACAATGACATAAGATATGTTAACTAGGGAACCTCTTAATCAGAGAGTAAACCCTGGTGGGGATGGTACCCACAAAAGATGTACTAATATGAAAACTCCTTGTGAGAGGATGGACTGTGTTAGGAGTCTTATGAAATACATTCAATACATACTAGTCCCTGTTAGGAGTTAAGGAAGGCAGGAGGAACCACTATCCAAATAGCTTTAGGGGAAAGATCACTGAACTCACTATCCAACTAATCTCTGTATTATCCAAATAGAATAATACCAACAATTACTAATCTCAGCAAATTATCTTCACTCCTTTGTCTATGCCAAAACCTCACCAAAATACTTTACCAGATCTCAATACCAAATCTGCTTAATTCGCATATCCTCTTACAACATCAACATCATCATATCTTACTACTCTCTCATAATCAAGGAAAAAAATCCTTCCTTTATGCCACACTCAAATAATTTACAATTGGGTTAGCCAACTAGGCTTAACCAATTACAAAATATAAATCATTACACGTTACATAATATTTCATAACCACATAAAACTGTCAGCTTCCAAACTTAATAAATCTTCACACGCGCGACCTCTGACTATGCTGTCTCATCCAGGTCACCTCTTAAATGTTGTCAACCTTTGTACAACTTCACATGTCCAAATTCTATCCCAGTTAGGAGATATAATCTGGTTATCGCAAGCCGCTTCTCAAGAACATTGTTAGAATACAGTTTCCACTAGATTACTCATAACTGTCATGAATAATTTAATTTTTTTACGTGCTCATAATCATGATCTCAAGAAAAAATAAAGAACAAGTCCTTAACATCACATAACTTGAACTATAATTCTCCATGTGCGCTAATCCAAACACTGTCTGCTTCTCTGATAATCTCCAATAGATCAATGTGTTGACATCAATGACAAACACAGTCATGAATGCAACATACAACTACTACAAAACCACTTGAATACTCCCCATAGGACATATTCAACATTTATTCCTAACAATCTCCCACATTGGCATTGATGGCAACATATATGAAAAAACATCCAAGTTCCATGAATACCAAACTGCAACACTGTTGTTTTGTATTATCTTTTCAAATCCTCTTCATCAATCATCAGATGTATCCTTCTCCTCAGTACTTTACTTTTTCAATTCCTCTTTATCAATCATCAGATCAATCATCATATTTTTTTTTATGTATCCTTCTCCCCCATTGACATTAATGACAAAGTAAACATCAATATGTCAATCCAATACAAGCTCAAAAGTCAAAAGACACTATTCAGAAAATACTTTCATAAGAGTCCTTCAGGACTCAGCTCAGAAACACACATACTCTCCCATAGAGGAAGCATCAACATATAGTCCAGAAAGGATAGTGCTCTTATACCACTGGACTGATGCAAATTTTTGCATCACTACTCAAAAGTAGGTTGGGGCATAACCCCAAACATACCTCTTAAGTACTCAAATGTATCTTTAGGTAAGGGCTTTGTAAATATATCTACAATATTCTCCTTTGTACTAATATACTCAAGTCTGACTTCTTTTTCTGCAACTTTCTCTCTTACAACATGATATTTTATCTCTATATGTTTTGTTTTAGAATACAACACAAGGTTCTTAGACATACCTATTGTACTGGTGTTATCATAGTGTATGATAATAGGCTCATTGAACTTAAATCCAATATTCTTCAACATTTGTTTCATCCATATTATCTGATTAAAATTATTTGTTGCTGCTACATATTCTACTTCTGTTGTGCTCTGTGAGATACACTTTTGTTTCTTTCTTAGCCAAGAAACCAATCTTCCTCCAAGAAAAAATGCTCCACCACTTGTACTCTTTTTGTCATCAACACGACCTCCCCAATTTGCATTTTTATATGCACACAGGGTAAAAACATATGATTTATCATACCACAACCCATACTCAGTTGTGCCTTTCAAATACCATAATATTCTTTAACTGCTGCATAATGTGACTCTTTAGGATCAGCTTGAAATCTTGCAACGATGCCAACTGCATGTGATATATTTGGTCTTGTATGAGTTAAATACTGCAAACCTCCAATCATGGATCTATATTTCTTTTGTTCAACTGCAAGAGTTTCATCTATGCTAGATAACTTATGGCCAATTACCATAGGTGTTCCAACAGGCTTACAATTTTTCATTCCAAATCTCTATAATAAGTCTTTCAGATATTTTGTTTGTGACAAGAAAATACCATCATTGTTTTGTGCTATCTGTAATCCTAGAAAAAATTTCATTTCACCAATCCTGCTCATTTCAAATTTTGTCTTCATTTCATCAACAAATTTATCACTAGCTTCATCTTCACCTCCAAAGGTAATATCATAAACAAAAATAACTACAATCAATAAACCATTCTCAATTTCTTTTAGATATAAGTTAATATTTGCGGTGCCTTTAGAAAATCCCAATTTTACCAAATTGCCTAATCTTGCATACCATGTTCTAGGTGCTTGTTTTAGTCTATGTAAAGCTTTATTGAGTTTATGTACCATGTCTCTTTCATGAGTCAAAGGAAAAACTTAAGGCTATTCAATGTAAACTTCTTCTTCCAATTCTCCATTCAGAAATGTTGACTTCACATCTATCTCATATACTTCAAATTTCATATAAGTTGCATAAGCCAAAAACAAACTTACCACTTCAATTCTTGCAATAGGTGAAAATGTTTATTCATAATCAATTCCTTCTTGCTGTGAGTATCCTTTACATACCAATCTTGCTTTGTTTCTTACAACTTCACCTTGTTCATTCATCTTATTTCTAAAAACCCATTTAGTAACTTTAACCTTTTTATCTTTAGGTCTAGGGACCAACTCCCAAGTTTTTTTCTTTTCAATTTGGTCTAGTTCTTCCTTCATTGCTTGAATCCAATTTTCATCTTTACAAGCTTCATCAATAGTTTTAGGTTCAATTTGAGAAATCAAACATAGTTCTTCTTGTACCTTATTTCTTGTTATAACTCCTTTTTCTTTGCTCCCAATAATCTGATCAACAGGATGATTCCTCATTAGATTCTTATTAGGTATCACTGTCTCAGTTCTTGCTTCAGTTCTATGTTTTGGTCTCGGTTCTTCTCTTATTTCCTCAATATACTTCTCATTCTACAAATCACTATCAGTTTCATAAAACAATTCAACATTTTCTTGATCAACTCTAGGGTGAACTTCTTCATCTAAATCATAATCAAGTATTCTTTCTTGAATTCTAAATTTCTCATCTACTTTAACATTTGCACTCTCAACAATAGTCTTAGTTCTTTTATTAAAAAATCTATAAGATTTTATTTTCAATGAATAACCAAGAAATATACCTTCATCACTTCTCGGATCAAACTTACCAATGTCATCATCTCTCTTAATATAAAACTTACTTCCAAAAATTCTTAAATACTTGAGTGATGGTGCATGTCCAAACCATAATTCATAAGGCATCTTGTTTGTGTCTACTCTGATTTGTATTATGTTCATTGTATATATTGTTGTATTCACTTCTCTCCAGAATGTCTTCATTGTATCATTCTCAAATAACATAGCTCTTTCTACCTCAGTTATTGATCTATTTCTTCTTTTTGCAATACCATTTTGTTCAAGTGTTCTAGGGCCCGAAAGTTGTCTTTTAATGTCATTCACTTCACAAAAGGTATTAAATTATTTTAAATTAAATTCTCCACCTATATCAGATCTTAAAAATTTAATTTTCATTCCTGATTTATTCTCAACTTTGTTCTTAATTAATCTAAACTTGTCAAATGCTTCTATTTCTTTAAGAAATGCTACCCACATCATTCTAGTAAAGTTATCAACGAAAATCGTAAAATACCTTTCACTATAGAATCCTCTAGTCCTTGTGGGACCACTCAGATTTGTATGAACTATTTCCAATTTTGTTGTTGTGGTGATCTTCTTATTGGGAAAATAACTTATTTTCTACTTAGCCATAACATATTCTTTGCATATCATGTTAGTAGGTTTCATAATCTTAGGCAAATCACATATTGCAAATGTAGTGCTTGCTCTCATAATGTTATCAAAGTTTATGTGACAAAACCTTTTGTGCCATGACTAACTGTCATCAATTTTAGTAATCAAACATGTCATCTCAGTAGGATTCAACTGAAATGCATTACCTCTAGTTCTTGATCCTATTCCAATCATCTTACCATTCTTATCCTTGATCACACAAGTCTTCTTAGTAAACCAAACTTGATATCCCTTGTCAACTAATTGTCCAACACTTAGAAGATTATGTTTCAATTCATCCACAAAGTAAACATCATCAGTGTTAGTCTTTCCATCAAGAGTAATAGATCCTATTCCCTTTATCAGGCAAGGTGCATTGTTTCCAACTCTAACAATTCCTCCATCATAGTTATTAAAATTTATAAAAAATTTCATATCTCTAGTCATATGATGTGAACAACCACTGTCTATAATCTAATCAGTTTTCTTTTTAACTTGAGAAACTAAAGCTTTTTATTCTTTTATTGCTACAAATCCTATGTCATCACTTTCATTATCACTTTCATTTAAGATTTTCTCAATGCTAGCCTCAAATTCTTCATCATTTGCATAATAACATTCTTTAGACCTTCTAGGTTTAAAGTTCTTCTTATATTTCTTTACTCTCTTAGGGAATTTAGATGCGAAATGACCGTATTCTTAACATGTCCAACATTTAAATATTTTCTTACCTTTTGGCTCTCTTTTCACAAGAAGAGCAATTCCTTCCTCAATCTTTATGTCTTCTTCAGTCTTAGATCTACTTCTACTAGCATAATCTCCACTGAAACTTGTACATCTTGACAAAGTAGGGAAAACACTAAGTGCGTTGAATGTTGTTTCAATTCTAGGAAAACCTCCAGATTGTCTTAATCATATCTACACTGCTTCTAATCTTCCAAGAAGAGTTTCTCTAGTAAACTATTTAGTACAAGGTATAACTTGTTCAATCATTTGCGATGTCTGATTAAACATAGGGGTCAATGTCTTTAAGATCTTCCATATGATTTCATCTTCAATTTTTTTTCCTTCAAAATCTTTGATACCTGCAAGAATTTCTAATATCCTACCAATATAACTTCTAACAGATTCATCTTCCATAATCTTTGCATCTTCAAATAAACATATCTAATTCTATAATTTGATTGTCTTGGCATGTATATCAACTTCAAAAGTAGATTGTAAAGCTAACCAAATTTCATGAGATGTCCTTAGAATTTTTACCTGACTATATTCATTCTCAGGAAGAGTTGACAAAAGTGCTTCTCTGGCAAGTATGTTACACATAAATATATCTCTTTCCTTATCAATGTAGTCTTCAATCTTATCTTCTTCAATGATAGTTTTCTCATTCTTTGTAATCAACCAATATCCTAGTCCTAAACATAGTAGATGTGTCTTCATATTTTATTTCCAGCTATCATAGTTAACTCCATCAAACTTAGGACTTTCCTTTCTGAAATGACTTTCCATGGATCTCCTCAAGTTGTTAAAATTTTCTTTCAAGGACCTGTCACTCTAATACCATTTTTTAGAAAGTAAATTCCACCAAGATAACTGAGAGGGGGGGGGGTGGTGAATTAGTTATCAAATAAAAGAAACTTATAATAACATTATTAGATCTCAAACATGTAACCACTATAAACAACAACCATAGAAAGGTAAACATACACAATGACACAAGATATATTAACTAGGGAACCTCTTGATCAGAGAGTAAACCCCGGTGGGGATGGTACCCACAAAAGATATACTAATATGAAAATTCCTTATGAGAGGATGGACTTTGTTAGGAGTCTTATGAAATATATTCAGTACATATCAGTCCTTGTTAGGATACTTTGAGTCCATGTTAATAGATTCTAACCCTGTTAGGAGCTAAGGAATGCAGAAGGACCCACTGTCCACACAGCTTCAGGGGCAAGATCACTGAACTCACTATCCAACTAATCTTTTTATTATCTGAAAAAAATAATACCAATAATTACTAATCTCAACAACTTATCTTCACTCCTCTATCTGTGCCAAAACAACACCAAAATACTTTACCAGATCTGCTTAATTCACATATCCTCTTACAACATCAACATCATGATATCTTAATACTCTCTCATAATTGAGGAAAATAATCCTTCCTTTATACCGCACTCAAATAATTTACAATTGGGCCGGCCAACTAGGCTTAACCAATTACAAAATATAAATCATTACACGTTACATAATATTTCATAACCACATAAAATTATTGGCTTCCAAACTTAATAAATCTTCACACATGCAACCTTTGACTATTTTGTCTCATCTAGGTCACCTGCAAAATGTCTTCAACCTCTATACAACTTCACATGTCTAGATTCTATCCCAGTTAGGAGATATAATCCGGTTATCACAAGTCGCTTCTCAGAAACACTGTCAGAATATTGTTTCCACTAGATTACTCATAATTGTCATGAATAATTGAATTTATGTGCATGCTCTTAACCATGATCTTAGGACACAATAAAGAAAAATTCTTCAACGCCGCATAGCTTTATCTACAATTCTCCACGTGCGCTAATCCAAACACTGTCTGCTTCTCTGCTAATCTCCATTAGATCAATGTATTGACATCAATGACACACACAATCATGAATGCACCATACAACTGCTATAGAGCCACTTGAATACTCCCTATAGGACATATTCAACATTCATTCCTAATAGAAACACTATCTAGTTAAAATGGCAAGTGGTATGGTCTTACTCGAAGAGACTAAGTGATGTGAGGAGGGGGGAAAGATTTGCAAGCTATTATAAAGGGTGGTCTTGCATGTTCCAAGCACCTCATAGACATGCAAGATGTCTTGGATTCATCTAGAAAGAAAATTTATTATGTGTAACCCAAATTAATAAGAAGTATTGCATAACATACCTTATTTAGAGCAAGGTCTCTACTCTTGAATTCACACTATGGAATATTTATGGGCCAATTCAATTAGCTGATAAAGTGAAGGTCTAGGAATTATTAAGTCAAGAGTTCATGAACTATGGCAATGGAAAATTCATCATCGGAGGGGATATTCAATGCAATTCTCGACTTGACAAAGAAAAGTGGAGGAATAAATAAAATTTGCAGAGACATCTCAGAATTTATAAAATTTGTTAATAAAATCGATGCCTCTAATTGCAAACCTTCATCTGGATGGTTCACATAGATAAATAGAATATTGGGTTTCACAAACATAGAGGTATTGATAGGTTCTTATCCATACATCAGTGGATATTAGAGAGCATTACATTATCTGCAATTACCCTTGTGATTGGAACCTATGATTAGTACCCTTTTTAGTTAGAGATAGGCTTGGAGGTCACTTGGGGTGGGTTTTTTTTAATTTCAAAATATGTGGTGGAGATAGAAGACATTGGTAGCATCACTAGAAAAGTGGTGGATTGAAAGTAACTTTATCAAAGGTATGCCCATTTTTTGCTTTATTAAAATAATTTCCTACATTGAAAAAAAACTTAGAGTATGGAACAAGGAAGCATTTAAGAACATCTTCAAGGACAAAGAGAAGGTGTAAGCTAATCTAGAAATTCATAGTGAGAAGATTATAAAAGAAGGGATGACATTAGAGGAATATACTCAAGAAAAAGAATTGAAAGAGAAGCTTTTAGAAATCTTGATTTGGGAAGAAATATATTGGAAAGACAAAGCAAGAGAAGTGTGGATCAAAGAGGGTGACAGGAACACCAAAAAAATTTACACATTAGTGAAGGCTAGAAGATATCAAAACATAGTCAATGAGGTATTTGACAATAATAAAAAAGCATGTAGAAATAGAGACAACATTGGGATCACTATTGTTGACTATTTAAAAAAAAATTAAACTCTAATAACAGATCAGATGCTCAAATCAAGGAAAAATTACTAGCAACTGTATCAAGATTGGTAAATGATGAGGATAACAAAATGTTGTTAGACAAAGAAGGTCTATTGGTGGTATTTGGGATAAATATCAACAAGGCACTAAAGTAAGAAGGGTTTCTAGCTAGCTTCTACCTAAGATGTTGGAGTTTTTTAAAGGTTAATATGAGACAATTCTTAGAGGAAGTCATAAATAAAGTTGAGTTTGTAAAATAAGTTAACAAAATGGTTTTGGTAATCATTCCAAAGATAAATAATTACAATTTATTAGACGAACATAGACCAATAGCACTATGTAATACATTATACAAAATAATTACCAAAGAATTAGCCAATAAACCGACAGAGGTAATGCATAAGCTCATTTCAATTGAACAAAATGGATTCACACCAAGAAGAGAAATAATAGATAGTATAATTCTTGCATCTTAGACAATTCACTTGATGAACTTTGAAAGAACAAAAGGGATGATTATTAAATTGGATATAGCCAAAGCCTATGATAAAGTGCAATGGGATTTTTTGTTAGGGATGCTAGAGCAACTTGGATTTGATCCAAAATGCATTCACACTATCAATTTGTGTATCTCCTCTCCTCACTTTTCAATAGAAATTAATGGAGCTTTGTTCAGTTTCTTCAAAAGTAATAATGGTATAGACAAGGCCACACAATTTCACCATTATTTTTGGTCATAATATCTAAATCACCAATCAGATATATCTATAAACTTAGAGAGCTTGGAGATTTCCATGGCATTTTGGTCCACAAAGATATAAGGCCAGTAACTCATTCACAATTTGTAGATAATAACACATTGTATGGAGAAGCAATAATAAGGGAAGCAAAGGTGATGAAGGAAGCACTAAACTTGTATGAAAGAGTATTGGGATAGCATATCAATGGTAAGAAGACTCAATTTGTATTTTTCAATATCAAGAAATCAATTCAAAAAAAAATTGCAAACTTATTGGGTTGGTCGGTTGGGGAGTTACCATCCAAATATATTGGTGTTCTTTTGTTTAATGGGGAATTATGAACGTCAATTCAGGAAGATCCAATCTCATAGTGTAGGTAGAAAATGGAGGCATGGAAACACAAGTGGATTTCCTTTCCTAGGAAAACTCTCTTGGTTAAATTAGTTTTGGCAGAAACTCCATGATATGCAATGTCGTGTTTTAAGCTAACAACAAAAGCAATCCAAGCATTGGAAAGATTTTTCAAAAAAAACTATGGGATGGTTCCAAGGAGGTCAAGAGGATCTTGTTGATAAGTTGAGGGATAACATGTAAAGATAAGGACTAAGGATTATGGTGGTGCTAGTTTGAGAGAAATAGAAAAATAGAATTTATCTCTTGGAGCTAAACTTATTTGGAAAATGTATAGAGAGTTAGAGAAACTATGGTGTAAATTCATGTAAGAGAAGTACTTGGACAATGATGATCCAATAAGAGTGCTTATAGCTATTTCCTCTCAATTTAGTTCATCCATATGGAAATTTATGAAATAATGTCGCCCAGTGATGTATGATCACTTATTATAGAAAACTAGAAAATGAAAGGAAGGAAAAATTCTAGAGGGACTTGTGGGCCCATGTTGAGAAACTTTCCTTGTTCAACTTAGGTACCTCTCTCTATACATCTTCAAATCTTTTACTCAAGTCTTTAAACTTATTTCTTTAGAGTAATTAGCTGTGATACCAATTTTTGAATTATGGAGAGGGGGGGTGAATCAGTAATCCTTGATCCAATATACCCTTTAAAAATTTTCTCTGATTAACTCGGTAGTAGCTCGGTAACAACATAGTTCAATATTTACTAAAAATAGTAAATAAACTAAAGCAATCAGTAAAAAATTCATACAAATCATTCAAAACATGTAACACAAGTATTTAATGTGGAAACCTAGCTTTGTGAAAAACCACAGTGGGAATTGTCACCCACTAAGAAAATACTCTTTTGAAGTACGTCTGGTTAAGAGCCAATCTGGTTAAAGATTACAATGCACACTATTAGGTGTGACCTAGTCAAGGGATTTACCTCATATCTGTTGGGATCTTCACCCTGTTAGGAGTGGCCTTCTTAGAGGGATTTAAACACTCTTTGGAATATTTACCTTTTTTAAGGATTTTACAATAAGATTGTTAAGTCCACTCTGTTAAGATATTTCTCTATTACAAATGCTAATAAGCAACAGTAGTAAAAATGACCTGTAGATTTGCAACTATCTTTTCATAGTCATATCTTTGTTCACTCTTCAACATTCTCTTCAATTCTTCATCATCCATTGGCATCAACACTTCATCAAATCTTTGTTTTCCCACTTGGAATCTCTTTGTTCATTCTCCTCTATAATAGTCGGTAACCCTTCAACTATTCAGTTTTCCAACTATTTGTCCATATAAGATCATCCTTTATATAGAAAAATTTTGCCTCTTAATCTCATCTATTACATTTTCCTTTAGTCAATCTTGACTGTTCAATTCATTATACCTTGAATTCAGATCTCAGTAGTATATTTCCTTTTCACCTAGGAACTTGAACTTTTCTAGATACTTGTCCCTTCCTTTTTGCCACTTAGATCTTTTCGTAGATCTTCTTCTTGAATTTTTATAACTGTAGATATTTGTAACTAACTTTCCTCATCATCATGATCATCTAGCTCATCATAGTTAATCATTAAATTTTGATCCAATCCTTATTTAATAATTGTTCCTTGCTCGGTGTTCTTCCCTTGAATTTCAATTAACTTTTCTTGGTGCCTAAAACTTTCTTCATTGTTCAGTGTCCTAAGTTCCTTTCCCTTTACCGAGTGACCTTTCTTTTTTCCTTTACCTTACCGAGTGACTTTACCTGCTTGGTAGCCAAAAACAATTTACTTATCAACTTGACAAATCTTCATTTCCATGCTTCACTGACCTAACATAATCATATGTTAGGTAAAAAAACAATTATATCAATATTATCTTAACATTGTTCGATCTGTATCAATTTCCCATTTATGTTCTTCAAATTCATAATATATCATCTTAAAATGGAAGCACTTCCATGATAAGAGTGTTTAGCCCTCCGAGTGAGTGGTCTGGGGTCATGTTAAGTGCCTTGATCAGGTCTTTGCATGTATTTGGCTTTCTCCCCTGTTCTGCTTCTCTCTCCACCTATTTTCACTTTATTTCTGCATTTCCTAGCACTCTGGATTGAGGTCTTGAGGTTTTTGACCTCAAGGTCAAAGCTGACCTTGAGGGTCAATGAAAACCTCAACCCTGACCTAGGTCAAGGATGACCTTGACCTTGACCTAGGGTGGGGTCTACCTCATCCTTGACCCAGGGTTCAAATTTCAAGATTCCAGGATTTGCAGGTGTTGGGTTTTAGAAATATTTCTTTTCCCACTTCCAGGTTGGCCATTTCAGGTTTCAAAATGGTAAATCCTTAAATTTCATTTAATATGGGTCCATTTCTAGGATTTAATGTTAATTGGGATTTAATTCCCCAATGTCAGCCTTCTCTAGAAGATTGTGCCCTAGATCACTATAAAAGGAAGCCTTCCTCTCTCATTTTCTCCATCAAGTTTTGTGAGAAGATCTCTCAATCAAGTTTTCAAGCAATCTAATCTCAAGCTCTCAAGTGAAATCAAGAAAGTAAGAAGGATAAATAAAGCAAGCAAGCATTGATTCATCCTCAAGCCTAGCATTCAAGCATCTATCAAGGAGATCCATTATTAGCCATTGAAGCATTCAATCTCTTTTGAGCCCCCTTGAAGATTTCTCCATCCACATTCATCCAAGGCTCCTCATATGAAAAGATCCATTCAAGATTGGTGTTGAAGATCAAATGCCATTGATTTGAGACATCCTACATACTTCTACATTCATTTGGAGCATCCATACTTGTGGATTCAAGGATTCGAATCCTCCATAAGGACTTCAACATAAGAAAGGTGAATTGTTTCATTTACTTTATTTATGCACATTACAATTTCAATTCAATTTCAAGGTTAATTCCTAAATTAGGGTTTGACCAAGGCAAACCCCCCATACAAACAACAAAAAACCTCTTTTTCTTGCAGGTACAAGTGCAGGACTACAGATCTGAGCTTGGATCTAGATACCCTTTTCGACAAACTTTCGAGATCCACAAACAAAATCAAAGCTGACCTTCAAAATCCTGAAGTAGTCTTTGACCTTTTATCAGAGTCAAAGACTACCTACTGTCGAAAAGACAAAAGTTTTCTGGGTTTCCTTCGTCTCAGCATTTCCAGTCCGAAATAGGTTGCAAAATTGCCCAAAACTATACACAGACATAAAAAATCAGCATTTTCCAGATTTTCCCTATTTTGAGGTTAGTATTTGCCTTTCAATTATTTCAGATTTCAAGTATATACTATTCATAGCGAAATATAAGGTTTTCTTCTTCATTCATATTCTCCATAGATTGATTATTTTGTGTATTGACCTTTTGGTTGATCAATTTGGATCTCTCCTTTGGGAATTTGGATTTAGAAGTGGATCTCATATTTCCCCCATTTAGTTAGGTGATTCCATTTCAACTCTATCCATATAGGGTGATTTGTATACCATTTCACCCTATTCATTTTGGTGAACCCGACAAGCTTACTCTCTTTCTTTTTGGTGTTAGATATCTCTTTATATTATCTTTTTGGCATTAGATTTCTCCTTTGTGTTAAATCTTGCATGCTAATTAGATTTCAAAAATACAAAAAAAATTGCAAAATTTCTTTCAAAGTACAAAAATATTCATGCTTTATGTTTTCTTAGTTTAGTTCATTTGCATTGCATTGGTTTATGAGCTTTACTACTACTAGTCCTACTTATAACATTTTGGTTAGAAGAATTCATGGATGCCTTTGATCCTGAATCTTCCTCTCCCTTCCTTAGGATCCCGGATGATAATTTGATTCTTCATGATTCCAATCCTATTATGGAGCAAAATTCTTCTCACTCATCTCATGATGAGGATGATGCTTTAAGAGTTCCTCCTGAACAAGTCCAAAAAATTTCAACTGAACTTGATAAAATGGGTAATTATCTTATTCAAGAAAACCATAATCAAGATTCTATTCAAGCTATAGAGGCTCTTAAGAAAGTTCTTCATGATAGTGATCAAGGTGTTAACCTCTTGTGTGGTATTACACATCTCGTGCATTCAAATGTTAAACCTCTAGCTCAATAAGCTCAAGACTTACGGTTGATTCCTCCTATCACTAGTGTAGAACCCTCTTCTAATCCTTTACCTAGTATTCCTACTTATACTCCTTCTTTGGTGACTGTGACGGTTCCCTCTATTCCTATGAGTGTTCCTCTTGTGTCCCTTCCTACATCACAACCTTCACATCATAATGTTCCTTTTACTTATTCCAATCCACTTCCAACTATAGTTCTAAGTGTTCCTCCAGTTGTATCTTCCATTCCTGCAGCTTCTTACACGGTACCTAGTGTTTCTAATGTTGCTATTCCTCCTATTTCCTCTAATTATTCAAAAATCATCAGTTTGGCTCAAACTGTGTCTTCCTTACAACAACAACTTGCTTCCTTAACTCAAAATAAGTTTAGTGTTCCTACATGTGACATGGGAAGTCCTTTGTCCCGAGATATTATTTGTACTCATGTTCCTTAGCAAGTTGATATGCCTTGTCTTGAGAATTACAACAAAAAAGGAGATCCCGTTCATCATGTTAAAACTTTTCAAATCCTTTGTAGTGATTATGCTCATGACCATAGGATTTTAGCCAAACTGTTTGCTAGAACTTTTCATGACAAGACCTTACAATGGTATTGTTCCTTACCTCCTTATTCTATTGATTCCTTTCCACAACTTGCCAATGCTTTTATTCAACAATTTCAAAACAACATTGGCCCGAAAGTGTCTTTGACTAATTTGATGCATTGTATACAAAGTGCTAAAGAAAAATTAACTGAATTTATTGGTAGATTTAAGCATTTGCATGCTCAGATTTCCTATCCTGTTCTTGACATTGATATTCAACGTATGTTTATTTCAAATTTGCAAAAGGATATTAGAGATAAGATTCTACTTATTGAATTTACCTCTTTTCAACAACTTTGTGCAGTGCTTCATCATTATCAATTACAAGTGAGTCAATTTGAGAGCAACACTCCAATGGGTCCTATTCCAGTTGATAAAAGTGATGCTGCTCCTAATTCGAACAAATTTAAAAAATTCAACAACTATGTCAAGATAAACAAACAAGCGAATGTAGTTGCTGATCAAGTTGTTGTTGCATCTCACAATGCCACTTTTGCATCCACTACTTTTTGATTAAATCCTACATTTAATCCACTTTCTGAATCTTTACATTCTATTATGAATAGGTTGTTAATTGCTAATATGATTACTTTACCTCCTATTCGACCTCTTTTACCTACTACGATTGCATCTAAATATTTTGATCCTAAATCTTTTTGTCAAAATCATCGTCAAAATGGTCATGATACTGAGAAGTGTTATTCTTTAAAACATAAGGCTCAAGAATTAATTGATTCTAACGCCTTATATGTTGATAATCTTGATGGTAGTGGGAACAAATCTATCTCTCCTCCTAATCAAAACCTTCAAATCTATACGACTCCTTTACCTACGCATGATACTAATACCATTGCTCAACCATCTTCTATGGAAATTGTGTATGATTCAAAGATGGATGATCTCAATCATGTTGTTAATCAAGTGGAGCATGTTGGTCAAACTGTATCTCCACCTCAATCTCAACCTCGGCTTCAACCTCAAGTTCAATCTCAACCTCAACCAAAACCTAAGCCTAAATTGAAAATTCAACCTAAACCTCGACACAACTTAAGAATAAAAGACCTCAGGAACTTTTGGTTACCTTTGATGATTCTGAGCCTATTAAAGCTCCTGATGGTCCCCTTTACATTTATGCTAGGATTTCTCAGAAACCTACTCGTGGTTGTCTTGTTGATCCTACATCCTTAGTCAATGTTATTACTGAAGAAAATCTTTTTATGAAAAATTTGCAACGCAATTCTTATGATACATCAGATGTGTGGATTTAAACTTGTAATGGTTTTCTTTATCCATCATTTGGTTCTATTAACTTTTCGGTTGAACTTTTTGGAAAATTTGTGAACACTACCTTTGGTGTTGTTCCTACTTCTGATCAGTTTCAAGTTAAGCTTGGTTTGTCATGGTTAAATTCCATGCATGTTGTTGCTTCACCTATCCATAAATGTCTTAAATTTGTTCATGATGAAGAAGTGAAGACGGTTAATCATAGTTTATATCAACCTTCTAGACCTAGAGATTGTGCTGCTCTTGATTTCTTTTGGCCTTCATTACCTAATTCATGTCCTCCTCGACTTGATAATCTTTTCCATTCATATCAAGCCTATAAACATCATAAGATTCTTGAATTTACCATACCTCCTATGGATCTTAGTCGTGGTCTTTTGCCTACACCTTCTATACCTCCTTTAACTATGGCTTCTAGTTTTGTTAATCAAGTTCCTACTATTACTGATAATCTGATTGATCTTCCTAAAGAACCTATGAAGGATCTTGTGGTTGTTCCTCCTAGTTCTCAACCTATTTCAAGTAAAGCAAAATGTAATCTATTGCTAATGAATGCCTTAAGAAGCGTCGTGCTCATGCTAAAGCTTATAATTCTGTTCTTCAAAGATCTCTATCTTCTTCGGATAAACCTATGCATGATGTGTTGGAAGAAGTTGTTACTAATAATGATGTTAAGATGCATGATTGTGATGATTCTATTCATATCTTAGATCATATTTTGATTAATTTGGATGAAGAAGATACTCTTGATGATATTGATGATGTTAATGATGAATATGAGACTATTGACATTGACATTGATTCACCTAATATGCTTTCATCACAATTAACTCTTACACCTAGTATCAGACATGATGATTCTCAAGAGGATCCTTGTTTGGAACTGGCTATAGTCCCAAACAAGGATGTAGTCCCTCTTGCGAGTTACCCACCTTCCCTAAATGATATATAATGAGATGGGGAGAGTGGGTGGCGTGCTTGATTGGCTTGTCCTTTATGGTAGCTTTGTTGTGTGTTTGCCTATTGTACTGTGCTTCTCCTGTGATGTATTTGCTAAATGTTGTTAGATTCTTTTATATGAGCCTTGTTACTCAGCTGGTGCAAGGTGATAAAGGAATCGAACCTATTTTACAAATTTGTCTATATGTATCTCTATTCTCCTATATGTTGTTTTATGTTATGTTGTACTTGTGCTATTGTTCATAAATTTTTCCTTGTGTAATCTGCTTAGATCTGACACATGGTAGCACTAAATTCTTTTTGGTCTCCATGTCATGGTCCAAAAATATTCTTCTTCGTATATCTTATGTGATCTTTCCTCCTTTGTGATTGTAGTTCTACTTTATTTGGAGAATTATGTCAATTCATTTGTAATAATATCATATATATATATATATATATATATATATATATATATATATATATATATATATATATATATATATATATATATATATATATATATATATATATATATATATATATATATATATATATATATATATATATATATATATATATATATATATATATATATATATATATATATATATATATATATATATAATCTTATGATCATACTGACCCCACGGTAGGTAGATCCCTTATGTGTTCTTTGTATGTTTTTGTAGTATTTCCCTTGATTTGTCTTCATCTAGGGGCATCTCATAGTGGAAACTTAATTAGTGGAGTTGTTTATGTTTCCGTTAAAGCCATGACTCATGTTAAAGTGTTAGCAATGACTTTAACATGGGGGCATATGCTCTGCTCACTTATTGCATGCACACACTTTTCAATGTACATATATTATTATTCAAGATACCTTTTCTCCCTTTTTGGATTAGTAACTAATTCTTAAAGCATGGATTTATATTTCAGGATCTCTTAATCCTACCAGTTTCAAATTTTTGATCCCTTAAGGTTGGAGGTGTCCTTAAGACTGGATCTCTTTTGCTTTTGGTTTTATTCTTATGGAATAAAATATTCCTAAGGGTTAATCCTTGATGGGTTGACTAGTGAGTAGCCACATTACTAGGTTGTTCAATTCCATCTTTCTAGTTGCACTGTTTCCTTGTGTGGTTCACAATGGGACATAAGTTCTCATTTAGTGAGATAATCACACCCTCTCTTTCTCTCTCTCTAGAGATGTCTATCTTATTGTGATCTTGGATTCAATGAA
This sequence comes from Chamaecyparis obtusa, assembly GCA_027943335.1. Taxonomy (NCBI): domain Eukaryota; kingdom Viridiplantae; phylum Streptophyta; class Pinopsida; order Cupressales; family Cupressaceae; genus Chamaecyparis; species Chamaecyparis obtusa. The sequence goes on from BSBK01005307.1 coordinate 900,805, forward strand.
GACTTGAGTCCCTTGGGGCTTGAGGTTTCTCTTTGTTCCTTTGATTACAATGAGATTATCTTTTCATTTTGATCTCCTTTACCAAGAGTTTGCATCGAGTCCATACTCTTGCTAAAGTGGGGGCTTAATGTATCATCTTAAAATGGAAGCACTTCCATTATAAGAGAATGTAGCCCTCTAAGTGAGTGGTCTAGGGTCATGTTAAGCACCTTGATAAGGTCTTTGCATGTATCTAGCTTTCTCCCCCCATTATGCTTCTCTCCCCACCCGTTTTCACTTTATTTCTGCATTTCCTAGCACTCTGGATTGAGGTCCTGAGGTTTTTGACTTCAAAGTCAAAGATGACCTTGAGGGTCAATGAAGACCTCGATCCTGACCTAGGTCAGGGATAACCTTGACCTTGACCTAGGGTGGGGTCTACCTCATCCTTGACCCAGGGTTCAGATTTCAAGATTCCAAGATTTCTGGGTGTCAGGTTTCGGAAATATTTCTTTTCCCACTTTTGGGTCGGCCATTTCAGGTTTCAGAATGGTAAATCCTTAAATTGCATTTAATATGGGTCCATTTATAGGGGTTAAGGTTAATTGGAATTTAATTCCCCAATGTCAGCCTTCTCTAGAATATTGTGCCCTAGATCACTATAAAAGGAAGCCTTCCTCTCTCATTTTCTCCATCAAGTTTTGTGAGAATATCTCTCAATCAAGTTTTCAAGAAATCTCATCTCAAGCTCTCAAGTAAAATCAAGCAAGGAAGAAGGAGAAAGAAAGAAAGCAAGCATTCATTCATCCTCAAGCCTAGCATTCAAGCATCCATCAAGGAGATCCATTGTTAGCCATTGAAGCATTCAATCTCTTTGGAGCCCCCTTGAAGATTTCTCCATCCACATTCATCCAAGCCTCCTCATATGCAATGATCCATTCAAGATTGGTGTTTAAGATCAAATTCCATTGATTTGAGACATCCTACATACTTCTACATTCATTTGGAGCATGCATACTTGTGGATTCAAGGATTCGAATCCTCCATAAGGACTTCAACATAAGCAAGGTGAATTGTTTCATTTACTTTGTTTATGTACATTAAAATTTCAATTCAATTTCAAGGTTAATTCCTAAATTGGGGTTTGACCAAGGCAAACCCCCATACAAACAACAAAAAACCTCTTTTTCTTGCAGGTATAGGTGCAGGACTGCGGATCTAAGCTTGGATCCAGATACCCTTTTTGGCAAACTTTCCAGATCCACAAACAAAATCAAAGTTGACCTTCAAAATCCCAAAGTAGTCTTTGCCCTTTTATCGAGGTCAAAGACTACCTACTGCCAGAAAGACAAAAGTTTTCTGGCTTTTCTTTGTCTTGACATTTCTAGTCCGAAAAAGGTTGCAAAATTGCCCGAAACTGTACATAGACATCAGAAATCAGCATTTTCTAGATTTACCCTATTTTGAGGTTAGTATTTGCCTTTCAATTATTTTAGATTTCAAGTATATACTATTCATAGAGAAATATAAAGTTTTCTTCTTCATTCATATTCTCCATAGATTGATTATTTTGTGTATTGACCTTTTGGTTGATCAATTTGGATCTCTCCTTTGGGAATTTGGATTTAGAAGTGGATCTCATATTTCCACCATTCAATTAGGTGATTCCATTTCAACTCTATCCATATAGGGTGATTTGTATACCATTTCACACTATTCACATAACATCTCATTTCTTCTTCTCATTAACTCATTCATCTAATATCATTACTGAATGATATGGAAACATAATATAAACTAGAAATCAATTGCTTGACATCAATGACAAGATAATAACTGATATAACCTTTCTACTATCTTCATGTAGTCCTCTTATCTTGGTTGGTTTTCATCATCAGCTCCATTAGATAAACAATCTTCTACATTACTATTAGTTATAGTAACACTACTTCAACAATCCATTTCATACATTGAAAAAAATTGTTATCTGCACAATGAAATTTAACTCTATCCTTGAAAGAGACCCATGAACCAATAACACACCCACAAGAAAATTGTAGGGACAAAGTAAACCATCTTTACTGTATTGAATTCATATGATTTAAAGTGTAAAAAGTTGGAGACAACTTTATGACATTAGCATTTATAATTATGAAATTGGTTAACACTTCTCATGAGATTAGACTATCTCAAAATAACATTAACCTTCAACTACCTGAATCTAAACACTATCCTAGTTACAAGCTACATAGAATTTTTAGAACCAGGACACCCTTTTTTATGGCCTTGGAATTCCTTTTATATTTAAGGAGTGCAACAAGCTTCAGACCACTAAAAAAGATCTTATTATACTTCCATTAATCTTTCTAGTTGGAATGCTTTAATACCTTTTTGGTTAGTAGATCTGCATTTAACATTTTAGACATAGTTTAGAACCTAGCTTGCTATCCCTGAGCCATGCCCATGTTTCACTATAGTGAATTTGGCTAGAGGGTTAGGGAAAATGTAGGATTCTAACCATCTCACATCTTAGAAGAGAACCATGAGAATAGTTCCCAGTGAAAACTAGGCTTATAAAAACCCACACCACCAAGTCTTGGATCCATTCCCCAATCCATATCCCATCCTTGAGAAAGAGACAAAATGATAGCCTTGATGCAGTCAAGGAAGGAGAAATCCCCAATGGACATGTCCAACCTTGCAACTTGAGATTACACAATAGAAAATGATAACACTTAAACAAAAATTACCAACTGATAGCAAGAAATAAAGTGTTATTATCAACTGGAACAAATAATTACATTCAGCTAGCTTGCAACATGAAACTTTAAAAATTCACCATTGTCAATATACAACAATAAGAAGTCAGATTTGTTTCTCTCAATGTCAAGCCCTTATACACAGTTGATCATTCCTCAAAATTACATATGTTCCACAGAGACAACCACATCACCAAGTAGGATCTGCATCTACAAGTTCATAATACTAAAACTGGCCTTCATGTTGTTTCTTCTTTATGACTTTCCTTCTCTACCAACTCTTTTTGGTTTTCTTCTTTAATACCTCAGTTCCCTTCTTCCTCTCTCTATGTTGCCTAAACAATAACTACTACCCTACTTATATACAAGATCACTAGCCACAAGTCAGCTTATCTGATAAAAAAATTCCAAGATAAAGGAGAAATATTACATCAAATAGGATAGGACCTAAATCCATAAGAACACCCCCAAAATGGATATAACATGATGTACAATCATTCAAGGAGGTCTACCATGAATTTAAGAAGATCAAGCAATGTGCCACGAGTAACCACAAACTGTGAATCTTCATCGCAATATGGATCTCTCTATCCTGGTCATTAAGAACATGAAATAAATATAGGACAGACCAATCGTAGCATATCTTTATCTAGAAACAATAGAGTCTGATGCGGTCATAGACATGATATCTTAATGATTTCTAGAACACACTGTGATGACCACATGAGATGCATGCCAACTGGATCGACCACAACTAATAAACAAAAAATTCCCAACTAGAATAGTAAACAAACAAATTGAAAGGAAAATATTTTCTTGGGCGATGCAAGATTGACAAATACCCAAGGATTCTCTTGCATCAAGCCTTAACAATGAAACTCTTGATAAACCCAATAAAAATCCCATAGTTTGGCAATAATCACAAACTTTGGGCCCCTTAGGTTAAGAAATCCCAATAGAAACCCTTGGCATTTAAGAAATCCCTATAAAAACAAAGTGCAACATCAACCCATGATCCTTATATACTTCTTGCAACAGGGTCTTCCCCAGTCTCAACCTCATGCAACAGACAATACCACTCATGGAAATTATCACTATTAGCATCATCAACACACAAAAATCCATCTAACCAAAATTGAATAGCTATAGAGAATGCACATAATATCATCCATAGTCAGCTATAAATAACATTTTCAAATCAACTGCACAACTTTTTAATTTAGGTAATCTTTGTACTGAAGTTCACAACTGTGAAATCTTTTGAAGTTGGCATTCATGGTTATCACAATATCTCGCAAAGTTAAAAATGGAAAGGTGTAATGATTCTATGATATACACCATATTTTAGGAGTAAATGTAACATGCTTCAGATGTCACTTATAATATTAAACCCATCTACCATCACTCTGCAATCACCAAAATATAGTAAAAAAGTCTTGAATTATATAGCATGGCAATCTTGGCTTACATGGAAGCACACATGGAAACTGGCCACTGGCTCGACCTATTTTCAATCACATAACATTCAACATGGTCTGAATTGTACACACTCCCTTCAAGATTTCCTTTGAAATGTGTCACCACCTCACACAATTGTGAGCCAAATGAACTATCTTCAAAAATTGTCATAAGGTTGCGACTAACTCATCATGAGTTACCTTTTCTCCATTGCATCCTCGCAATCCATTCAGCTTTACTCTAGTTTAAACATGCAAAAATATGAGGTCAAGGGTCTTCAAAAAGTGCTAACCCATCAAATGCATCCATTAATCACTAGGACGCCACACATAAATGCTTCCTTGTGGGCCAAAACTGGGTCCCAAAAAATAAGTTGCAAGGCCATGATAAGGAATTTCCATAATATTTCATTCTTCCTCACAAGCTCGAGACTAGAAAAGATTTTCCCCACTAATCATCACAAGGGTGAAAGAAACCATTGCGGTCATCACAAACATCAACTCGTGGGCTCGCGGGTCCAATAGAATGCCTTCAAAAAACCCCATGAGGATGTGATAAGAAACACTTGTTTACCTTTTTAAAATCTTCAAATTTTGACACATGGCTCACTCACTTCCTCGGGAGCCAGAAGTCTTCACTCTCCAATCTTCTTCTGACGAATCATGTCCACCACCAATCCAACTGCTTCTCTCGCTTGCTCCTTCTCAACAAAACCCATAGCCAGAGGCAAACGATTGCCATCCTTCAAAGTCTAAAAAAGAGAAAAAAAACTAAGCAAACTAAGTTTGAATAATTAAGTATTATAAACCCTAAACCCTAGTAGTGCTCAAGGAATTATACACTTTAGTTATTTTATTTTCTACTCCAAATATCACCAATAATTGTACATAATTTTTGAAATTATGAAAGAATATAAACTAATAAAAACTATAAAAACCATGTTTCCGAGTAACCCTACACAATATTGACATAATCCTTAGCTTTTGGACACACTTCACCAAATATATGTACCCAACATCAATAAAACAAAAAAATGCCTCTGAAACCCTCTTCCTAAGCGACATTGAATAATATTAATAAAATTTGACTCTTTTCAAAATCAATCTTCTTCATAAAACTAAAAGAACTAAGAATGCAAGTCATTTAATGCCCGTTGTGCAAAAAACCATGAATAATATTTCATAAACCTCTAAAAAAGTAAAAAAGTACAAAGTCATAAATAGTTCTATATTCTAATGGAAGTAGATAAATGAGAAAGCTACAAACCGTGTGAAAAAATCCTTTTCTATGTGTATGTGTTGCAATCTACAACTTCTTTGAAGTGGATTATACTTATTCCATATTCATTTCTTTCAACTATAACAAATTTCAAAACCCTAAAACCCTATTAAGCCACTGTAAATTAACTACCAAATTCAACAATGGAAGTGTTTTTTAGCATTTGCAAATTTTAAAGATTTCTTTTGCTTTTATTTTCCATGTGGTGTTTTAAATAGCATGGATTTTTTCCCTTTGATTATGTTTTTGAGTGTTTTGACTGAAACAAGGATTGGACTATTAGTATAACTGATGGAGTGATGCTAAGTGTCACATTTATGAAGATTGGTACAAATTTGATGACAATTGAATCAGTTATTAGGTTGTTATTAATGTCAACTGATTGAATTAACATTTTCAATATGTTACTAGATATTGTGTGAGTAAATCATCATTTGCAGTATGTTTCTAAAGTTGCTACTCTAATGGAAGAATATGTTATGTGTTTTAATGTTAAGTTTGCAACCATAAATTTTGATATGAAGTATTGAGTTGGTTATGTTTGAATGAAATCAAATTGGATAATTGCTAAAATAGTTAGTGACAAACAATAAGTGATTTGAATGATATCTCAAATCGATAATGTATTTTATGGAGCGGTCATAGGATATGATTGATAAAAATGTCGATACTATGTTGAGGATCGCGACTCATATTGTTGACCTGTGAAGATGGTTTAATTGACTAGAAGTAGTATTAAAAGAATGAAGAGGTAAACAATATAGGGTTCTTGAGCAAGTAATGAAAATTTGTGAATCGGTGAAGAAATTAGAAGTGGAAATGGGATCAATGATTTTTTTAGTGAAGTAGTAAGGTAGATCCATGATTTGTGGAAAGTATTTGACATCACATTTCCTGAGGTATGTGTTTGAGGTGGATTCTTCAAGAATTTTCTCTTGGCCAAATAAGTTTTTGAAGATGGTTCAATTTCCAAGGTGAAATCATATGAAAGCTAACGCGGTCAAAGAAAAATGGTTTATAAGTTGTTAGATAAATTATATCTTACCTAATATTATCTAGATCATTCATATCTCAGATCTAGGGTTTATTTTAAGTCAATGGAAGAAAATCTATATATTGGAAAGTTGAAAAAGAAGTCATTTGTTGATTGTGAATCCTAGAAGGATTCAGAGATAAAGAAAGTAAGGGCCTGTTTGGTGCATGGAATACATAATGTTGGATATAGTCAATTTTGGAATATGCTGCAATTCTGGAAGATACATATCCTCAAAATGATATCCGGAATATGTGTTGGAACCATTTGGTTCACCCAAAAGATGACTGAGAAGATTTAGAAGTATTTTGTTCGGTTCAAAATCTTGATATGTTGATTACATAGTCAAAATTTTAGAAAATAGGGCATTTACTTTAACATAAAATCTTCGTTTGATCATTATTATTTAGCTCCCGTATACTCAAGAGAAGAAAGTTTATTACATTTTAATCTAACTAAAACCCTACACATAAAGCAATCTCACGACGGCTTCAAGTAGCTTTCCCATTATTTCCTTAACAATTTCAAGCTCTGAATATGTTTGTAAAATTTGAAACATGGTAAAGAGAAAGAAATGAAGTTTCACCTTGTTGTCCGAGAGAAGCAAGCACCAGAATAAATGGCCTCTGCATTTCCTATGTGAGCTTTTTAAACAGCCACAGAGTAGCCGATTTGCTTTGTAGAGTAGCAAACAGTGAAAATGGCGAATGAAAATGAACAAAAATTTTGAACGTCAAATATTTTAAACAACAAGAGGACCCGATGGGCACATAAAATTGGCATTTGAAAAGTGGAATTAGAGCCTGAATTTCTAATTCCACCTTTCAAATGGAAGATGAAATGCCTATTTTGTGGGCAAAATTGGAATTTTGAAATTCCAATTCCTGCTTGTTTGGATGGACACAAACATGGAATTCAATAATCTAAAAATCTAATTCTGGAATTAGAGCCCATATTCCATGCACCAAACGGGCCCTAAAGGAATCAAGTGTGATCAAGCTAGGGAAGATTATAGTGTGTGGAGAAGAGTTTTAGAGCTTAATAGGGTTTGATCATGCAAAGGTAGTGCAATTTTACATATCATTTTATGTGTTTCTTTCTAAAAATTGTAACAGTGAAATCCCTTAATAGGATGGATCCTAACAGATCTTTGTTGTAAATCCTATAACAAGGTGGCATTCCTATTGAATGTTTAAAGTCCTCTAACAAGGCTGCTCAAAATAGGTAAAATATCTTAATAGATCTAAAGAAAAATCCCTTAATCAGGTAGCACCTAACAGTACTTTTGTAAACCTTTAATAGGGTAGGCTTTGCACAAGGTGTATTCCAAAAGAGTACAGATTTAGTGGGTACCAACTCCCACCATGGTTTTTCCCATTTAGATTTCCACAAGAAAAATATGGTGTCTTCATTATGTGATTGATTATTTGTGGATGCATGCTTTGAAAGTTTCTATTTATATTAAATTTTCTATTAAATGTGTTGGTACATAAAGTATAAAGAGTTTGAAATCAGTGAATTTGTTGATTCATGATTCACCCCTCCCCTCTCAGTAGTCAGACATGTATTAAAAATTGGTATTAGAGCCAAATTCCCCTACTGAGAAAGCTTAACATCTTGAGGAAAAAGATTTGAAGATGTATAGAAAGGAAGCACCTAAGTTCACTATGGACAATTTCTCTACATGGGTAAGAAGGATGAAGCTGCATCTATTTGGCATTGGAGATCAAACATTGGTTCATCTCACAAAAAAATATGTTCAACCTATTGGAACCCTAACTAATGAAAAAACAAAGAGAAAGTTGGAGCATAACTTTGTAATGATATAAATAACTAGTGCTTTATTCGATGTTTATTTTGTAGATATAAAGGATATGGATAATGTTAAAGACATGTGGGACAAGTTGATAACAGTTTATGGTGGTGATGTTCATGTTCAGAAAGCAAAGTTGGATAGTCTTAGAGGAAAGTATGATGAAAAGAGAATGCATGAAGGTGAGAATATTGCTCAATACAGCTATAAGATAAAGGAGGTTGTTGTTGCAATCAAAGAAGCCAATGGACAACTTGAAGAAGATGATGTGATAAGTAAAATATTCAGAACCATACTACCATAGTATGTTATTAGAGTCTCTATTGTACAAGAATTGAGATCTATTAATCCTACAAATGTGACTCTAGATTCCTTGGTTGGCAATCTTACTACTTTTGAGATAAGTAATTTTGATAACAATATACCTAGAATAGAATATGCATTCAAAGCGTCCCTCATCATTGGCTCATCAAAGAAAGGAAAATAAGTCTCTAATAGTTCTGAAGTAAATCATGATTATGATTCTATCTTGTTTGGGGAAAGAGAACAAGAAGAGTTGGAGGCACTATTATCAAGTATATTACCTAGAGGAAAAGGAAAGTACAAAGGTAAACATCCCTTAAAATTCTTTTCATATAATAAAATTGGTCATATTGCATCTAGATGTCTTGAAAATGACATGAAGGATAAGCTCAAGAGATTTAGGAACTTCAAAGACAAGAGCAAGAAGGCATGTTACCCAGTATAAGAAGGAGTGACTGATGAAGAATCAAATGGAAGAGATGATGAGGAAGAGACAATATTTGTTGTAGTAAAAGAAGAACCCTCAACTAGTGTAGATGGAGATAATGAGGAAAAATCATTGATTTCAAGCATGAATTGCAATAATGACTGGATAATAGACAATGGGTGTACACATCACATGATTGGTGACAAATGCAAATTGATTTCAATGGAGGAATGTGATGGAGGAGAAGTTAGATTGGGTAATGGTTCTCCATGTGTGGGAAGAGGTAAAGGTTCAATAGCACTTAATAATAGCAATAATTGTGATGATGTTTATTGAGCTAATAGATTAAAGTATAACATATTAAGTGTATCTCAGTTGAATAACAAATGTTTCAGATTGAAATTTAGTAATGGTGTTTGCAAGATCTTAGGAAACTCTAGAGATTTGATTACTATTGGTGAACATACTAGAGGTAACCTATTCTGATTGAGCTCTACTAATAAACACCACTTGTTTGCTAAAGTTGAAGACTATTGGCTGTGGCATAAAATTTTTTGTCATGTTAATTTTGATAATCTGGTAAAATTCAGTAATAAAAGATGTGTTATAGGTTTTCCTACTATAACTAAGCCTAATAATGCTATGTGTAAGGAGTGTCAGTTGGGAGAGTTGACTAGTTCTAGCTTTACTAATAAAGTCTATTCATCATAGAGCATTCTTGACCTTGTACACATTGATTTGTGTGGACTGATGGGAACTCAAAGCTACTATGGAGATAAGTAATTTATCTTGTTTGTTGATGATTAATCAAGAATGATGTCTTTTATGTTTTTCAAGGATAAATCTTATGCATTCTACATGTTTAAGGTGTATAAAGAAAGAGTTGAAAAAGAAATAGGTAAAACACTTAAGTGTCTCAAATCTGATAGAGGAGGTTAGTTCACTTCATAAGATTTCACAATATTTTGTGAAGAACATGGTCAAGAGATAAATTTCGGCACCAAGGACACCCCAACAGAATGGAATTGCAGAGAGAAGAAATAGATCCATAATTGACTATGCAAAAACACTTTTGATACAAAAGGGAGAGACTCAAATATTTTGGAGAGAAGTTATAAGTATTGTTGTCTATACTTTGAACAAGGTACAACTTAAAAAATGTACAAAAAAAAACCTTATGAGTTGTGGTATGTTCATACTCCTGGTGGCAGTTATTTCAAAAAATTTGGAAGTAAATGTTAGATAAAGAAGGATGAACAAAATGGTAAATTTGATTCTAAGAGTGATGAAGGGATATTTCTAGGATATTCTACTAGAAGTAAATATTATAAGTATTTGAAAAAGCATACCAACAAGATGGTTGAAAGTGAAAATGTTAGAACTGATGAATTTTCTGAGAAAAATGAGGCAGATGGAAAAAAAAGAACTGAAAGACTATGACATGTTTGTCTATGTTCAATCGGTGGAGCCAAATACAGTACCATAGATAAATGAAGTGGTGAACAATCCAAAAAATGGTGAATGATGATGAAGGTAACCAAAGAAAAGAATCACTACTCCCATGGTATGTGAAACTTAATCACTATCAAGATCATATTATTGGAGATAAAAATGTTGGAGTGATGACAAGGAGTAAGGTAAGGGAAAGTACTTGTTTACTATCTGAATTATAACCTAAAAATGTTAAAGATGATTTGTAAGATAATGATTGGGTTAGGATATGAAAGAGGAATTAGATCAAATAGAGAAAATAATATATGGACTTTAGTACCCAGGCCTACTGACAATAATGTTATTATAGGTACTAAATGGATCTTTAGGAATAAGTTGAATGAGAAAGGAGAAGTGATCATAAACAAGGCAAGGTAAGTTTTAAAAGGGTATGCACAAGAAGAAGGAATGGAATATGGTGAGACCTTTGCACCTATTGCTAGACTTGAAGGTGTAAGGATACTTTTGGCATGTCCTACTTTTAAAGGTTTTAAGGTCTATCAAATGAATGTAAAATCTTCTTTTTTGAATGGTGTGTTAGAAGAAGAAGTATACATTAAACAACCCGAAGGTTTTGCTATTAAAAAAGGAAAAGATATAGTATGTAAATTGTATAAATCATTGTATGGACTGAAACAAGTTCCAAGAGCACGATATGAAAAGATACATGATTATCTTATTTAGATTGATTTTACAAGAACTAGTGACAATAACAATGTATATCTAGAACCTGAAAGTGAAGACAAGATATTAATTGCTGAATTTTTTGTTGATGACATAATATTTGGTGAAAATGAAGCATTGAGTAGGTAATTTGTAGAAGCAATGAGGAAGGAATTTGAAATGTCAATGATAGGAGAAATCAAATTCTTTATTAGTCTTCAAGTATAATAGATAAAGAAAGGGATATACATCAGTCGATCCAAGTATGTGAAGAAGCTTTTAATTTTTTTTGGCATGAATGACTCAAAACTAGTGGGAAAACCTATGGTCACAGGCTACAAACTATCTAAAGAGGATGAATCCAAAAAGTTAAATGAAACTCTATATAGATCCCTGATCAGTAAGTTGTAGTATGTTGTTCACAATAGACCGGATATTGCACATGTTGTTGGTATTGTTGCAAGGTTTTCCTCAAATCCAAAGGACTCGCATATGGTTACAGTGAAAAGGATCTTTATATATCTCAAGAGGACTAAAGATAATGGCCTATGGTAGGGTAATTATGGAGATTTTTCTTTGAATGTATTTACTAGTGCAGATTGGGAAAGAAACGATGATAATAGGAAGAGCACGAGTGGTGGAGAATTCTTTCTTGGTGAAAGATTAGTCTCCTATACTAGTAAAAAGTGGAATTGTATTTCTTAATCTACTGCAGAGGCAAACTATGTTTCTTCTTCTATTAATTGTCAGCAAGTGATATAAATAAAATAGATTCTTGAGGGAATTCATGAGAAGGTCACATAACTGGTTGTTATCTATTGTGATAACACTAGTGTAATAAACATTTCCAAAAATCCAGTGATGCACTCAAAGACAAAGCACGTTGCAATAAAATATCATTTTCTAAGAGAACATGTACAACATAAGGATTTAAGGCTTGACTATGTTCCTACTAAAGAACAATTTGTTGATATATTCACCAAGCCATTACCAAAGGATACCTTTGAGTATCTTAGAGCAGGTATACTAGGGGTTATTCCCCTATCTGAAGTTAATTAGAGGATGATGTTGGTTGCATCAGTTCATATATGTTTATCAAAATATCATGTGTATGGATTGATTTAGAAGTGGACTAATCCATAGGGGGAGAAGTCTTAGTATGATGTTGTGATGCAGTGATGAGGAAATACCAAGCTATAATCCAAGATGACTGAATGATTAGAAAACTTTGGCATTGTGCATTATAAAGGGAGAATATGTATGAACACAAGAGAATAACATATAGGATGAGATGAAAGGAGGAGTATATGAAGGTGATCAATCAGTATGACAAAAGTGGAAACATTTTGCAAAATTTAGTAAGAGGATTGCCATGAGAGAGACATAGTGTTTCCAAGAAGAACTTGGAAGTTAAGAGTTTTATCATCAATGCCAAAGGGGGAGATTGTTAGCATAATTGGTGCATTGATGCTAAGTGTTTCATTGATGAATATTGGTACAAATTTGATGACAGGTGAATTAGTTATTAGGTTGTCATTGATGTCAACTGATTGGCTTAGTGTTTTCAGTATGTTACTAGATATTGTGTGAGTAAATAATGAGTTGCAGTATATTTATGAGGTTTCTATTCTAATGTAAGAATATTTTATGTGTTGTGATGTTAATTTTATAATCATGACTTTTGATATGAAGTATTGAGTTGGTTATGTTTGAATGAAATCAAATTGGGTAACTGCTAAAATAGTCAGTGACAGATAGTAAGTGATTTGAATGATATCTCAAATGGGTAAAGTATTTGATGGAGTGGTCATAGGATATAATTGCTACTAATGTCAAGATACTATTTTGAGGATCGTGACTCATGTTTTTGACTGGTGAAGATGGTTTAATTGACTGGAAGCGGTATTAATAAAGTGAAGTAGTAAACAAGATAGAGTTCTTGAACAAGTAATGAAGATTTGTGAATTGGTGAATAAATTTAAAGTGGCAATGAGATCAGAGATGTTTTAGTGAAGTAGTAAGGTATTTCCATGATTTGTGGAAAGTATTTGACACCACATTTCCTGAGGTATGCATTTAAGGTGGATTCTTCAAGAAGTTTATCTTGGTCAAACAAGTTTTTGAAGATGGTTCAATTTGCAAGGTGAAATCCATATGGAAGTCGACGTGATTAGAGAAAAATAGTTTATAAGTTGTTAAACACATTGTATCTTACCTAATATTATCTAGATCATTTGTATCTCAGATCTAGGGTTTATTTTAAGTCGGTGGAAGAAAATCTATATATTGGAAAGTTGAAGAAGAAGTTATTTATTGATTGTGAATTGCAAAAGGATTTGGTGACAAAGAAAGTAAAGGGATCAAGTGTGATTAAGACATGGAATATTATAGTGTGTGGATAAGAGTTTCATAGCTTAATAGGATCTAATCATGAAGAGGTAGTGCAACTTTATAGATTATTTCATTTGTTACTTTCTAACAATTGTAACAGTGAAATCCCTTAACATGGTGGATCCTAATAGATCTTTGGTGTAAATCCTCTAACAAGGTGGAATTCCTATTGAATGTTTAAAGTCATCTAATAAGATTTCTCCTAATAGGGAAAATATCCTAATAGATATAAATGTTAGAAAGTAAAGTCCAACTTTGGAAGATAACTGAGAGGGGGTGTGAATCAGTTATCTAATTAAAATAACTCTTATTAACTTTATTAAATCTGAAACATAAAATTAACATAAGCATCAACCATAAAAAAAATAACCATACACAATGACACCATAATTGTTAATTGGGGAACCTCTTGATTAGAGAGTAAACCCCAGTGGGGATGGTACCCATAAAAGATGTACTAATATTAAAATTCCCTATGAGAGGATGGACCCTATTAGGAGTCTATGAAATAAATTTAGTACATATTAGTCCCTATGAGGAGATTCCAACCTCGTTAGGAGTTGTGGAAGACAAAAGGACAAAACACATTACATATTAATTTCATAATTACACAATATTGTCAGCTCACAAACTTAATAAATCTTCACATGTACAACATATGACTATGCCAACTTAGTCATGTCACCTTCACAATGTATTTAAACTTTGTATAACTTTTCTTGTCTAGATTGTATCCATGTTAGGAGATATAATCTATTTATCACAAACTGCTTCTCAAGAACTCTGTCAGAATACAGTCTTCACTAGATCTCTTATAACTGATACAAGTACTTGAATTTTTGTATACACTCTTGACCATGTCATCAGGACAATATGAAAAACATGTCCTCAACTCTACATAACCTCATCTACAATTCTTTGTGTGCGCTAGCTCAAACTCTATCTACTACTCTGTCAATCTTTAGTAAAAATAATATGTTGACATCAATGACAAACACAGTCATGAATGCAACAAGTGACCACTCTAGTAATGCTAGAATACTCCCCCATAGGATATATAAAGTATTCATACTAATAATCCCCCACTTTGGCATTGATGGCAACATAGATAAAAAAACATCCAAGTTCCATGAATACCAAAATGTAACTCTACTACTCTTGTCTTATCTTTTCAAATCCTCTTCATCAATCACTCCTCTCGCACTCTGTATACTCACTTCTCTTATACATTCCCAGGAGATTATTTTCATGCATTCTTCTCCCCCATTGACATCAATGAAAAAGGCATCATTATGTCAAATCAAACTTGCTGCTCAAATTTTTTAACCAGCTCAAGTGTCCAAAGACACTATTTGAAATTGCCTCTTACCAAGAGTCCTTCATGACTCAGCTCAAACACAGATACTCCCCCATAAAGGAAGCATCACCATGCAGTCCAGAAAAAAGAAATATGATGCTCTATATTACTAGACTAATGCAACTTCCTACATCACTTACTCAAAAGTAGGTCGGGGAATAACCCCAAGCATACCTCTCAAATACTCAAATGTATCCTTAGGTAAAGGATTTGTAAAGATATCTACTCCTTTGTGCTGATATACTCAAGTTTGACTTCCTTCTCTGCAACTTTCTCTCTTACAACATGATACTTTATCTCAATATGTTTTTTTTTTTAATGTAACACATGATTCTTCTACATACTTACTGAACTTGTGTTATCACAATGTATGATAACAGATTCATTGAACTCAATTCCAATATCTTTCAATATTTATTTCATCCATATTATCTGATTACATTTATTTTCTATTGCTACATTCTTTGCTTCTACTATACTCTATGAGATATAATTTTGTTTCTTACTTAGCCAAGAAACCAGTCTTCCTCCAAGAAAAAAATGTTCCACCACTTGTACTCTTTTTCCAAGCCAAATCTCTGCAATAAGTCTTTTAGATACTTATTTTGAGATAGGAAAATACCATCACTATTCTACACAATCTACAAACCCAAGAAAAATTTCATTTATCCAATCATGCACACCTCAAATTCCTTCTTCATTTCATAAAAAAATTTATCACTTGCTTCATCCTCACCTCCAAATATTATATCATCCACAAAAATAATAACAATTAATAGACCATTTTTTTTAAACTGCACGATGGGGAAGAGCAGCACCGGAGTGGGTGGGAAGAGCAGTGCGGGAGCGAAGCCCTGTGCAGATGGGGTTAGCAACAAGGGAGGGGAGATCTGCTCGAGAGGGGGAATGGTTTGGTGGGAGGGGCTTTTGCAGGCGTGGGTGCTACAGAAGATGAGGCAGCTAAGGGAGATGATGATGATGGAGTTGACGGGTTTGCAGGGTTTGGGGTCGGTGCCCTCTTTTGGGTTTGTCCCTGCGCTGGTGGCTTTGGGCTTGGGTTTTCCATGCTCTTAGCTATGAGAAAGTTGAGCTTTGGTTGTGTTGCGGGTGATGGTTCTCTATCTACTATGTTGGGGAGAGTAGGTTGTGCCGACGCGAGTCCTTCCAACCTCTCTTAGTATCATCTTCGGGGTGTGGAAGAGATGCCTTCGTGCAAGAGCTTTATTTTTCCAGAATGGTGGTCTATCTTTTTTGTTTGGATGGACCCTTTTTGGGTTGATCATGTCTCTTTCTATTTTTGTTTATGGGTGTCGAACCTGATTATTTTTTCTTATCCCCTATTTTCTAAAGATTTATCTTGCAGGGATGGTTCCCCCTTTGTCATTTCTCCGCTATGCAATACCCCTATGGAGGTGGGGTTTACCCCTATTGAGGTGGGCATTTTATGTGTGTCTTCTTGGTGGTGGAATCTTCCTCTACCCCAATTTTTTTCTCCCATGCTTCCTATTGAGGTGGAAGATCCTACCAAGGTGGAGGTTCAACCTATTGAGGAGGTCTGCGACTATTGGGATGAGGTTACTAGTGGTGGAGTGTGGGCTCTTCATTCATGCAGCCACAATAGAGCTTGTTGGAGTTGGTTGGGGGATGGTTTTTCTATTTTTTTGGCTGCTTCAGCTTTGGTGAGGTGCCAGTTCAGCACTGGAGGTGCTCCTTTGGTGTTTTGGGTTTCAACTCTATTTTCGATGATGTGGTAGAGGAAGCCCGTGGTTTTCCTTTATTTCTTTCTATCCTGGTTTGTTTGTTGCTGGTGGCTAGCTGGTGCTTGCAGGTGGATACTGATAGTTTTCAAGAGCTCATCTTGGTTGCTAGTTATTTTCAGTTAGGGTTAAAATTAGGTTTTAGGGAAATGTTGCTCTTTGATGTTGGTCTTGTTGGTTCTAGGTTCCATGTCCAAACCCTGGATTCCTGTATGGGGAGTTTTAAAACTATAGTCAACATAATGTTGTGAGGCTTAGGCTTGTTTTATGGCAGCTGGGGTTTTAGTGTTTTATCCTTGTTTGCGGTTGGTCATTTATTTTCTTTGACTGTTGGTTTATCTTGTATAATCTTTAGTAGCACTTCATCTTGTTTGGGTTTCAGATTCGCACCAAAATATGCTTGTAAAGGGTTTCGGGACCCCTTCAAAACCTGCTTTTACCCTAATCAAAACAATTAATAGACCATTCTCTATTTCTTTTAGATATAAGTTACTATCTGCAATACCCTTAGTAAATCCCAATTTTGTCAAATATTTATCCAACCTTGCATACCAAGTTCTAGGTGCTTTCTTTAGTCCATATAATGCTTTGTTCAACTTGTAGACCATGTCTCCTTCTTGAGTCAAAGGAAAGCCATCAAGCTTCTCAATGTAGACTTCTTCTTCTAATTCACCATTCAAAAATGCTGACTTTACATCCATATGATACACTTTGAATTTCTTATAAGCTGCATAAGCCAAGAACATCCTTACTGCTTCAATTCTTGCAATAGGTGCAAATGTTTCTTCATAATATATACCTTCTTGTTGTGAGTATCCTTTACATACCAATCTTGCTTTGTTTCTTACAACTTCACCTTGTTCATTCATCTTGTTTCTAAAAACCCTTTTAGTTCCAATAACATTTTTGTCCTTATATCTAGGAACCAATTCCCAAGTGTTATTCTTCTTGATTTGATCCAATTCTTCCTTCATTGCTTGAATCTAATGATCATCTTTGCAAGCTTCAATAGAATTGTTAGCTTCAATCTGAGAAATCAAACATAATTCTTCATGTACCTTATTTCTTGTCATAACTCCTTTATCTTTTCTCCCAATAATCTGATCAACAGGGTGATCCTTTATCAAATTCTTGTTTGGTGTTACTGTTTCAACTCTTGCTTCAACTCTAGGTTCAGATCTTGGTTCCTTTCTTTGTTCCTCATTTTTGAATCTCATTCTACAAATCATTGTTAGTTTTATAAAACAACTCAACATTTTCTTGATTAGTTTTAGGATAAGCTTCTTCATCTGAATCATAATCAAGTACTCTTTCCTGAATTCTGAACTTTTCATCCACTTTAACATTTGTGCTCTCAACAATAGTTTTATTTCTATGATTAAAGCATCTATAAGATTTTCTTTTCAATGAATAACCAAGGAACATACCTTCATCACTTCTTGGATCAAACTTACCAATGTCATCATCTCTCTTAATGCAACACTTACTTCCAAAGATTCTGAAGTATTTTACTGATGGTGCATGTCCAAACCATAATTCATAAGGAGTCTTGTTTGTGTATGCTCTGATATGTACTCTATTTATTCTATATACTATTGTATTTACTACTTCTCTCCAAAATATCTTCACCGCATCATTCTCAAACAACATAGCTCCTGTTGCCTCAGTTACAAACCTATTTCTTCTTTCAGCAATACCATTTTGCTTGGGTGTTTTTGGAGTTGAAAGTTGTCTCTTAATGCCATTCACTTCACAAATAGTGTTAAACTCATTTGAAGTAAATTATCTGCCTCTATCAGATCTTAGACATTTAATCTTCATTCCTGATACATTCTCAACTCTATTCTTAAGAAATCTAAAATTTTAAAATGATTTTAACTTTTCTTTAAGAAATGCTCCCCACATCATCCTATAAAATCATCAACAAGAATCATAAAATACCTTTCACCATAGAATCATCTTGTTCTTGTAGGACCACTCAAATCTGTATGAACAATCTCCAATTTTTCTATTGTGGTGAACTTCTTACTAGGAAAAGAACTTCTCTTTTGCTTTGCCATTACACATTCCTTGCACACCATGTTAGTAGGTTTCACAATTTTAGGCAAATCTCTTATTGCAAATGTAGTGCTTGATTTTAAAATGTTATCAAAGTTTTTGTGACAAAACCTTTTGTGCCATAACCAACTATCATCAACCTTAGCAATCAAACATGTCATTAGTAGGCTTCAACTAAAATACATTACCTCTGGTTCTTATTCCTGTACCAATCATCTTACCATCCTTATCCTTGATAATACAAGTCTTTTCTACAAACCATACCTGATATCCCTTATTAACTAACTATCGAACACTTAAAAGATTATGTTTCAATCCATCTACAAAGTAAACATCATCAGTGTTAGTCTTTCCATCAAGAGTAATAGATCATATTCCTTTTATGCGACAGGGTGCATTGTTTCCAACTCTAACAATTCCTCCATCATAGTTGTTAAACTTGATAAACTTATTCATATCACTAGTCATATGACATGAACAACCACTATCTATGATCTAATCAGTTTTCTTTTCAACTTGTGACACCAAATCTTTTTCTTCTTTGACTTCTATTTCAAGATTTTCTTCTTTTATTGCAACATATCCTATATCATCACTTTCACTTAAGAATTTTTCCATACTTGCTTCAAATTCTTCATCATTCGCATAGTAACATGCTTTAGGTCTACTTGGCTTAAAGTTCTTGTATTTCTTCAATCTCTTAGGAAATTTAGAAGCCAAATGACCATATTCTTGACAAGTCCAACATTTAAAGATTTTCTTACCGTCTGGTTCTCTTTTTGCAAGCAAGGCAATTCCTTTTTCAATCTTTCTATCTTCTTCAGATTTAGATCTATTGTTGCTAGCATAATCTCCACTAACACTAGCACTCCTTGACAAAGTAGGGTGAACACTAAGTGCGCTAAAAGTAGTTTCAATCCTAGGCAAATCTCCAAATTGTTTCAGACATTTCTCTTATGCTTCCAATCTTCCTAGAAGAGTCTCTCTAGTAAACTTCTCAGTACAGGGTATAACTAGTTCAATCATCTGCATGGTCTCCTTAAATGTTGGAGTCAAGGTGTTCAAGATCTTCCATATAATCTCATCCTCATCCTTATTTCCTTCACAAGATTTGATACCTAGAACAATCTCTGATATTCTACCAATATAACTTCTAACAAATTCATCTTCCATCATTTTAGCTTATTGAAATAAACATATCCAATTTTGTAATTTGATTCTCTTAGCATGTTTATCACCTTCAAAAGTAGATTCTAAAGCTAACCAAATTTCATGAGATGTCTTTAAAGATTTTACCTGACTGTACTCATTCTCAGGAAGAGATGACAAAAGTGCTTCTCTAGAAAGTTTGTTACACATGAATAGATCTCTTTCTTTCTCAGTGTAGTCCTTAATCTTTTATTCTTCAATGATATTTTTTTCATTCTTTGTGATCAACCAATATTCTAGCCCTAAACATAGAAAATGTGTCTTCATCTTCTCTTTCTAGCTATCATAGTTAACTCCATCAAACTTAGGACTTTCTTTTCTGAAATGACTCACCATGGATCTCCTTAAGTTGTTAAGCTTCTCCTTCAAGGACCTAATGCTCTGATGTCGATTGTTAGAAAGTAAAGTCCACCAAGATAACTAAGGGGGGGGGGGTGAATCAGTTATCTGATTAAAATAACTTTTATTAACCTTATTAAATCTGAAACATAAAATTAACATAAGCATCAACCATAAAAAGATAACCATACACAATGACACCAGAATTGTTAATTTGGGAACCTCTTGATCAGATAGTAAAACCTGGCGGGGATGGTACCCACAAAAGATGTACTAATATGAAAAATCCTTATGAGAGGATGGACCATGTTAGGATTCTATGAAATACATTTAGTACATATCAATCCTTGTGAGGAGACTTCAAATCCCTATGAAGAGATTCCAACCCTGTTAGGAGTTGTGGAAGACAGAAGGACCCACTGTCCAAATAACTTGAAGGAAAAGATCACCGAACACACTGTCCAACTGATCTTTGTATTATCCTGAATAGAATAATACCAAATATAACTGATCTCAACAACTTTTTTTCTCTCCTCTATCCATGCCTATGTTGCACCAAATACTTTCCCAATCTCAACACCAGATCTGCACACTTCGCATCACGTAACACTAAAGGCGAATCCCTTAACTGGGTAGCACCTAATCGTAGTTTTATAAACCTTTAACAGGGTAAGATCCTCATAGGGAATATTATAGAAGAGTACAAATTTAGTTGGTACCAACTCCCACCATGGTTTTTCCCATTTAGTTTTCCACAAGAAAAATAGGGTGTCTTCATTGTGTGATTGATTATTTGTGGATGCATGCTTTGTAAGTTTTTATTTATATTAGTTTCTATTAAATGTGTTGGTGCATAAAGTATAAAGAGCTTGAAACTAGTGAAATTTTTTGATTATTGATTCACCCCTCCCCTCTCAATTTTTAGATCTGTATTAACATGGACAATTTTATTTTATTTTATTTAAGTAGATGTATGAGTTTCACTTGAAAAAAATACTCTTAAGTGGATATAGTGGTGAGTGGTAATTGGTATGGTTTTTTTGTTGTCTACTCTTGAGAGACAAGTCAATATTAAGACATGACATGAGATAACAAAAAAAATGACCTACAATTTTGTGGTTCAACATGAACTTTGTTCTATGACTGTTCATGTAGCTATTGGAACTCTATTCGGTGACTGTTCTGCAACCAAGCTTGAACAAAGTAACTTAATGTTTCTTTGCTAAGAACAAAATTTCTATTATTTGTTTCAGTCTACTTTAGTTATTGATTCATGTAATATGATTATGGTTTTGTTTCATATGTTTGTTACTCATATTTGAGCATTAATGGTTATCATTAGTATCATTCAGTCATAAAGTTGGTAAAGGAAACAAAACAGGACAGTTAGTCAATACACAGAGTCTTTACACAGAGTAGGACACAAGGCAGATACTTGAGTCAACTGAGCATAGCTTTGACCGAGCACTCTTACCAAGCCAGATGATCACCGAGTAATGAGAATTATGGTCACTGAGCATTCATATGAATTGAGCACCGGTTAATTACTGAGTGATGAATGCAGTGAACACCGAGTGAAACAGGAAATGACATAGCAGTTTGGAATGACACAAACATCAAGGAAAATAGTTTACACCAATCAAAAAATGGTTTGCCAAGATCGAGACAGAATTTAATATGGATGTAATCATTAAATTGTTGATGATTCCTATTGAATAGTGGTAAAATGGAATAACCCCTATTGAATGTAATGTATTGTATGAATGTATGGGGGAAATATTAGATCTACTCCTAAATCCAAATTCCCAAAGGAGAGATCCAATTTGATCAACCAAAAGGTTAATACACAATCAAATCAATCTATGGAGAATATGAAAGAGAGAGAAAAACCCTATATTTCCCCATGGAGAATTATGCTTAAAATTAGAAATAATTGAAATGCAAGTACTAACCTCAAATTAGGGAAAATTTGGAAAATTCCAATTTCTGATGTCTGTGTGTACTTTCGGGCAATTCTGCATCCTGTTTCAGATTGGAAATGTCAAGACAAAGAAAACCCAAAAATCTTTTGTCTTTTTGACAACATGTAGTCTTTGACCCTCATAAAAGGTCAAAGGCTACATTCTTTATTTGAAGGTCAATTCTGACTTTGTTCGCAGATCTTGAAAGTTTGCCGAAAAGGGTATCCAAATCCGATCTCAGATCCAAAATTTTGTACTTCTACCTACAATAAAAATGGGGTTTTTGTTTGTATGGGGGGTTTGCCTTGGTCAAACCCCAATTTAGGAATTAACCTTGAAATTGAATTGAAATGTAGTGTGCATAAACAAAGTAATTGAAATAATTCATCTCGCTTATGTTGAAGTCCTTGTAGAGGATTCAAATCCTCAAATCCACAAATAGGAATCCTTCAATGGATGTAGGATGTCTCAAATCAATGGCATTTGATTTTCAACACCAATCTTGAATTGATCTTTGCATATGAGGAGGTTTCGATGAATGTAGAAGGATGGATCTTCAAGGGGCCTCCAAAGAGATTGAATTCTTCAATGGCTAACAATGGATCTCCTTGATGGATGAATGCTTGAACACTTGAATGATTGAAGGCTTGCTTGCACTTGAGAGCTTGATGGCAAAGGAAGATATGAAAAAGTGATGAGAAAATGAGAGAGGAATGCCTCCTTTTATAGTGAACTAGGGCACAATCCTCTAGAGGGGCCACCTTGGAGAATTAAATCCCAATTAGGTCTGAAACTTTAGAAAATATACCTAGATTAAATGCAATTAAAGGATTTACCATTCTGAAACCCAAAATGGCTGACCCGGAGGTGGGAAACAAATATCCCTGAAACTCGACACCCAGAAATCAAGGAAACTTGAAATCTGGATAGGGGGTCAAGGACAAGGTTGTATCTGACCAAGTCAGGATAGAGGTTGACTTTGACCCCATAAAGTCAACTTTGACCTTATGGTAAAAAACCTCAGGATCTTGACCCAGAATGTTATGAAATGTAGATATGAACATTGAACAACGCATAGAAGAATAGAGATACATATAGAGGAATTTGAACAACAATTTTGATTCCTTCACCACCTTGTACTGACGGAGTAACAAGGATCATATAAAAGAATCTAACAACATTTAGCAAACACATTACGGGAGAAGCACAGTACAGCAGACAAACACACAACAAAGCTACCACGAAAGACAAGCTAATCAAGCATGCTGCCTACTCTCCCCATCTCGTTTTATATCATTTAGGGAAGGTGGGTAACTTGCAAGAGGGACTATATCCAACATAGTAGGAATGATAGCCAGTTCCAAACAAGGATCCTCTTGAGAATCACAATGTTTGACACTAGGTGTAAGAGTTAATTGTGATGAAAGTAGATTAGGTAAATCAATGTCAATGTCAATAGTCTCATATTAATCATTAACATCACTGATATCATCAAGATTATCTTCTTCATCCAAATTAATCAAAATAGGATCTAAGATACAAATAGAATCATCATAATCATGCATCTTAACATCATTATTAGTAACAACTTCTTCTAACACATCATGCATAGGTTTATCTGAAGAAGGTAGAGATATTTGAAGAAGAAAATTATGAGCTTTAGCATGAGCACGACACTTTTTATGACGTTCATTAGCAGATCGATTATGTTTTGATTTATTTTAAATAGGTTGAGAACTAGGAGGAACAATCATAGGATCCTTCAAAGGTTCTTTAGGAAGATCAATAGGATTATTAACAATAGGAGGAACAATCATAGGATCTTTGATAGGTTCTTTAGGAAGAGCGATAGAAGGAACTTGATTAATAGAACTAGAAGTCATAGTTAAAGGAGGTATAGAAGGTGTAGGCAAAAGACCACGATTAAGATCCATAGGAGGTATGTTTAATTCAAGAATCTTACAATGTTTATAAGCTTGATATGAATGAAAAATATTATTAGGTCGAGGAGGACATGAATTAGGTAATGAAGGCCAAAATAAATCCAGAGCAACACAATCTCTAGGCCTAGAAGGTTGATATAAACTATGATTAATTGTCTTTACTTCTTCATCATGAATGAACTTAAGACACTTATGGATAGGTGAATCAACAACATGCGTGGAATTCAACCAAGGAAAACCTAGCTTAACTTGAAATTGATCAGAAGTAGGAAATACAACAAAGGTAGTGTTCACAATTTTTCCACAGAGTTCAATCGGTAAAGTAATAGAACCAAATGATGGATAAAGAAAACCATTACAAGTTTGAATCCACACATCTGATGTATCATAAAAATCATGTTGTAGGCTTTTCATAAAAAGATTTTCTTTAGTAATAACATTGACTAAGGATGTAGGATCAACAAGACAACCACGAGTAGGTTTCTAAGAAATCCTAGCAAAAATGTAAAGGGGACCATCAGGAGCCTTAATAGTCTTAGAGTCATCAAAGGTAATCAAAAGTTCTGAGGTCTTTTATTCTTAGGTTATTGTTGAGGTTTAGGGTGAGTTTTCAGTTTAGGTTTAGGTTTTGGTCGAGGTTGAGATTGAACTTGAGATTGAATCTGAGGTTGAGGTTGAGGTTGAGGTGGAGATACAGATTGACTAACATGCTCCAATTGATTAACAACATGATTGAGATCATCCATCTTTGAATCATACACAATTTCCATAGCAGATGGTTGAGCAATTGTATTAGTATCATGCGTAGGTAAGGATTTGTATAGATTTGAAGTTTTTGATTAGGAGGAGAGATAGATTTGTTCCCACTACCATCAAGATTATCAATAGATAAGGCATTAGAGTCAATTAAGTCTTGAACCTTATGTTTTAAAGAATAACATTTCTCAGTATCATGACCATTCTAATGATGATATTGACAAAAAGCATTTTGATCAAAAGATTTAGAGGCAATTATAACAAGTAAAAGAGGTCGAATAGGAGGTAAAGTAATCATATTAGCAGCTAACAACCTATTCATAATAGCATGTAAAGGTTCTGAAAGAGGAGTAAATGTATGATTTAATCAAAAAGCAGTGGATGCAGAAGTGGCATTGTGAGATGCAACAACAACTTGATCAACAACTGCATTCATTTGTTTATTTATCTTGACATAGTTGTTGAATTTTTTAAATTTGTTTGGATTAGGAGCAGCATCACTCTTATCAATTGGAATAGGAGCCATTGGAGTGTTTCTCTCAAATTGACTCACTTGTAATTGATAATGATGAAGCACTGCACAAAGTTGTTGAAAAGAGGTAAATTTAATAAGCATAATCTTATCTCTAATATCCTTTTGCAAATTTGAAATAAACATACATTGAATATCAATATCAGGAACAGGATAGGAAATCTGAGCATGCAAATGCTTAAATCTACCAATAAATTCAGTCAATTTTTCTTTAGCACTTTGTTTACAATGCATCAAATTAGTCAAAGACACTTGCGGGCCAATGTTGTTTTGAAATTGTTGAATAAAGGCATTAGCAAGTTTTGGAAAGGAATACATATACTTGGGATTAGAACACTTGGGTTAATTGCACAACATGTGGCAAGTATGGACATGTAGCAATAAATTGCATGAGAAAGAACTGAAGAGGAAGATCTCGTAACTGGACAAGTACTGGTATGTCATGTTTTCACTGTCACAAGGTTAGTCACTTGAGAAAAGATTGTAGAGGCTAAGCACCAGAGATAAATGTTGATACAGATGGAAATACAATTGAAGAAATCATGAGGATAAGAAATCAAATGTGGAGAAAAGCATCAAATGACAATGCTAGATCAAGCAATGCAGTCGGTGACACCTCATCCATTGGATTAGGTGATATCACCACCTCCACCTAAGCAATTAAGGTATGTAATAGAACTGAATTTCAATCGGTTATATCTTACAATAGTTCCTTATATCTAGCAAATGAACACCAAATTAGCATGATTTAAGATTTTTTTGGCAAGTTGACCATACTTTTGTATATGACTAGATATAGTGTTGTCATTATGGAAACAAAGTCATATAGATTTTTGGAGTTAGTGCACACTATCATAAGGTCAGAATATGGCTAAGTATAGAAGACTGGATAGTTAATAGAGCACTAGAAGATCAGAGTATTAGCGCACATGCGTATGACCAAGTTATGGTATGCACCCTTGAAGTTAAGCTAGTAAGGGTGTATTCATGCTAATTCTAAGAGTGCATGATCAGATGAGATAGTATGACGAAGATACAGTCAGTTGAAGTGGTACAGACAGTGAAAGCCAAAACAGAATAGAGTATGCAGTTGACTGTTAGTATTTTGATTAGCGGTTATAATAATGTTTTGTAAAGGCTATGCGCCTATTGTAATTAGGTTGTAGACATTTAAACATATTTTTTTGTAAACACGCTTGAACCAATTCACTTGGAAGCATTGTATGTAATCAGTTATAGGCCGACCTAGTTAATTGTTTTGTTAGCGCATATAAATATAAGATGCACCTTTGTAATAAAGCATGGAAATGGATATAGAGACAAGATAAGTAGAGCAAAGACACGTGAAGTGAATATAGAATGAGTTAGAGCTTTACAAGGGGCTAAAGCATCAGTGCATAAAAGGAACTGATCTGACAAGTAGTGTCACAACACCAGTTCATCCAGGATATATAGTGTGTATCTAATATCAGAAGGTTTTAGCCTTCACCACTTGAGCAGTGAGCTCTGGGACAGTGTGTCCCCACCCCTAATAGGGTTATTGTAAAAGACTCCTAATAGGGTCTGACCTTTGACCAGGTCACTGTACTAAAAGCATTGTAAAGAACAACTCCTAACAGGGTTGCAGATCTTCTAACAAGGATCATAAAACACTAGTGTTGTTCTTAGTGGGTGTCAATTCCCACTGGAGTTTTTACCTATTTTGTTTTCTCTGTAATCATATTGGTGTTATGTGTTGTGATTTTTTATATTGTTTACATTGATTTTTATATCAGTACTTAAGCAATCAAGTTAAGATTCAAGAGTTAAGAAAATCTAAAGATATAGTGAACACTGATTCACCCCCCCTCTCAGTGTTCCCATTCCTAATAATTAGTATTAGAGCTCTGGTCCTCTAAAGAAAAAGTTTAACCACTTGAGGAGATCAATGGGTTTAGAAGAAGCAAAGAATCTAAAGAAGAATCTTATGGCAGATCTTGAAGACCTTGACAGATCTGAGAAAGAAGTTGAAGAGCTAAAATTGAAAGTCAGTGGTGCACAAGTATTCATCAAGAAACTGAGAAAAGATTTGAAAAATTGTACAAACAATGATTTGGGAAAAATGGTTAAGAAGCTGAATGAGGAGAACACATCTCTAAAAGATCAGATTGAAGAGTTGGATGAAAAGCTATCTAACAATCAAGAAGTTTATGATGAATAGATCAAAGAGAACCTTCAACTAAATGAAGAATTGAGGCAAGAAAACATGGAAATATTGGAGCTAAGAAACAACAAAGAAAAGTTGGAATCTGAGTTAAAAGAGGCAAAGAATCACATTGAGAAATTACACACCAGTTCTGATTTGATAGAGTCATAATTATATGCATGGAGGCTTAAAGGAGATACCATCGATGTTGGATTCAATGAAGCACAAAATCATATTGATGACATGCAAGCAAAGATGAAAGCACCAGAAGACACTACAGATGCTAAGGAGACTAAAAATTAGACTAAAGACAATGTTGAACCATCTAAGGATGAGCGTAAGCTAGTAGAATGAATGTGTTATGCATGTAACAAGCATGGACATATAGCAAGGGATTGTAAAGAGGTAAGACCTTTCAATGGTTATTGTTATCCATGCAATAAATTTGGTCATAGAGCTATGAATTGTAGAACAAGTCAAAAGAACAAGACACAACACAATCAGAGAAATTAGAATGAACAAAATGTAAGAAGTTTTCAGAGTATTACATGTTAGATATGTAATTACAATGGTCACTCATGTAGACAGTGTAAAATGGTAACCCATATCAATGCATCGAGGAATTTAAGGCCTCCCATTATTTGTCACTCTTGTAACAAGGCTGGACACATCTCAAAGTTTTGTAGATCAAGAACACAAAGTCAGGAAAGCCCTAAAAATCTAAAAGTATCAATATTGAATGAAGAAGGAGAAGTCAAGTTTGTGAAAGCTACAAAGGATGCGAGCTTGATTTGGTTAGAGGAAAAGAAGGATAAGGTTGATGAGTATGTATTGGATGCATCCACAATGGATGCACCCTCTACATTTGGATGAATGACCCTCAAGGTCATAGGGGGAGCTAATTTAGCTCTAGACCCCTGCGCGGCCGGTATACTCACCCTCAAAGTATGCACCTTTGGATTTAACATTTTGGAGATTATTTGATGCTATGTGCAAGAGCACACTGCCTGATCGATTGCAGGATGGAAGTTGGAAATTCTTAGTCAAATTCTAGTTTACGTGGTAAGCATTAATGGTAGAAATTTCACTTTATAGTATACGGAGACTTATAGATCACTCATTGCATTTAAGATAGAGCAATTGGAGACCACAAAAGCCCTAGCAGTTGGATTGTGAAGTGTTGGAGCTTGATTTACCAGTGAAGAAGTGGCATTGATCAGTTGTGAAGCCCTAGTCCGATGCGACAATTCAAAAGTCTTTGAAAATTGATTTGAAGCATTAACCAAGTAAGTCATGCTTACACTTGTTGTAGTTGATGTTGTGGAAAGGAAGAGATATGTTTTTAAAAGGCCCCCTTTTAAGTCCACCTTAGATGACCTAGAAGGTGCATTTTTGAGAACCCCTATGGGCATCATGCATGTTGAAGATATTCATGCGTACATATACTATAAAAAGGAACTAGTTGGACTTGATAGGATAAGGTCACACCTTGAGTCCATGATGAAACTAGATAAAACTTTCCTATATGAGTTCACACATTTGGAAAACCATCCCATTGTTGAGTATGCTATGACATATGAGTTTTATGAATCTGAGTGGATCAAGATATTACTAAGTAGGATTCATGATGACCTATTCTAGATAGGTGAAGTGCCAGTTAGAATCATAGGAGAACTCATTCATGAAATGACAGGCCTCTCTAAGACATGCACCATTCTTCCAGTGGGCAAGGATGTGAGGAAATTAGTTGAACATGCATGTAAGTCTAGAAGTGATAGGTGTGGTATGACAATTGAGCCTATTGAAGAGAAAGACATCAAATTGATGTCTATGATACTAGGTTACAACTTTCAGCACACCAACATGGTGAATAGTGTGTCTACAACCACTATTCTTGCAACAATCAGACTTGTTAGAGAAAATGGAGAGTTCAATCTATGTGAGATCTTGCACACACAATTGATTGATAACATTAGAGCCATCAAGCATGATAAGACCAAAATATTCAGGTTTGGGTCTCTAATCATTTACATGTACTTCCATAAACTTGGAAAGGTCTAAGATTTGTACTTAGACAAAAGTATGCCTACAATGCCTCAAATATCTCTTAAGGCATCTATTGAGATCTCATTGAAGGATTACATGGAGCTAGAATTAAAGACATTCAGGATCAAGATGTAGATGAGGTACATGATACTAGAAAGTATTGTTGAGAAATACAAAGACAACATTTGTTTGGTAGAAATTGACATAACATGTATGGAAGCAGTTGACCCTAGAACAAAGTGGATCCATCCACTTGGTTATGAGGTAGAGGAACCAATCTTGGAAGCATATGCACAAGTATTACTATCAACACCTAAGGACCCTAATGAATCGAGATGGGGAACTTATGAAGAAAAGACAAGGGAAGTTGATGCAGTTCTGAATAGTGCAACAACTAAGAGGAAAGCCTCTAGGGTTACATCTGAGATAATCAAAATTCATGGTGTAACATAGATAGATCTTGAAAAAGCAAGAGAAGAAAAGATAGCCTTGGAGATTGAGAGTGCATCCACAGTGGAAGCTAAAACTGATGATCCTAAAATGAAGAAAGTCAAGATTGAGAAGACTAATGATCCAAAGGATAAACAAGGTAAAACATATGTTATCCCTTCTGTGCCCAAAGTTACAATTGATCTAACATCACCTCCTAAGTATAAGACAATAACCAAGAGGAATAAGGAGACCGGTGCAAGCCACCCATCCTTGGGAACAACCAAAAGTCAGAAAAAGAACACTCAAGCACCTCCATAGGTAGTTTTCAGACCTAGTCTTCAAGTGTTGAAAACAAGGATTATTGAGGAAGGCATAATTGATCAAATAGGGAAATTCTATGAGAAATATAGTGAGATTGATAAATTAGAAATTCATGGAATGATAATTAAACACATGATCAAGTTCAAGAAGACAGTCTTAGAACTTAAGATAGTAATTTTAGATAATGTGTGGAACATCTTGGAATTCTTGAAAAGACAGGCTATTAAGGGGGATCTAAGAATAAAAGAAAAGATTCTAGATGAAAGCCTCCCTATATTTTCCCTAGAAGAGAAAACATTATTGTTAGATTTGGTGAAGCTGCACCTAAGAACTAAATCAAGAACTCTACACATAATGGATAAGAACTATGATTTGGCAGCTAAAGAGATAGAGAAAGCCTTTGAGAAAGTCTTTCTAGATAGGCACATGTACCCATCTACCATAACTCAAGTGCCCTATAAGGAAGCCAAGGAGTCATAGACCACCAATGTACCAGTAAAGGGTCCTCAAGATTCGACACCTACAGTGGTAACACCTACAGAGGAAGTGAAGTCTGTGCCCATGACTGAGACACAAAAAGATGACACAATCTTTATTGATAATATAGAGATAGCAATGGCAGCCATAGATAATGAATTGGATAAATTTGAGGAAGCTTTTGCAAGCACAAAAGAGCTTGAAATTATATATGGTGACAATTCACCTAAGCTACAAGAAGAAGTGTTAATAGAGGATCTAACAGGTGAAGAAGATGAAAAGGAGACAGAAAAAGAGATATAAAAAGAAAAAGAAAAGGTAGAAGAGGAGAAAGGGAAAGACAGTGAACCAATAGATGAGCCATCTGTTGAAATACCAATCAAAATAAAGCAAGAAGTGATGGACAACACTCCTATCACTCCCATACCCTCAACATCATTATTGTCAAGTTTGACACCAGACACCACAAGCTTGGACTCTTGGGGAGAAAAGACCTGATTAAGATCAGTGTCCTTGCTATGGAGAAAGCAAAAGAGAAGCAAGTGATGAGGAACCCTCTATTTGTTGAATCAGTCAACATTTTGAACAAATTATTACCTTCAGAAAAGAAAGTGTCTAAGGTTCATTTAGTTGATTATGTCAGTACCATATTGACAAACTTCAAAGAAAACTTTTCTAGCTTGGAAGAATCTGCATCCCAAGTTGCAGAAGAGAAATATATGAAGAAGAGATTGAGTGATCTAGTTGGAAACTTTGCACTTGACCTCAGTTCATTGAAGGTTGGTCAAGAATCCTTAAAGGAGTTTGCAGCTAAGGGAAGGAAGATCATAGTTGATTGTATGAACCAAGATAAGTTGACTACTGATCACTACAAGAAAATTCAGGAAGCAGAAGCAATGATTGATAATGTAAGAAAATCAGTGGAAGATCCCTCCACCGATGTGAACATATGAAACAATGTGTACCAAGGGAAGATAGAAAAAATAGATAAGGTTGAGAAGGAAATGTCTAAGATAAGGGCAAGGAAAACACAACTCAGGAATGCTCTTGCACCCTCTCTAGATGTGCTTAATCAGAACATCAAGGAGATCGATGCCACTATGGTGACATATGATCAAGGTTTGATTACAGACTTGGAAAATATGGAGAAGCTGACATATGCCTTATGCGCCCATCTACAGACTGTCAATGCACTGATAGCATTTTGGAAACAAGAGATCCAGAACTTGTAGATTACTTATCTAGATGTACTTTCTTTGTAAGTACTTGTAGATACACTTTTTTGAGTACCTTTGTCATTAATGTCAAAGGGGGAGTATTATATATAGAATATGGAGTATTATATATGATGTAAAGAAGTATAGTATAGATTATAAGGGAGATATAAGTTAGAGAATTTTGTATAAGGGTACAGTTAGTAACTTTGCCATATTCCTTTATTGCCATTAATGACAAAGGGGGAGATTGTTGACAAGTTAACTATACTGTTGTATATTACTAGATATAGTTTTTTCATTATGAAAACAAATTCATATAGAGTTTTGGAGTCAGAGGACATTATCATAAGGTCAGAATATGGCTAAGTATAGAAGACTGGACAATTAGCAGAGCACTAGAAGATCAGAGCATCAACGCACGTGCATATGACTGAGTTATGGTATGCACCCTTGAAGTTAAGCTGGTAAGTGTGTATTCATGTTAAGTCTAAGAGCACATGATTAGATGAGACAATATGACAAAGATACAATTAGTTGAAGTGGTACAGACAGTGAACGCCAGAATAGAATAGAGTATGCAGCCGACTGTTAGTATTTTGATTAGCGGTTATAATAATATTTTGTAAAGGCTATGCACCTATTGTAATTAGGTTGTAGACATGTAAACATCTTTGTTTGTAAAAATACTTGAGCCAATTCACTTGGAAGCGTTGTATGTAATTGATTATAGGCCAACCTAGTTAATTGTTTTGTTAGCGCATATAAATATAAGACGTGCCTTTGTAATAAAGCATGGAAATGGATATAGAGACACGATAAGCAGAGAAAAGACATGCGAAGTGAAGATAGAATGAGTTAGAGCTTTACAAGGGGCTAAAGCATCAGCACATAAAAGGAACTAATTTGACAAGCAGTGTCACAACACTAGTTCATCCAACAAATATAGTGTGTATCTGAGATCAGAAGGTTGTAGCCTTCACCACTTGATCAGTGAGCTCTAGGATAGTGTGTCCCCACCCCTAACAGGGTTATTGTAGTAAAAGACTCCTAAAAGGGTCCAACCTTTGACTAGTTCATTGTACTAAAAGCATTGTAAAGAACAACTCCTAACAGGGTTGCAGATCTTCTAACAAGGATCATAAAACACTAGTGCAGTTCTTAGTGGATGTCAATTCCCACTAGGATTTTTACCTATTTAGGTTTCCTCGTAATCATATTGGTGTTATGTGTTGTGATTGTTTATATTGTTTACATTGATGTTCATATCAGTACTTAAGCAATCAAGTTAAGATTCAAGAGTTAAGAAAATCTAAATATATAATGAACACTGATTCACCCCCCCCTCTCAGTGTTCCCATTCCTAATAGATGCAATATGGTACTATATTTTTAGAACTTAAAATGTGTATAGTCGATAAAAGCATGAAAGAATAAATTTTTGCTAGTTGGTGAATATTGGCAAGGTTAACCGAGTTGAAGTATCAACCGATGTAATATCTAGTGTTAACTGAGTTGAAGCCTTTGAAGTATTAGCCAAGCGCAACTATGTTTACTAAGCTGTGGTAGGTAAAGCATTTAATGTGAAAGTTTGAGCAGGAAAAGAGATGTTTGGTATAAATATGTGATGAATTCAGTCATTTCATAACACAAAATTCACGGGAAGAACCAAAGCGACTTGAGCAATTTGAGCTAAGAATTTCCAGAATGTTTAAAAAATATTTAAGGAGATCTTGAGCGATTTTATCACTACTTCAAGTAAGTTCCTCAACCACTGAGTTGTTTTACTGAAATATTTGCAAAGCTCTAAATTTGAGAAATAATGGCATCCTCATCTAAGGTTATGAAATCAAAGTCTGAAAGTGAAAAGAAGGTCACATTGATTAAGTCTGCAACTTATGACAAACCCAGATACAAGTTGCACCCTAAAATTGCATCACAGATTGATCAAGTGGACGCATTTTCTAGTATACCACGTAGGGTTTTGTTGGTGCAAGATATATGCACATACATCCATTGTAAAATTAGTAAAATCGTAGATTTTGAGCTTCAATCCACTTACTAGGAGCTAAGTGAGAATGAAAAGCTCAAGGATGAGCACAAACACCTGGAGGTGAAGGGATTGATGAATGCCCTATATTTCTTGAGAGAATTTAAAATAGAATGGATTAGGGTTGTTCTTAGCCGAGTGCATGAAGGTAAAATATGGCAAGATGAACCAATTAAACTAAGGATATCATACATGTGGTCATCGGTTACCCTACTACCGATAAAGCTAGGTCCATAAGGAATGCATCAAAGGTACAGACTGAGAAGTTCACTAGAGTTGAATGGGATGGAATAGGAATGAGAGTTAATACAATCATTGATCCAGAGACAAAGTTTTGAGCCTATGTTATTGGCTACAAGATATTTCAATTGAGCATGCCAAACAATGTACCTTGTGGAGCTGTAGATATTGCTTATATGATTATTAAGAAGGGTCTTCAATTGGACCTCGCCGAGCTACTACCAAAACAACTAGAGGAAAATATGAGAACCATTTGGGTAGCAAAGAAAAACACATGTGAGTTCAGATTTCTACTGGTCTGTACATTTTTCTACCAGAAAAACTTCTTTCCATCAGTCGGTAATATTGATTAGGATGTCAACTGACTAGTTATAATGTAGATAAGTGAATTTATTCAAAATCTAGGTCAGAATTTTGTTACTATTATGGATGAGTATTTTGAACAATTCAAGGATAGAATGCATAAAAGTAGGATACCAGGTCAGCTGGTAGAGAAACAAAAAGAAGATATATGTTTCTTAGTAGATATTGATACCACTTTAATCAAGGCAATTAAACCAAGGACTACTTGGTTACCCCTAATGGGCTATGAACTGGATATTGACTGAGCTTCAAGGTCAATTAAGGCACTATTGGCTGAGTCCAAAGATCCAAAAGCTACTAGGTTTGGAACCTATGAAGAGGCTAAGTTAAGAATAAAGATGGATCTAGTTGGAGTGAAAGTAAGTAGAAAATCTAAAAATATGATGGAAACACTGGAAAATCAATTTGGAGATGACAAAGAAGAAGAAGAATCAACAACTAATACAGTTGAAGAAGCAACCGATGAACAAATTTTAATTAGTAATAGTTAACATGAGGAGGATACTGAGTTAGATAAGGACACTCAAGTTGCACTAGTAAAGGCCACAAGGAAGAGGAAACAAGAAGAAACACCTATAAGAGCAAGGATAAGATCCTCAACAACTGCTTCTCTACCCCTGAAGAAAGGAATTTCAAATTAACAAGGCAAACTCCAACTAAGACATATCAGAAGAAGAAGAGAGGTTCCCAAGTCACCACTGAGAAACCTAAGAAGAGGATAAGGTTGATAAGAGCTAAGGATGATGTAGACTCTGAGGAAGAAGATGATCAAGGTAAATTTAAGGTTGTAAATAAAATTCAGTCGGTAGATGAATTAGTTGAAAATATAAAGGCAACGGGTGGACTAGGTCACCTTGAGATGACTCGGTATGTACATATGTCTACCGAGGATCAGGAGAAAATAGAAGAAGCTATCATTCAAATGATGATAAAATTTAAGAAAGTACCTATTGAATTTGCAAGATATGTTCCTAAGGAATTATATGAGAAAGTGTCAGCAAGGTGGACATATGCCTTGGACATAGAAAAGAAAATGAGGGAACACTCATTAATTTTGGCAATGCCTACTTTATCTATTATCGAGGTTGAAGAATTGATGAAGTAATATTCCAAACATTTTTTGATGAAGAGTAGAGAACGTGATATTTTGGTAGGTAACCTTGAGGCAGTTGATGAAAATAGCAAGTTTCTATAGACTATAATTTTGAAAGCTAGGGCATAAGCTAATCAACTTGCATTGGCTATCATTCTTGAGAAGAAGGATAAAAGAAAAGGAAAAGGAGTCCACTCAGATGATGTTGATATAGCCACCAAGGAACTGATACATATATTTGATACAGAGATAGCAGATGACACTTATGCCATGGATTTCTACCCGACCAAATATACTAAAGAATATACACAGGATGCTCCCGAGAAACTAGTAACAATTGGGATATAAGATGTAATAATTGAGGATGTTACACATGGAGATCCTGATGATGATGTAAATAATGATGAGGAAATCACTACTGCTACAGATACCACCAAAGAGAATCAACCTACTGAGGCAACAATAGTTGATATACTAGGTAATTTACCTATACTAGTTCAAGCAATTGAGATTGCTACGCAAGGGGAACCCGAAGGCTCTATACTTAAGCAACATAATGATACAACCAAGGGACAGGGTATAGAAGAGAAGAAAGATACAAATGATCCTGAGAATAAAGAGGCTAAAAGAAAAGAAGATACAATAGACACCAAACAAGATTCCCAAGGACAAGCCATTGAGACACCAATCACCGAGTAAGATAAGGAAGAGAGCATGTTTACCGAGCAAGATAGGACAAATTTGGAGACCAAAGCTCTTGTACCATACAAAAAATCCCCTGCACCAGAGAAAAAGAAAAAGAAGAAACATGGTAAGGGTCCTGTCACACTAGATGAAATTATATAAATTCTTGAATATGACCCTAGGACTCTGACCCCGAAGCCTTAAGAAGGTATGGTGAATTGTGCACAAGGAAGGCTGCATAGGTGAAGTTAAGGTAGGAGAGTAAAATAAAACAAGTTTTAGAGGAAGTTAGAGACATCTTGATGCAATTAGTCCCTGATATCAATGTTGATGAGGTAACTCCCATCATTAATCAACTTGCCACTCTAACCAGCCACATCAATGCCCCTAATGTATATACAGAAAAGAGAATGGAAGATTGGGCAAAGGCAAAAATTCAATTAAAGCTAGCAGAGAGAATAAGCCAGGAAGTGGCAATCAATAAGGTCAAGCTATCAGAGGTGATCACCGAGCTTGATGCCATTATTTAGCAGGTAATAACAATTTTGTATAAGTTATGCACAGTAGACCACCTCACTATGGAGCTTAGTGAAAAGATAAAGAAGCTTGATGAAGAAATACAAGTTAGTGAAAATATTTCTTTAACCAAGCCAAATACATTTCATAAGCATTACACTAAAGTTCAAGAACTCCAACGGTTAAGAATTGAGTTGAGGAAGCAAGAGGATACAATCAGAGACCAAATAACCGAGCTTTGGGCTTAATTTCTTCCCTATCTCAAGATACCAGAGAGACATGTGAATAAGGAAAAGGACTTAATTGCCACCTTGGAGATATCAGTTTTAGAAAACATTTTTGATATGCATGTACAAGTCGGTTTAGAGCACATTTCTCTTGAGAACCTTAAGGAGGAATGGGAAAACCTCTTGTCTACACTGAAGAAAACCCATCATAATATTTTTGACAAGTTGTGAGTACATTATTTTTGGCATTAATTTCAAAAAGGGGGAAATTATATGTGTGTATATATATATATGCTTGTATGTACTTCACACTGAGAGTATGCACAAAGGGGGAGTTCACAACATATGATTCATATTTTTGTTAAGTACAAATTTTTGTAGTTGGTACATATACATAAAGTTTTGATACTAATGCCAAAGGGGGAGAATGTTACTCCTCATTGAGCATTAATGGTTGTTATTAGTATCACTTAGTCATAGAGTCGGTAAAGGAAACAAAATAGGACAGTCGGTCAATAAACAAAGTCTTTACACCGAGCAAGACACAAGGCAGATACCTAAGTCAATCGAGCATAGATTTGACCGAGAAATCTTATCGAACCATTTGATCACTGAGTACCAAGCACTATGGTCACCGAGCATTCATATGAATCGAGCACCAATTAATTTCTGAGTGATGAATGCAGTGAACACCGAGTGAAATAGGAAACAACATAATAGTTTGGAATGACACAAACATCAAGGAAAATAGTTTACATCGATTAGAAAATGGTTTACCAAGATCAAGACAATATTGAATATGGATGTAATCATTAAATTGTTGATGATTCATATGTATTGTTGATCTAGGTTATTTATTTCCACCGTTGATCTTAGGTTTTCTAAGATATTGTAAAACCCTAATTAGGTCAAAATAGTTTGATATAAAATTTTCAAGGATGTCATTTGATCATGTATCATCAAGAAGTAGTCGCACTCAAGACATTAGAAGATCAGATAGGGTTTTGACATAAGGATTTGACAAAATTATTCAGTAGCTCAGAACAGACATAAGGCTACCAAGCAGTATAAAAGGACATACACATCACAACAAGGTGATATCTTTATAGTATTTTACAGATTTGAATCATGCAATTTTGAGTTGTTATTTACAGATATATCATTGTTACTCTTTAACCATTGTAGCAGATTTCTAAATCTCTTAACAGAGTGAACTTAACAGTTCTAGTGTAAATCTCTTAATTGAGTGCACACTTGATTATGTTGCTAAAATCCTCTAACTAGGTAGATCTAGCTGATCTTATTGTTACTCCTAAAAGGGTAAGATCACCAAAAGATCACAATCTTTGTAGCCTTAATCGACATACTTTGTTACTGCAGTAGTGAAGTTTTGTGGGTGTCATCCCCACCACAGTTTTTACCTTCTAACAAGGGTTTCCGTGATACCAAAACATTTGTGTTATGTGTATGAAGTTTCATGAATGGTTTATTGATTAAGTTACATGTATTTACATTTCAATTATATTTGAATGTATTTTACATGCAATGAATTCAATCAGTTAATGTTATCTATGCTTACAAAGTTTCAGTCTTGAAAAGTTATAAAGATACTAATTCACCCCTCCCCTCTTAGTATATATCTTTCCATAATCCCAACAATGTTGTAATATTATATATATAACACTAAATTATTTTATTGCATTAAATATTTTTATTAAAACAATTTTGTTTTTGGACAGCACTCAGGTCTTCCAAAAGATGAAGATGATCCTCAAGATATAGATCCAAATAATGTTGGTTCTGATCTAGATCATAAGGCAGAGGATGATGATCATGATGATGATGATGCATATACCAAGCCTGATGATGATGATAATGATGATGACTGCAATGGTGATGATGATGAGGCAGTTGTTACTAGTAGTCAATGACATTCATGATCATATAGACTGCATTAGTGATCAATATTATTGATATATTATTGTTACATTTTTACAGCCTATAGTACCATATTATTGAGTTGCTACATTTTGACATGCATCATTTTCACTTATATCATTTAGATGTGTATCATCTTGACTTGTATCATTTTTCAGTTACACAATTTATCATTTTTACTTGTATCATTTGTAAATAGATTTGGACAACCATTTGCCTTTGGTGAGGGGGTTCCTATTTGTTATTTTGGGTCATCAAGGTAAATTGAATTGACTGGGGTAGGAAGGGGTGTTTCTTCCACTAGCATTGGATCCCTAGTGAATGGAATTGAATATGCATGTACTTTTGGATCGTAAAAATATGGTGGTAAAAATCTTTCTACCTTTGGCTTTGTCCCTACACCTTAAGGATATGAAATTGGCACTTCTCACGCTGAGGGTGGGTCTTGATCTAAATTTGGTAAAACCCCTTCTTCTGTTACCCATGCATCATTTTGAATTATGTTGACTATTGGACATGTATCATTTTGACTTTTTTTTAATCTATAAGCATATTGAACTTTCATGTGTTTTAGTTATATATAATGATCTTATCAATATTGACTTGTCAATTTATATATTTAAAAAATGGTCGATAATTTTTGGATGGATATTTATTACATATGATGATTTTAATTTGATACTCATGATGGATGTTGTCAAATTTAGTTAAATTATACACATTTTATGTTCACCTTCTTGGTGTCGATATGGCTTTCATGATTGGAATAAAACATATTAAATTAATAAGAAATGGAAGTAAAATAAGAAACATTTTTAGAAGTTAAAAAGGAAGCAACAATGGAAGCCAAACCTGACATTATCTAGGAATAAAAAATAGAAGCAATTTTAGAAGCAACAAAAGATATCAAAATGAAAGAAAAACCAAAAGAAAGATAAGAAGCAAAATTGGAAGCCATATCAGAAGAAAAACTAGGAGCACTAAATGGAAGCAAAAAATAGGAGCAAAACTAGAAGCAACACTAGAAGCAAAAAGGGAGAAAAACTAGAAAAAAAAATTGGAAGCAACAAGTGGCATAAAAATAGACATCAAACTGGAAGAAACACAATAAGCAAAAATAGAAGTGACAAATAGTGTTATAATGGAAGAAAAATCAGAATTGATAAATAGTGTTATAATGGAAGCAAAATCGGAAGCAACACAAGATGTTGTGATATTGCTATTAGGATTCAACTGTATAGTTTTTTTGAGTAAAACTCATTTACCCATGTTTCATGAGTAGTGGCTCACATGAAGCCATCTCTCATGAGAATGAATTGAACACTTAGAACTAAATTAGAAGCAAAACCAGAAGCCAAAATGGGAGTAAAAATAGAAAAAAACTCTGGAGTAAAACTAGAAGCAACAAACGAAGTTAAAGTCGAAGGAAAGATGGAAGCAAAAATAGAAGCAGAATGGGAAGCAAAGAAGGAAGCAAAATGAGAAGCCCAAATAGGAGAAAAAATAGAAGCAAACTCTGGAGTAAAACTAGAAGCAACAAATGACGTTAAAGTATAAGCAAAATTGGAAGTAAAAATAGAAGTAGAGTGGGAAGCAAATCTAGAAGCTAAATGGGAAGCAAAACAAGAATCTAAATGGGAAGCTAAACCCTAAGCAAACAATGATGCTATATCAAAAGAAAAAATAGACGCCAAACTAGAAGAAACAAAGGATGCTATAGTAGAAGCAAAACTGGAAGCATAACACGAAGCAAAAATGGAAGCAAGGTTGGAAGCAACATAAGAGAACATAGAAGACAAATTCGATACAATATATGGCACACTACTGGGCACGAAAGGTGATGCAATTTTTCACTTCTTTAGTTGGTGCAAAAAATGGTGTAAATGCTTTAGTGGTGCAAACCTTGGAAAAAGAGATGACTCAAACAATGGTGTTAACTATGGTGCTAAATACGACACCAAAAGATGGGATCACTTGGGTGCTGGATTTTGCACCAGCAGAAAGGTTGCTTTTAGGGCCAAAATAGCACTAAAAGTTGACGCTATTTTAGGTGCTAAAGACATGGATTGTTGTAGTGACAAGTGCATTCATTACTTTAATAGGGACATTCTCACCGTCTTAAAAGTAATTGTTTAAAAATATCACAACAAAATAGAGAATCTCAACAATATAAAATAGTATGCAATACTGATGTACACAACACTGAGATCTTTTATCCTTCAATACATACCTTTCACAAAGTAAAATATATAGAAAACATCTATCTATCTTCCACTGAATGTTGATAAACAATATTTTCCTCCTCCCAAAATTGGCTTCAACAGATCTTTCTTTCTTCAACACCAATAATCTTTCACCTCTCAACAAACAACAACTCCAATAGCTCACCTTGAAAAAGCTATTCATCATTCCTTATTCATGGCTCTGATACCATTAAAAATAAACACAACCAAAAAAATAACATAGAGAAAAACTCTCAATTGAACATTGAAAATATTGGGCCAAGTCCTTTAATTTATAAAAAAATAACATTTAAACTATAGACCAAAGTTTGTTGAGAAAAATCATGCTAGGTAGTTGAGAATGACGCTTGGACAATGTTGGGCAGCTAGGGTTAACTAATGAGTCAATGCATGCAAACTATATCATGTGTTAATAATGATGGGAAGTTGGTCTATGCTGGCCATATTAATTAATTTATCCTAACACATCCCACATCATAGTTCATTTTTTTTAGCATACTTGCATAGCATATTGGGAAATTCATGCATTTTTATACACATGCACTTTTCAACTACATTGTGACATAACATCTTGGTGCCTCTATCTCCAGAGCTCCTTGTCACAATCAATAATTACAAGTTTCTTTGTCTTGGTATTTATAACAAACAAAAATGGCACCTCTATTGGCTTAAACTCTTGCAAGCATCCCAAGAAGTTTCCAAACTTCTTAGCACTCCATTTTCTTGGTTATTCAACGCTAATTCATTCTCTATCAAAGGAAGATGTACATTTTGAAACTTTCTTTGAAGAATTAATCAAATCATTGACCATCCAAACACACTTTGTGCCATTACTCCATTCAGTTTTCATAAAGTCCTCAATGGCCTCTAAAATCTAGTCTTTTAAACAACCCCCTTCTATATTTCTTTTGTTGTTGTTAACTATCAAGTGTTGCATGCATACACTTTCTTTCATCCAAATGTTATATTGTCATTATTATAAAACTCAATGATTAGCTATGTAATAACCTCTAGATA
The DNA here is from genome assembly GCA_027943335.1 of Chamaecyparis obtusa. Taxonomy (NCBI): domain Eukaryota; kingdom Viridiplantae; phylum Streptophyta; class Pinopsida; order Cupressales; family Cupressaceae; genus Chamaecyparis; species Chamaecyparis obtusa. The sequence goes on from BSBK01005307.1 coordinate 943,357, forward strand.
AACATACAAATTCAGTACTAAGAGCACCAAGAGTTCAAGCATAGTTCAAAATAGGCATTTTTATTTTCTATTTACTAGCAATAACTAGTTCTTGTAAGGGGGGGGGGGTGTGTATTTTTCTTTTTGATGTAACTTGCAAATGGAGGAATATTTTTTTTAGTGTGAATACTTGTTCAAAGTCTTACTTTGTGTGGATTCTAATGAGTGGTTGGAAGACTATTTTTTTCCTCATTTTCATTCATGTTTTTAACTTTAAGTGCAACTAATTTAAAATAGGCCATTTAAATGAGAAATTATTTTTGTAATAATATTTGAACAATAACTCAAACCTGAGCATTGTTGTTTGTAAAAGTTCATATTTTTAAAATTCCCATTTACTAAGTCTATTTGCATTGCAATACATACTAAGTTATAAAGTGCCAAATTTTGGGGCGGAGGCGAGTGGCTCTATTCATGAGGGAAATTTGGGTATTTATGCTTTTTATGTTTTTGGTTCATGTGATCATGTCTCTCACGTTCAATCCATGTTCCATTTGAGTAATCTTTGTAATCCTCTTAATAAGGAAAATCAAATGAAAGTATTGTGGGAGGAAAAGGTATATAACAAAATATTTTATTTCTCATAAAAGTGATGAGATGGAGAAAATTCTTCTCAATCATGGTATTTCATTATCTGAGTCTCTAGTTCCAACTCTTTTAGAACCATCATCTAGCCTCACTAGGACATCTTGTAAGACACAATCATTTGGGGATGAATAATGGAGTTTCATGGCTTGCATAAAAATATCATCTTAAAAATCACTTGATGTTATGTTAGAATCCAAAGTTGACTCATTCACGAGCTCCAACAATTATTTACATCAAGACAATGATATTGCCTTTTTAGATCCACCTCATCGGGATGCATATTTGCTCAACATTTCATCATGGCCTTATGTTGAATCCCATCGTATTGATTTGGGAGACACTACTGAGGGTATTCGTCTTATTTTTTTATGTTGGCTTCAATGAAGTTGCATCACATTTCTTTTTCTTTAATCTTGTTCTTGTCTCACCTACTTCAATTTCTATTATGACATATTATGCAAATATTAATGATCATTTGTAACCTCATGTATTCACCTAAAAATGGTCTAGTTAACTAAGTGCCCCTACTTTCAATTAATTAAATCAAACAATGTGCTAGACATAATTATGTAAGTAATTAATAGATGGGGGGCAACAATGGCCCTGACGATCCCATCAAGAATGGTGGTCTTTAGTTGAGAATCACAACTACCCATAATGGGGGAAAAGGAATAATGGCACTTCTTGGAAAGGGGCAGATGGTAGGCAGAGATATCCCTTTAATAGATATTGTCTGCAACATTTTGATATAGGGGAAAAGCTTCCGGTGTGCCCTAGTTAGAGTTCTCATCGGCTTAATAGTTATGGACATCAAGGAACTCGAAGGGATGGTGGGCGAAGGGAGAACAATGGCTTGTTTCCCTGATGGAATGACAGGTTAAGGCTTCACCCACAAAACTTCAACTTCAAAGAGATTGAAAAAAAGTTATGGTGCCCTAAGGAAACTAAGTTTAACTCAAATCTAACTAACATCGTGCCCTCGAGTGAAGATCTCAGCAAAGAGGTAGATAATATTGATTACATTAGGGCTTCCTCTTTATTAATTGATAATCATCAATGACAAGATTCAGTTAATCATTTGCAAGAAAAGGGATTTTTTATGAAATGGTTGGGATCATGGCCGTCAATTGCAAAAATATAGCGATGGATGACGGAGCATTGGGGAGACCACTTTGAGATCAAAACCCTAACCACCGAATTCTTAATGGTCCTATGTCCTTCCAAAATGGACAAGGATTGGATTATTAAAGGAGGCCCACATATGTTGGATAACAAGGGTATCTATGTTTGTGACTAGAGGCCTAACTTCAACTTGGATGCAGAAAAAGTTAAAGAGATTTTGTATGGCTGAAGTTAAAAAACTTGCCATGGGAATATAAAGATGAAACTACTCTCAAAGCAATTGGAAATATTTTGGGAATGTTTATACTTTTGGAGGAAGCTGTTGATGCTAATGATTTTTATTGATTCTCCAAGGTTTTATTTAAAATGCAAGATTGTTATTAAATTCCAGATTATGTTGTTTTAGGGTCTTCAAAGGGTGAATGGCGGCTAAAAATTGAATTAGATTATGTAGAAAATGAGTTATCCTCTTAGTCAGATCAAAGGAAAAGAAAAGGGCTTGAGGTCAATAGAAACTTAGATTTGATTAAGTATCTAGAGGTGCTTCACACCCAATCTCCATCATGATCTGTCCAATTTGAGGAAGAAATGGTTTGGAACCAGGATTGTGATGGATGGAGATCATCTCAGGTAAAGCACAGTGTGGAGGATGTAAACAATAACCTGATGAGAATAGTGGAATTAGGATCAAATTCCTAGATTGTTACTACTAATAGCTTGGGTTCAACACAAGTTGTCAAAGAGACCCCTTTTTCTCCATGTAAGGAAGACAATGTACAGTCCACTCTAGGTGCTCAAGTATGGGATGGATAGAAAGGGAACACAATAATTGTTCATGACTCTATGGAGGAGCTTCAACATACTCGTAATCATTTTGGAGGAAGGAATGTAGACCAAAGTTGTAAACCTGATCTCACAATGGATGGAACCTTTGGACTGAACTATCATGAGGCTACCTTGGGTTTAGATGACAGTGACAACCAAGATTTTTGCAAAGACATTCAGATTTCTTTGATAAGAAATTTGGAAAAATCCATGGATGATATGAGAAATAATGGGGATAATGGTTGGCCTTCTAAATTTGAATATGAATCTCAAGAGGATGGTGGTTGGATTGAGGATTTGGGTATGCAAGATCAGACTGATATAATTGAGGATAAGGCTATTAATCAGACCCCTTCATAGGTTCAGAAGCCAAATGTAAGCGTGAAGAAGAAGAGAGGCCCAAAATCGGTGCAAGTGAAACTTGCAATAGCTGGTAATGCAACAAACTAGGCTAAACTGCTGAGATTGGGAAGAGGCTATACCTCTTCCCAGAAGAAATGAAGCTTCTTTCATGGAATGTTAGGGGTTGCAATGCCCCTAACAAGAGGTGTTGGTCAAATGATGCCTTTACCAAATCCAACTTGATCTAGTCTTTTTTCAAGAAACTAAGCTTAGTGGGGAGGGTAGGACTCCATTTTTTAGGAAGTTTGGTATGTGGGGTTGTCTATTCTCTGAGGCAAATGGGACTTTTGGGGGAATGTGCATTTTATGGAAAGATGTTTTGATGAATGTTTCTTTATTGGAGGAGGGTATTCACTCAAAGCTAGTGGATGTCTCTCCCTTTTAGCTCAGGATGAAGTTTTATGAGTTTATCATATATGGGCCTTGTAATCAAGGTTTGAAAAAATAATTATGGACCTCCCTATTGGTTATTTTAATATAATGAAAGATATCCTATTTATGATTGGAGGAGATTTCAATGAATTATCTCCTCGACTGAGAAGTTGGGAGGGAAAGGGTGGACGATTCAAAGCCAAAAAGCCTTTGTAGATTTTGTAATGTCAAGTGAACTCCAAGATGTGCAATTTAAAAATGGAGTATTTACATGGACTAATAGAAGATTGAGGTTCTCAAATATTGCCAAAAAATTAGACAGATTTATTTTGGGGGGTGAATGGATGGATACAAATTGGATATGTCAAGCATAAATTCTACCAATTACATGGTCTGATCACTTAATATGTTTGAAGATTGTTGATGATGCTGCTCTAGATAGAGCCCTGTTTTATTTTGAAAACTGTGGCTATGAGAAAAGGGGTTTATGGACCTTATAGAAAAATGATGGAAGAATTCTCCAAGACGCTGTGGTAATGTGGCTTTCTTATTTTTTAAAAAGCTTCAATTCATAAAAAAAATTCTAAAAGTATGGAATCGTGAAGTTTTCAAAAATATTTGTGTGGAAAAGTTAAGATTGGAGTCCGAAATGGATGACTTAAATGAAAAAATTATAAATGGAGGAATGGATTCTGGTGCCTTTATTTAAGAAAAGGAGTTACAAATGAAATATAATGAGATTCTTAATAGGGATGGAATTTATTGGCATCAAAAGTATAGAGAATTATGGCTCCGCGAAGGTGATAGAAACACTAAATTCTTCCACAATTCAGTTAAAGGTAGACAATCTTTAAATTAAAAAAATTCTATCAAGGACCAACAAGGTAATGTGTTGACAAAGCCATCCAAGATAAATGAGGAAGCTGTAAACTATTTCTCCTCAATTTTTTCTTAGAGTAGTGGAGTTCACACCGGAGACATTGACTTTTTAGAGGTTATTCCTAAGGTGGTATTGAGGGATCAAAACATTATGCTGATGAGAGCCATCTTTGAGAAAGAAGTGAAAACAACACCATTTAGTTTGGGAAGTGATAAAGGAAGTTTGAGTTCTTGGAAGGGTAGCAAGGTAGCAAGAGGTATGGAGCTGGTGACTCATTTGCAGTTTGTAGACGATACTTATTTAATGGGGGGGCTTCAATAAGAGAAGCTAGAATTATTAAGGCATGTTGGGAGGCTTATAGCAATGCTTTTGGACAATTTATAAATTGGGAAAAGTCTAAAATTTTCTTCTTTACTACTTCCCTTCCTGTGTAACAACATATATGTAGAATTCTTGGAATGAAAGATGGAGTTCTTCCAAATAAATATTTGGGGATTCTGTTGTTTGAAGGTGCATCGAAGGAAAAGCTTTGGAAAGATTTAATTAACAACTGTGTGAAGATGATAGAAAGTGGAAAGGGAAATGACTCACGTATGTAGGATGTATTCTTATGTTACAATCAGTCATTTTTGCAATTCCTATTCTCTCTATGAGTTGTTTAAAGATCCCAATTAAAGTACTAAGATATATTGAGCAGAGGATGAGAAAGTTTTTTTGGAATGGAGGACATGAGGAAAAAAAATTCCCTTATTGGTGTGGGATACTATATGTAAGTCCAAAAAGAAAGGGGTTGCTGGCTTGTGTAAATGGCATTTGATTAATAAACTCTAGGGGCTAAACTAGTATGGGAAATCTATTCCAAACCATCTCAGCGATGGGTGCGGATATTAAAGATGAAATACTTGGATTTGATGGTAGATAATCGCATTCTCACTGTCTTCAATCCTCCTAAGGGTTATGCAATATAGGACTTTATCAGGTAGAGTGTAGGCCTGTGGTGTGTGACCATCTTTCTTGGCAGATTGAGGATGGATATGAGGCATATTTTTGGGATGATTCCTGGAATGGGTGGTCGGTGCTCTGAGAGAGGGATAATTTCCAAAATCTTATTATATTCATGAAAGATGTGTGGGGTGAAAAGGTTAGGGATTATACGGAGATACGCATAGGCCCCCTGGGGAGCAATGATGTTGGAAGGAACTTGATTCTATAGGTCTTAGTGTGGATCAATATGAGCTGATGACTAGTATTTTTGTAGGAAGATCACTAGCTTTATGTGATGATAAAGATACTATTATATGGTGTGCAGCTAAAAGTAGAAATTACTCTGCTAAATTGGGATATCAATTGATGGCTAGGGAAGAAGACATTGAGGATTGGCCTTATAAGCTATGTTGGGACAAGGATTTCTTACATAAGGCTACAGCCTTTGCCTAGTTAGCTATTCAAAGAAAGATTTTAATAGGGGAACATAGAAAGAAGTATGGTTTTGTGGGTCCAACCGGGTGTCTGATGTGTAGAAAATAAATAAAGGATGTTGACCACCTTCTTGTTCAATGTGAAATGGCTCAGAGATGCTGGGATATGGTAAGAGTGAAACTGAACCTTATGGGACCCTTACCGAATTACTTATTGGAACTCTTTAAAGGATGGTTGAACCATTTTTAGAAATATACCCTATCTAAAGTATGGATTGTTAGCATGTCTTTGGTTATATGGGAATTGTGGAAAGAGAGAAAGATGAGAGTTTTTTAGAATGTCTCAAAATCAATGGAATTTTTTTAATTTAGGATCAATTCAGCGATTGAGGAGGTTATGAGTTCAGCTATAAGATTTTTTAAATCAAATATAGTTTTCTCTTCTTGGGATAGGCTAGTTCATCAGTCCTGGCCTAGAATTAAAGTTAGATAGAAGAATGATGGTAGCCTTGCAACGATGGTGAAGACTTGTCATACATATATTGTTTGGATTCCACCAGACCCAAGGTGGATAAAGATCAACTTTGATGGATGCTCTAAAGGGAATCCAATAATTTTTGGGGCTGGTGCTATTGCTCAAGGCTCGAATGGTGATGTTTTGGTAGTGGCAGCGAAAAGGCTCCAAGTTGGGACTAACAACATGGCAACAATACAAGCAACAATGCTAGTAGTTATATTAGGGTGTGTTTTGGGTATGGATAAAATTCATATAGAAGAGGATTCTAAAGTGATTGTTGAAGAAAGTAAAATGAATCATTCACATACATGACAGATTCATAGTGTTTACGAGAGGTGATAAGTTTTTTAAATAAGTTTAGCAACTTCAAAATAAGTCATATGCTTAGAGAAGGGAATAAAGAGGCGAACATTATTGCTAACTAGGCTATATCCTTTGAAAAGATTGATGATACTGTGCTTAAAGATTTTCGCAAAATTAAAATGGCTTAATTTAGTCATACTTTATTCCTTCAAGAAAGAATGATGACGCAACTGTGAACAAGCGGGGAATATTTTTATTTATCCTTTTGGAGGTGAAAAGGATGAATGATAGAAGTAGTGATTGATCTTGTGATGTGTGAAGACTGTCTGATGCACTCGCATGGGATGGACTACTTGTTACAAGCACAAGCTTTTTTTAGATTGTGGGAGTTAGAGGTGCGAAAAGATAGTTGACACAAATGATATAGGGGCATGTGAATGAAGTCGTGCCTTTTCATTATATATTGAAAGGAGGCTAGAGATGAGTAAAGCTGAATTTAAAACTAAGGTTTGTTTTTAGATTTGTAGGAAATACAAGTGCAGATGAGTGTTAAGAGGAAGCTATGGAGGCAAATTCCAGTGTGGATTCAGACAAGCAGATGAAGTCATTCAAGGGACCAATGAGCAGAGAATGTGTCAAAGGATTGTTGAAGATAAAATTAGAATAAATGATTGATGTAGTAATTATAGTGATTGGGGAGCAATTTCAGGAGCGAATGATTAAACAAAGAACAAATTTGGACATTATCTCAGTGTTCATAGCTTAGGGACTGGAAATTAGGGAAAGCACAGAGGAAGTGGGTCAGATTACCCATGTCTTGTTTGAAGAGGATGTTCTTGGAAAATTGGACTCTATTCTGGAACGGGAAATTCTAGGGGTAGGCACTGATATTACATACCATTTTGCAGATGAGGAAGATGGGCACAGATTCAGGTTCATTCTATTTTTATGATGGAGAGCCAATCTTGACAAGACACTCATGTTTTGGAATGCTAGTGAAGGATGGAAAAAGGTGAAAGAGGAACTGGGAAGGCAAGACAATAGGGCTAATGAACTAGCTGAGTTATTTGCTCAGAATGTGCCTCGCAGGCAGCGTAACCCAAGGGATAGAGGCAATGCCTCATAGAAGGTGGCATGAGCAACAACTATAGGAAGGTTTTTTGATAATATTTTGGTGTAATGGTTTGTTAATATGGAGTCGAGGCAATGTTTTTGGTAATACAAGAACCAGAACATGACATGGTTCATAGATAATAGTTCAGGTGGTAACTACTTAAGCAAGAATAGGATTATGGTTTTTTGCAGAATTTTATCATGATGTATTTGAAATGTAAATTTGTAAAGTGGCTTTAGGATAAGCTAAACTTGATAACAATTAGTTGGGCGATTTTGAAAGTAAGTTGATGGGTAAATGCCCAAGGATGAAGTTTTAGTAGGTAGTTTAAGGTTAATCTGGATTGTAAATTCGATGTATCTCTCTTTTGTATATTAATAAAATACCTTTTACCGATAAAAAAATTATGTAAGTAATTAAATCAATTGGCTTGCATAATTAAATCAATCATCAATTAATCAATTAATCAGTTTAATCAATTGATAGAGCATAAAGGTTATTTTAAATTAATTTATTAATTAAAAGGTTTCTAAATACTTTTAATTAATAAAATAACCTATTTAATTTTATGTGCACAAATTTCTAATTCAAATTTCTAGTTTGGATTTCTAATTCAAATTTCTAATTTGGAATTTTAATTTTTAAATTGATTTCTTTCTAATTAAAAAGAAGATTTTTAAAAGAATGGAAATTGCTAATTCTCTCTCAGTCTCATCCAACCATAGGAAGTTTCTAAAAACATGAGAGACTCTCAGCCACTCAACAAGATGAATCTCAATCACACATTTATTCTGGGATTTCTAGATAAACCATCCTTTTAGCTCATTCAAAGGATCTAGTTTTCTTTGTTGAATGCATTATGTCATTTTTATGCTAGATTATATACTCATTTAATATTAGATTTCAATTCCTAAAATCAACTTGCATGCTTAGACAATAGCTTTTAATTTCTAGATTAATCATATAATCATGCTAGTTTCATTGTTAGATCCATTATTAGTACTTGCCCGTAGGCAAAGTACTATTGTATCACTTTTTGAGTTTTTGATGTTAACTAGTGATTAAATGAACTGTTCTACACCAATGAAAATAAATTCTTTTTTATATTTCATTATAATTTTTTTCATTTGTAAAATATAGATGCAAATTATTTAACTTTATAATATCTAGAAATTAATTTATGATCATCTCATTGGATGAATGCATTTGAAGTCTTATTACACGAGTGAACCAATTAAAATTTACTTATTGATTGTCCTTCCATATTGCATAGTTTTCGGGTCTTGGAAATAATTTTTTTTTAATCTTTAATTAGGATTTTCATTAATATTTTTCTTTTTTATATTAATTGTATATTAAAAATTTCAAATTATATTACATGAGTTTATTCTAGTATATAACTCACTTTTTCTAATGTAAATAAAAATATTGTAAATATATGATATAATATAATATATATTTATTCTCATTTATATATTTTTTAAAAATATTTGAAAATTTATTATGTGTTAATTATGCATTAATAAATATTTAGGTAAACAAATGTGTGATATATTTTCACTTACAAAATATTATAATTTAAATTAAACATAGTAAATAAATATTTTATTTTATAATAATAAATTATTTCTAAAAAAATTAAATCATAAAATATTTTATCAATAATTTTAAATAAGATATTAAAGTGAGATAATTTAAAAATTTGATTAAAAATCAGATAATTATTTATCAAATTATATAGACAAATATAAATTTACTATTACACAAGTTAATAATTAAGTAACATCTAAACTATAGCTAATTTAAGATTTAAAGACTTCTAAACTTACCATAATAGTTGAGTATGCCAAAATCATACTCATGATTTCTTTATTTCAATAAAAATTTTTAATACTTTCAATGCACAATATATTAAACAATTGAAGAGATAAAAAATATACTAGTTTATAATAATCTAGCCTCTCCATCTTATGAAAACTATTTAATAGATTGTAAAAAGTTTGTTTATTTTTTATAGTGTGGTGAAAAGGGTTGTGCCACGTATATAATAAAATAGATTTCTTTTAAAACCATAAGTAAATAATTAATTATGTATAAATATTCTAAACAATATATAGAATGAATTGAAGGATTGAGAATTGAAGGATTGAGATTGGAAGCCAAATCTTATAACATAATGGATAATAGATGAGATAATTTTAACAATGGATTAGATATTTACACTCCCTAGTGCATTAACATTCTTAGAATTGATGATGACAACATAATGATAGCTTATTTATTTATTTTTACTTTTTACAATTTAAAATTCAACATATATTAGTAAATATTAATATACATTTAGAGATTTATTATGCCAAAAGTAGAAAGATGAAAAAAGAATTAAGTGTATTTTTTAAGTACATAACTATAAACTAAATATTTAACCTAACCTAATAATATATTAAATAAATTTAAATAATTATTTAGTTTAATTTTTTAAAAATTATATGCTAATATAATTACAACTATAACTAAAGGCAAGTACTTAGCCACTACGTGGCACTTGTTTTCTTATATTAATGAGTCTATTCATAGCTAGATTCAGATTATTGAATGCAATCATTGTATCTTAATCTCTCATGAATCTTTTGTTATGGAGTTGTCTAGTCACTGATCTCGCAATGCTAACTGAGAGCATCTCTACATAAATAATACTTGCTTCATATAGGAAGCAATAGATCATTTCTAGGTAGTTCTTTGATTAGTTAGAGTAAACATCTATTGAATTGTTGTTAGTTAGCTTCACCACATTTAACACACACATTTTCTGGCACCCACCATGAGGCTCAGGCCTCAATCTTTTAAAAATTTGCTAAATATCTAGATATCCATGCTTTTGTTTTGCAGATTTTGATCTTTTGCAAGAGAAATAGCACTTTTGAAGAATGAAATAGCATGTATAACCAGCCTTTCAACGCTTCTACACAGAGTTTCAACGTGTACAAATAACCTTCTATCTTTTGTCTAACATTATTTCTGCGCATATATGATAGTTTAATGACACCTTTAAGGGGGTTTTTCATAGGTTTTTTTGAATTGTTTCAACACATTATAGATGTTAAATAACACTTATAAAAAAAATTGTAGCGCCTTTAAAGAAAATAATAGTGTGTATAATAGTTTCTATAGCATGTATAAATTTTTATGCAATTCTTAAAATCTGATTAATTATTAATGACGACTCTCTATTTTTGCAGGTAACAAAACACAAAAAAGTCAAGAAATTTGTCTACAGTATATTAGATTTGTCCTATCAATTTTGAGTTATTTGCATGTTTTAACATTTTGTTTTGCAAGACAATGTCAGTTTCAAAAAGAATTTTTACATCCACCTAACTATTGTTTGTAGAATGCTTGACAAAGGTTACATACGCCAAAGGATATGAAATGAAATAATGAAAAATACTAATGCTTGTAATGTAGGTTGACTTGGATATCAACTCAACATTATGTTTTCATAAGATTTCTAGGCACTTAATTGGAATTTAAATTTGATTCTTAATTTGATTTGAGGATTATGCTCTTTTTCCATTGGGAAAATTAGAAACTCAAAAGTCAGATTAAGTTTGAGTTTAAGTTTTGGTAAATGAACCTTGTTTGGTGTGTTTGAGAAAGGAGAAAAGGTAGAGAAGTATGATCTTCTTCCATTGAAACAATTAGGACCTCAGACCCTTGAATCCAATCCATTTTTATTGCTTTAAATTTTAGAGGGCTTGTCAGTTGAGGAAAAAATATCCCAGGAATGACCCAAGTGGGAACAAGCAGATGCTAGCTCTTCCACCCACTATAAATAAATGTCTCTTTGAGATTAAAGTCTCAGAGGAATTAACTAGATCTATTATGATTACCTCGATATGCACAGGGCTTGATAGCCTCAATCCTATTTACAAGACTATGGCATCTTGGTATCTGTAGGGCATTTTTTATGTCTCGATCTCGTTTATAGGTTTACGGTGGAATATGCTTTAGATATTCATAGGGATGAGCGTCCTCAATCCTGCTTGCAGGACTACATTGTTTAGAGTACTTGTAGGGCTATAGGCCTCAATCTCTCTTGTGGGACTACATGGAATAGTTATCAAAAATGCCTTAACTATGAGCTTTAGTGTAGAGACCTCCCAGATCACCCTTGAAAGGTTGGAAATCTAAGTGCAAGGAAAATAGTAATTTCCCCAAGACACTCACCATATCGAGTCCTCATTGGCATTACCACTCAGATAATATGGTTGTCAATATTCATTGCATGTTATTGGCTTATCATATTTTGAGGAGTCTTTGAGTGTGTTCCTAAGGTAGTGAGCGAGGATTTTAAATCTCTACCAAATCACTTAGGAATAAAGCATGTTTGGTTATACACTCATGTGTTTGATGTGCTTGTTAATCACCTAAAATCTCCAAACCTATTAAAGACAAACATCAATTTGCAAGCAACACTAAAAAATGACCATGTTTTTTTTCCATATATCCCAATTTTCCAAAGGTTTGACTAGTATCAATCTCTTTTCCATCAAACTCAAACTAACTTGTTCACAAGTGTCCAATACTTAGGCATTCAAGCCTTAACTCTAACACCTTGTAGCAAGTTCACTTTTAACATTTTCATCAATCTTTAAACCTCGTCAATTTTTTTGAGATGAAGTCGGCACTAGGTGCACCAAATTTTGACATTGAGAACTTGGTTACTCTTGACTATTGGTCACATCAAAAATTTCATACCTGTAAAAACCAAGAGCCAAAGACAGAAAGCTGATCTCCAAAACAAACCCATTGAAAACCCTTTGTATTTCTTAGGAACTTAACCATATTGAAAGTCCAGATTTGCAAAGAGAACTTCGATTCAAACAATTTTACCTGAATTGTCAAAACATCAATCACCTAGTCAACAAAACACTGAACCAAACATGTCAAGCTATGATTGGGAAACCAGTCAAGGTTTCCTTACTACTCATAGTAATCACAAAAATGAATCTTCCTTAGATGATGAACTCCCCAAAGAAGAGATCAAAAAGTGTCAGAAAGACAAACACTTCTAGAAGATGGTGCACACGCTTCTACGACTGGATAAAGACAAATAATTTATGCATCTTGCTTCACAAGGATTGAAGCTCCCTCACATTTTTTATGTAGAGAGACTCATACAATGTGAAGAAGAGTCTCTCATTACCATTCTTAACAAATTAATACAAGAAATGAGGGTTGAACTCATGCAAATGAAGAAGGAAAATGACCAAACATCTAACAAGTACTAATTGGAGTCCATTTGTCCTTTCCCCTTTGATCAAAATATGTCCATGCCATCATTTCCCTCAAAGATTGAAATTCCTAATTATGAACAATGTGATGGAAATGGTGACCCACAAGATCACATGAAATAATTTTGTGCTATCAACATATAATTTATACATGAAAAAACATACCTTATGAGACTCTTCCCTAGGAGCCTCAAAGGACAAGCCATGGAATCATTCAAAAAACTCACACCTGGTATCCATACATTTGATGAATTGGTGAAGAGGTTCGTCCAACACTATTCTTACAATGTCCAACACATAGTCACCATGTTGGATCTATGTAACACAAAGCAACTAAGTGGAGAACCCTTTGTCACAGACCTCTAGGGATGGAGAAAGATCTTTGCAAGATATCCTAGATAGATTCTGAAAATAGAGAAAACATATATCTTTGTCAACAATCTGGTATTGGAAATGAACTATGCACTCCAAATGCAAACCCACACAACTTTCACTAAACTAGTGGAAAGTGAAATACAAATAGAAGATGTTCTTGTTAGGAAAGGTGAACTCACCTTGAACAAAGAAAACAAATCTTCTAATGGTTCCAACAACAACAATGGTAACAAAGATAAAAGAAAATACTAGAATAAGAACAAGAAGGTGATCATTGATGGAGTCTTAGATTTGTCAACAATCAAACCCAAGGAACCTATTCTAAATATCTCTAGTAGCATTCAGGTTGCTAAGAGTAATACAAATACCTCATCAAACCCCAAACCTAATCAAGAGACAAACAAGGACAAAGCACCTTGGATTCCCAGACCCAAATGCAATTTCACTCCTTTGGGAGAACCTCTGAATCTTATCCTAAAGACATTATTGTCAAACAAAATCATCACATTACCACACAACTCTAAACCATGGGAGCTTGTGATCAAACCAAAATGGTGGAACAATAATCTATATTGTGACTATCACTATAATAAGGGTCAAAAAATAATGGAATACATAAAACTCAAGCATGTCATTCAGGATCTCATTAATAGTGACACTAGAATGGTCGATGGCCATCCAGCTAATACTGATCACAAAGAATACAAAGAACCCTTTCATAAGTATGAGAAAGGAGAATCCTCAAGTTCCAAGGGTGGTGGCAAGGTTAATTACACCCATACTAACAATGACAATGTTATAAACATGCTTGAATCTTGTGATTAATCAGTTAATGTGGTCACTGTAAAAGGTAAACAAGAATCAAAATATTCCAATGTCGTGATTCAAAGTCAAGCTAAGGTCACTATCAAAGGAGTTGGTTCATCCTCCTCTTCAAAAAAACCAAACAATAATGACTCAAAACCTTCTAGCACCACAATAAGAAGGAAAACCAAGGTCACTCTAAAAGGATTTAGCCCATCAAAACAACCAACTGTTCAGACATCCAAATCTCTCACATCAAAACAAGTGTCCTCCTCTTCATTGGAAAATTACACCTTGGTTGACTAGTTACAAAGAATGTCAACACAAATCTCAATATTTGAGTTGCTGAAATTTTATCCTACCCATAGGGAAATTATAGAACAAACATTACTAGCTGCTAATGTACCCAAGGACTTAGATGTTGATTGATTCTAGTCTATGGTAAGTCATTTGACCTCCCCACATTATCTATCTTTCTCTGAGGAAGATGAAAAATCTTTGAATCATCCTCATAATCAACCCTTACACATAGATGTTCTTATTCATAAGTATCGTGTCAAGTGCATTTTGATAGATGGAGGCGCTAGTTTAAACATTTGCATATATAATCTAATCAAATAGTTGGGTTTCTTTGAACATGCTATAAATCTACATAAAAAGATAACCATCAAGGCATATGATGAAGAAGACTGGTCCTCCAAAGGACTAGTGGTGTTGTTGGTTAGGGTAGGACCCGTTGAAAGAGATATAACATGTCAAGTCCTTGATATACCTTTGTCTTACAACATTTTGCTACGTCATCCCTAGATGAACGACATGCAAGTTTTCCCTGGATACACGACACATAGGTTATCCCTTCTACGTATCACCAGTGTGTCAAGTTTCCTCATAATGGAGTCGAGGTTACTATTCTAAGAGATGCCAATTATTCTTGCAATTCCTTGAGATGATCTACAAATACTCTTGTTCCTCACAATAGGGAAGTTCCTAAAGTGTAATAGGCTAAAAATCCAAAAGTGGCAATGCAAGATTTTGAAAAGAAGCTTAAAATCAAGGATACTAGAATGGGTGAATACAAATTGGAATCATTGTTCTCTCTTCCTACATCCCCAAGATCATATGGGAAACCCTTTGAAACTATGAGGCCTTCTACCTCACATGCCTTGGCCATTCATGATGGTTCTTTTATTCAATCTAGTGTCTCTCTCACCGACAAAAATGAGGAGAAAGTTATTTTAAAATGGCTTTATAGGGGAGAAGATGAAGACAAAGAGGTCAAACAATGTGAGATATCTCCTGAAAAATATGGTAAGGGGTATGACCTAATAAAACAAATGGGTTATAAAGGGAAGGGTCATTTAGGCATGAATGAGATGGGACACGTTGAACCACTTCATGCAGAGCTAAGGAATTCAAGAGATAAAATCGACGTTAGTTTTAAAGAAGCAAAGTTCCATCCTGTAGTCAATTAGGGAGGGCCCATATTCAATACAAAAAGTGAGGAAGAAGCTGAAATTGAAAACCTACCCTTAGAAAGGCTATTGCATATCCCAATATAGAATCCTAATTATCAAGGAGAACCATACCTTCCATAATGGTATAGAGATCTCTTCAAACCAAATCAACCAGCAAAAGAACCCTTGATAACTCTGATGATCATTTGTAACCTTGTAGTATTGTTTTGAAGATTTTCTTAGCTTAAATCACACGCATTGCTTCAATTTTTGGGTCATATGCATGAATTATAGACATTCATAGTACTTCCTAGATTTTTGTATTAGGAATGAGAATACTTTTTGGGATTCCTACTTTGTATCGATTCCAACGAGTGGCTGGAAGACTATTTTTCCCCTCATTTTCATGCACGTTTTAAACTTTAAGTGCATTTGACTTAGAATAGGCCATTTAAATGAAAAAAATATTTTTGTAAATTTTTTTGAACAATAACTCAAACCCTAGTATTGTTGTTTGTAAATTTCACATTTTCAAATTTTCCACTTACTTAGTCTATTTGCATTGTAAAATAGACTAAGTTATAAAGTGCCAAATTTGGGGTTAGGAGGGGGTGTTCATTCTAACCATGAGATAAATTTGGGTGTTTCTACTTTTTGAAATTTTGGTTTGTGCGATCATATCTCTCACATTCAATCCATTACATTTAAGTATTCTTTGTAATCCTCTTAATAAATGGAAAATCAAATGTGGATATTGTGGGAAGAAAAGGAATATTACAAAATATTTCATTTTTTTATAAAAGTGGCAAATGGAGAAAATTCTTTTTGATCATGGTATTCCACTATTTGAGCCTCTAGTTCTAACACTTGTAGAATCATCACATGGTTTCACTAGGACATCTTATTCTACACCATCATTTGAGGATGAATAATGGACTCGCATGGCTTCCATAAAAATATCATCTTACAAATCACTTGATGCTATGTTAGAATCCAAAGTTGACTCATTTATGAGTTTTATCAATTCTTTGCATCAAGACATTGATATTATCTTTTTAGATCCACCTCACTTGGATGCATATCTGCTCAACATTTCATGCCTTTTTGTAAAATCTCATCTTACTGATTTGGAAGACACTATTGAGGGTATTTGTCTTCCTTTTTTCTATCTTAGCTTCAATAAAGTTGCATCACATTGTTTTTTGAGGATTTTGTTCTTGTCTCACCTACATGTCAACTTCTATAATGATATAAATTATGCAAATACTGATGATCATTTGTAACCTCATAGTATTGGATTGAAGATATTTTAGCATCCATCATAGGTATTTCTTTAGTCTTTGTATCCTATACAAAAAATAGTCACATTCATAGAACTTTGTACATTTTTGTATTAGGAATGAGAGTTTATTTTGCACACATGTGGTGGTTTTTTTTTTCTTTTTTTTGAAGGGGAGATATGTTGTTCAACATTCGCGGTTCACCTTCAACATCCAATGTTGAGCATCTATCGACACTACATGCACTATTTTGAGGAGAGGTTTTGTGGTTTCTATTCTTTTATCACTTTTGGGAGGACATATTTCCTCACATGGAATTCAATAATTCACATTTTTATGGAGGGATCTTAATCTTCCTTCTTTCTCTCATTTGGAGGGGAACATTATTGTACTTGTGCTAGAAGTAGTCCTTGGAGGATCATCATGAGTCCTTCAACATATCACTTATCTTATTCACTTGTACATTTCATTGCATTTTTATAATCCTTTTTGGAGAGGAGTTTTGTTCCAATTGAGCTTTCTCCTTCGCTTCATTTTAGAGAAATTTGTACACGAGTACCTAACATGGCCTAGTAGCTATGACTCATCATCTTGTATACATTACTCCATAAGTTTCACTACGGGGGAGGGAGAAGGGGTGGGAGGTGGGGGTGTTGGTCTTAGTGTAAATAATATCATTCCTAGCAAATAATCATCTAGTAAATTACCAAAAATATTGACGATTCATGAAAATCTCATCCTAAAATCATTTCCATTCAGAATAAATCAAGACTCAATTACTTCACTAACCTTACATATTATTTTCCCCCTAGTAGAATGGTTTCGTCCTTGGGCGTCAGATCCTGGATTCTATCTTGGTTGTTCATGAGAATATTAATTCTCTTTCCTCGTCGAGGAAATAGTGGTTTTTGATGAAACTTGATCTTTCTAAGGCTTATGATCATGTGGAGTGGTCTTTTCTTTTGAGAGTTCTTACTGCCTTTGGTTTCATCTCCAGGGTCCTTAAGCTGGTCTTTCAATTGATCTCTACTGTGACTTTCTCTGTTATGATTAATGGCTCCCCCTCTGCCTTTTTCAAAGCTTCTAGAGGCCTGAGGCAGGGTGACCCCCTTTCTCCTATCCTTTTTATTATCACGACGGATAACTTAAGCATATATCTTAATAGTTTGATTGGGTCAGGTCACTTGAAAGGTCTCAGTCTTTCATTGTCTAATCTCACTTGTGCTCATGAACATTTTGTAGATGATTCTATCCTTATGGGTCTTTCAAATATCAAAGAGGCTAAAGCTATTAAAGCTGCTCTTAATTGTTATAGCTCTGCTTTGGGTCAGCTCATTAACTGGGACAAGAGTTCTCTTTTCTTTATTAATACTCCGTAGTTGAGACAAAATATAATTGTTGCTATTCTTAGGTGCTAGATTTCCTCTCTCCCTTCTCTTTATTTGGGTCTTTTCCTAGGCTTGAAACCTTTTGAGATCTTTTGGAACTCTCTGGTGGATAAATTCAATAAGAAATTGGTTGGGTGAAAGGGTGCCCTCCTAAGCTTGGTGGGCAAGCTTCAACTATTAAAATCTTCTATCCAGAGTATCCCTATCTATGCCATGAGCCTTTTTAGAATCCCCTCTAAATTTGTTGAGGCTATTGAGAAGATTCAGAGGAAGTTTCTATGGTCTGGTGTGGAGGACAAAAAAGACTTTCTCTAATTGCTTGGTATAAAGTCTGTAGCCCCTACTCTTGGGGTGGTCTGGGTCTCAAGCAGTTAAGAACAATGAACAATGCTCTTCTCTCTAAACAACTTTGGAGGGTTTTTCATGACAAGGGGGAATGGAGCTCTATATGGCACTAGAAATATCTTATTAACCATCCTTCTCTCTTCTCCTTTAAGGAGAATCCTAATCATCACTTGGGATCGAACATTTGGAATCATGTGATCCAAACTAGCCACTCTTTTATCTAGGGTCTTTCTTGGAGAGTTGGAAATGGGTTTAGTATTAACTTTTGGGAAGAAACCTGGTTGCTCAATTATCCTCTGAACACTATTCTTTCCCTTGCTCCTTTTGTTCAAAATTGCAAGGATTCTTATGGTCATTTGGTTTTTCATTATTGGCACGGTGGTAAGTGGGTGAATCTCAACGATTTTAGTCAGGATTTTGCCCCCCATTCAAGATGCGCTGGGAGTTGTGATTATTTCAGAAGGGAAACCTAATCTTCTAATTTGGAAAGGCAATCCTTCAGGGTCTCTTTTCTGTCCCCTAAGGTGGATCTGATCCCTTGCTGGGCCCTTGCCTAGATCAAGTATCTTACCCCTAAGGTGAATTTGTTCTTCTGGTGTTCCCTTCAAAATAAAATTTTGACTACTGATAATTTGTGTCGCAGGGGTTTCTATTTCACCAATAGATGTTCTCTCTCTAACCAAGATCAAGAAATAGTGGATCACCTTTTCATCCACTATCCCTTTGTTGTCTCTATCTGGTCAAAGATTCTCTCTTCTTTTTTATTGTGTTGGATTTTTCCTAGTAGTGTCCCAGATCTCTTTATGAGCTAGTGTTGTCCTTTCAGTGGGAAGTCCTTAAAAATCCTCTGGTCTTTTGTTCTCCCCCATACTCTCTGGGGCATCTGGAAAGAGAGGAACAACAAGATCTTTCATGATCCGAAACTCCACCCGGATGTTGTGGACTTCAAAATCAGAAGGGCTATCTCGGAAAATATTAATGTGCAGATGTATCTCTCTCACCCTCTATCTCTCTTTGAAAAAAGACATCTGCTATCAGTGGAGGCTGAATATGAAGGACATCGGGGGAAAGATCTCTAACCCTAGGGAGGAAGCGGTTTGGGGTTTTCTGCCTAGGGGTTGGGTTAAGATCAATTTCGATGGCACATCGAAAGGTAATCCTGGCAGAGCAGGTTGTAGTGGAGTTATTTGTGATGATAAAGGGATCCTTAAAGCTGCTACTATTTATCCCATTGGTGTCTAATCCAATCATGTGGCCGAAGCCATGGTGACGTACTACTCAATCAAACTTGCTAAAGATTGCAATTTTTCTAAGGTTTGGATCGAGGGTGACTCTAGTAACATCATCAATTGCCTTAAAGGTGCCAGTACCCCTTCATGGAATATTAATAATGCTATCACAATGGCTAAAGTGATTATTAATAATTTTGAAGCATGTCATATTTCCCATGGATACTGGTAAATCAATACGATGGTTGATGGATTAGCTAATGAAGTAGTTAACACCCATGGTATTAAGGAATGGAGGAGTGAGATGGCCATCACATACAATATCAAGATGCTGCTAATCTTTGATCGTACCCACGGAGCTCAAACCACTAATTTTAATGATGAAATTGATCTTGAGGAATTTATTTCCACATCACGGTTATGATGTCAACTTCTTTTTGGGCATTTATTGGCATTTTCAACATGCTTTCTAGGTCTGTTTAGTCATTTTATGGGCTTTATATTGGATTAAGCCGTTGGTTTCCAATTTGAAGGCCATTTCTGAGAACGGGTACTTGTGCTCTAATATGGGTGGGAGTAGGAAGAGAATTGAACCGATGTCCCACGAGAGCTGGAAAAATAGGGGAAAAGTCTAGAGTCTTCTCAAGAAAGGTGGGCTTGACAAGTATTTGGAGAAGCTCCGAGGGAAAGACTCTGCTATTACAAACTATTTTATCAAAAAATGGAGAAATGGTAAGATTATGTTTGGTGGATCATCCATTAAAATCACAGAGGACGTAATAGCAAAAGTCACGGGTCTCTCCAAGGAAGGGAGAAAATTTTACAGAGATAGGGGTCTCAATGAAGTGACAATCAAAAAATTCCCCAAGGAGGATGATGAAAAGGCTTGCCTGGTTAAAAGTAAGAAAAATACCTACTACTCTCTGATTGTTATCAAGAAGGTTTGGCATAGAGTCCTTTTTGCTATTATGCAATACATTACTCTCGATGGTAGATTCTCTAGGGTTTACGGGTATCATTTTGTGATCTTGAATCACTTTCGTTATGGGGAAAAAATTTCCTTTCCTTATTACTTGTTGAATTCCCTTAATGCTAGCATAAAAGATGTTCAGGAAAATCCTCTTCGCAACCCTGCCATGCACGAGGGTCTTATGTTGCTTATTTATGATCATTTTGTTCCTAATTCCTCTGAGCCTCCTAAAGCTACTCATTCGGATTCTGGCGATGATTTTGAAGAGGATGAAGATGACAGGGAGGATTCAGACACGAAGCCTGATTTTGATTTCAAGTCTTCTCAAGATACTACTTCCAACCTCAGTAAGAAAGGGAAAGGTCAGATTAAGGGCAATGCTTCTTCCTCCAAGAACCCTACGGGCCACAAAAGAAAGTCTTTATTGGACAGTGATGAGGATACTATGGATGAAAAGGATTGCTTTGTGGAAAGGGATCATGGAAAGGGAAAGAAAGGCAAGAAAATTAGGAGTACCTCTGCCCTCATGGATTCCTCCCATGTTGCCCTCCCTATTAAAAAGGAAGGCCCTCAATTCACTCCTGACACTACTGCTAAGAAGGAAAAGCCAAACACCCATCCCACTTCCCTTTTGGTCGAGGCAGAGATGGCTAAGGTGGCCTTTGATTGGGTTATTACAGAGCTTTACCATCTGAGGAAAACTAATGACAGGCTCAAAGCTAGAATTGATATTCTAGAGGCTATGGGTCTTGTCGACAAACCCTTCCCTATTTTCCTAAGTGAGATGACTAAAGCTATCAACAAAGCTGAGGGAATTGTTAATTCGTATGATTTCAAGATGGAATCCATGAATGCTCAAATCTCTAATTGTGATGAGGCTTTGTCAGGCATGTAGATGAAGGTCCTTGATTTTGAGGAAAAGATCTCCCATTTTGAGGTCACGATCATTAAGTTTGGGGAGGAGAGTTGCAGTACTCTTCAAATGGCGGTGAGACATATAAATACCCTTCCTAGATACTTATCTCAGCATTGGTGCCATGCCCTTCGCATTACGCTGGGATCTTTTCGGGTTGGATCTCACCGCCTTCGGGTCCAGACAAACCATCACATTGACAGAGATGATCGAATCTGCAAGTTATGCACCCTGGCCAAGATTGAGACGGAGACACACTTCATCTTCCATTGTCCTACTTACTATGAGATCAGAGGGAGATTCTATTGCTTATTCAGAGGGTGTAGTTCCTTGACTTCTTTCTTCAGCTACACTGATCAAAGATGCCTGGCACTTTATCTCCGCAAGACTGTACAGCTTCGCAAGCATACGCCACAACTTCTTTTCCCCCAAAGATAGATATCCAATTAGCTCATTACGACCTTCTTCTCATCCTCATCTCCTTTACGGGGGGGTGAAGAGGCCTCACATTGTCTCCATCACTGTCACTCTAGATCTGTGAGACCTCACAACACCTTTACCCATCAGTGACACATCTCTAGCAGCTCACATCGATGCCTCAGGGTTCCTGCTCATCTGGATCATTATCCTTCAGTGTTGGACTTCTTTCTACCTAAAAATGATCCTTAGTCCTTCACTTGTGTCTGTTCTTCTTGCTTGCTGTTTCTTGTTCTCTTCTTTCTTTTTTCGCTCTTGGTTGCTTTCCCGACCACTATTTGGTGGTATGTTGGTTTGCTGTTCCTTTTGCTGTACATTTCCAGTCCCTTAGACCCTGGTTGGTCTCTTGTTGGACATTAATAAATTTATCTTATCTTATCTTATCTTATCTTATCTTATCTTATCTTAACACGTGGGAAGGGATTATGGAAAAAGATAAGGACCCGGTGCCTCGTGACTCTAGGAATCGTGCTAATCAGGATGCTCATACTCTCAAGGAAACGACTTAGAATATGGAGCTTTTGGTTTCTGAAGTTGCGGATCTTCTTAAAAGTATCCAGTGATCTCCTTTGGTCCTTTGGTTTTGTCAAGTCCCTCGTGTAGGCTCCTGGCCCTTTTTGAGCCCTTTTGGGCTTTTCTTTTGTGGTCCTTTTTGGTTGTCTTTCTTTTGGCCGTCCCTTCTGGTTAGACATGCTTCTGCTGTCTTTGGTGCTTAATGCATATTTCTTCTCTCTTTTTGTAAAAGGTTTAGGACCTTTCAAATCCTGCTTTCCTCTTAATCAGAACCTTACATATTCTTTTGACAATAGAAACTTTACTTTGGATACATTGTTTTAGGAATTAAATATTTTAAAAATATTTTTAATGAAAAATATATAATTATTTTGTTTGTTTTACTTGATTGCAATAAAATTTCAACACACACTATTAGTTGCAAACCTTATGTTATTTTCGCATACAATTCTTTCTCGTGAAAATCCCATCTTCTTCTTTTGTTGTTGTAGTATCTTCTATGATAAATACCATGCTATGTTTAAAACAATTATTTGTTGTGGTAGCTCCCACAAATTCTTTGTTATACACCCATTCCTTGTAAATATGCAATACATTTTTGTTTCTTAATCCAATAATATTTAAAGAAATGCTAGCCTAAAATCATTCCCACACAAATAAATCAAGACTCGATTACTTGACAAACACAAATTCTTCTAACAATAAAAATTGTTATCTATATATATACAATTTTGTTTATTAGATTTGTTTTAGGCTGGAGCACCTTAAAGAAAAACTCTAGGCCAAGGGGCTTGAAAAAACACTTATCTAGTTTCATAGCTTGAGCTTGCACGCAAAATGAGAAGAGATATTTCAAAGTTTTCAAATGTTCACAAAAGAGCATATGATGTTGCAAGCATTCAAATAGACAAAGCTTAGATCTAATGGAAGACCCCATGTTGTAAAGGAGAAATAAGCTAATTTCAGATTTTAAAAATATGAAACAAACTATTTGAGAACTAAACCAGAACAAGCGAAAAGACAATCATGAATAACCTTTCAAATGCTTGCAACTACTAAAGTAAGCATTTGTATACAACTTCCAATCCTTTCACTAAGATTTGATGCACCAAATCACATCTTGAAGAATAATATATCAAAGAATCAACTCTATAATAATTTGAATTGACTCATAATCTCATGATTAGAAAACATTTTAAAAGATCTAATCCTAATAAATAATTATAATTAATTACCAAAAAGATTAAAATTTGAATCCTAGTTAAGATCCAATTACTTCTCAAACCTTACATATTCTTTTGACAATTAAAATAAATTGGACGAATTCTTTGAAACTATAAATATTTTAAAATACATTTGAATAGATTAAGCAGGAGTCAGGACTAACCGATAAAATAATTTCACAGGCGTTCAGTTATTCTAGTATACAATTCTTCTTGGCGAAAACCCTAACCTCCATGACGAACAACATGTTATGCCGGAAACTATTCTTTGTTGCAGCAGCTCCCCTGAATTCCAGTTTACGCTGTAAACTCTTTGTTATACACCCATTCCATCTTCGCAATGTTTTCTCAACTGAACCTCATTCGTAGGGCCTCTTCTCACGCTTCGCCTCTTCCAAACTTAATTTGTCTGAGGCCGACATAGCCCGGATGTTCAGGTTGGCTCCCCAATTGCAGAAGCTTCGGACCCTCAACAATGTCGAGGGTTTTCTTCATTTGTTGAAGAAGCTTGGCTGCACTGAAGTCGAAATGGCCCATATAATGAGGCTTCAGCCTAAACTTATGGGATTTGCCAATAGAATATTGGAACCTAAGATCAAACTGCTGGAAGATTTCGGTTTTGTGGGTCGAAATCTGGCCAAACTATTGAATATCAATCCAAACATTTTGTGCCATAGCCTCAAGAATGACCTTCTTCCCAAGATGGAATTTCTGAAGAATGTACTTCAGTCCGAGGATGTGCTCGTTAAAGCCCTATTAAGAAATTCACGCCTTTTAAATAATAGTTTGGAGAAGACCCTGAAGCCGTCGCTTGCTTTTTGGGAAGGATGGGGGTTTTGTGGGGCGGAGCTCGTAAGCTTCTTACAGATAAATCCGGCCGTTCTCTCACAAACTTCTCTAACGCCTGCACGCGTCGATCTTATTCACAAGATTGCTGCTGGCAAACAAGGGAAAATGTTCAAATATATAGTAAGTGCAGTTACTATTAGCCGCATGGAAACATTAGAGGCCAAGATAGAGAATCTCAAACTCTGCGGGCTATCGACTGAAGAAACCTGGCAACTACTTGGAGCTGTACCTCAAGTCATCTATCACTCGAAGGAAAATATTAGTGAAAAGGTGAAGTTACTAGTTAATAAGATGGAGCTCCCTGTAGATTATCTAGTGAAGCACGCTAACTTGTTGCAAATCAGTTTGGAAAAGATTATGTGGCCCAGGTGTTTGGTTTGGCAGAAAATTAAATCCATCGATGACCCTGACCTTTCTCTTTTGACTGTATTGAGGATGACAGAGGCAAGGTTCCTTAGCAAGATTATAAAAGGGCATCCTAAATCTAAAACACTGTTGAAAATTTATGAAAATGCCATCTCTAATGCCTCCAATCGCACAAAAAGCTCAAAGAAAACATAAAATTTGGATGAAGAAAGTGAGAATCAGAACTCAAAAGTCACAACAAACGTATTAATTTAGGCTATGACAGAAGACAGACACGCACTGCACATCAGGTTGCTGGTTGTGAGCATTCACATTCCTGGAGGTACCATATTCAGCAACAGGAGCTATGTCGATATACCCTCTGCCCTGCAAGCAAGGTAGGCATTATTTTATTAAAATTTTATAGTGAGCTAATTGCGATCATTGTAGTTAATTTTGTTGTGTGATGTAATTGGATTATTCAGTAGAGAGAAGTTTTGTTACTTCTGAAAGTAATTCAAAAATTGCATCAATCATGTTCCAAATGCGAAACATGCTAGAGCAAGGAGTGAACAACCAACCAGGCATCTGTTCAGCTAACAATTTTTCGAGCCCCCAAATGTTTGCACAATTTGTAATTTTTTTTTTGATGTAGTACTATATAGATTACAGGCGTCAATTGTGTTGATATGCCATATAAGTCCTAAAAAATAATATACAAATCAGTAAACCAGAACTGTAGGCTTTTCAATTTACAGTGGAAGTTCATCAGCGATTGGACATCAGAAAAGTAAAAACATTTTGTTGGAAGTTAGTTAATATATGGTTTTAAGCAGACTTTTGGGACTGACATTGACCAGGCCCATTTCAGGCTCTGTCTCGACAAGTTTGAAAACTGTATGTGAAGTTAAAATGGAATTTTATTGATTCCAATTCAGGATAACATCAATGAAATGAATAAATTTTGCAAATCCTTCCAAAATTATGGAACAAGCTGCAAACTTTTAGATTTCAAAGAAGTGGTTGCTGTGTTACACCTAGCAGTTACCAAACTGGAAAAATTGCTAATGTTTCAACGGATTTGAGACCATTTATATAAATCAAACAAATTGTGAAGGGTTTAGAGAAGATGCTGCTAAACAAATGAATGTTGAAATGAAGATGAGTGTTTTAAGCTTTAGACTTTTAGTCATGACTTTAAAATAAGGTGATTCCTAGATCAATTGATTTAGACAAGTTCTACAGAAGCACACACAAATGTAGAAGGCTCTACAGGTTTCTGTAAAAATTTGTGAGTTTACTGAGTCAAGGCAGCAAAACTTGCTACTGATGGATCAGCTCAGGGCTTTGCAAGTCAACCACAGATGCATGGTCTCTCAGGTTATGTTTTTTAACAGTTTGTCTATGAGTTTTTGCGATGGAAGGATGAATTTCAAAGAGGACAATTTTTTTTCCAGATTTGGTGCATGGTGGTCAAATTAAAATATAAAAATTAATATTTGAAAAATTAAACAATTTATTATTTATATAAAGAATATGAGTAAAAGAGTTGTACTGCTGTATGGCATTTTGTATTGAAGACAACAAATCTTAGTGCCTTTGCCCCTATCTTCTGCATCTTGAATGAAAATTGTACCATTAACCATGATGTTCCTTATCACCACACCCCATATGACCCATTCTGGGCAGTGAACCACAATCCCAGGGATGTGTCCCAATTGTTCACATTTTTAAGCGTGCTTCAATTTTAATGGTTAACACCTCCTTTACTCTATTTATCATGCAATCTATCGCCACTTTTTTAATGTCTTGTGGTGGAACTCTGCCAACTCTTCTCCAGCCTATATACAAGTATTCAATGCTGTCACACATGCATCTAACAGTGAAAGCCACTTTCATTTTCTCCAGCCTATATACAAGCATTGAATGCTGTCATACATGCCTCTGACAGTGAAAGCCATTTTCATTTCTGTTATCTGATAGCTTTTCACGGTTTCATTTTGTGACCTATTGGTTGTGTCTTACCATCATCTATACTCAGTCACACAAGCATAAAAAATAAACTGGTATACATTAAAATAGACACATTAATGCAACACAAATAGAAACATGCAAAAAGCGTTTAGATGAAAACACCTGGAAACAAACTTTTATAGTAGCTAACTGCAACTTCTGTGCATGTTGTCAACAGAGTTTTGGAAAATGTCTTCCTGCAAAAGTGATTGATCTATAATTCATAGAATTTCTAAGGAAATTCCTACCTTAGAATGAACTGTTAATGATTGTAGCTTCGATCGGATGATTCCAATCGATGAAATTAAATGTTTGAGTGGCCTATCGGCCTTAAACATTTGATATCTATCTTCCTCTATTATCATGAAGCATTATTAATATTGATGACGATTATTGAGATGACATATATATATATTTTTTGATAAGTGATAATTTTTATTGCTTGTAAGTAAAAGTTTACAATTAAAAAAAAGGCCATAAGCCTGGATGCATCACGATAGTCCCTATTGACACATCAGCCTTCTTGTAATCTTCCCCTATACAACATCCACCCTACACAACCCCCAAACTAGGAACATAGCCCTACTAGACAAAATGGGCACGCAGGCCATACAAACATTTACTGGTCACTACCCCATAAAACCCCTCTTCGCGCTCACGGACTTTGCTTGGTGGAAGCTTCCTCTTACGCTTTCTTTCCTCTGCCAGTATCCGCTGGTCTGCCTCCCATTGGTTCACAAAGGCCAGCAAATCCATCCAAGCAGTCCTTGCTTCGCCTACGTGTTGGATGGTAGGTGTCGCTACCCCAAATACCATAAAGGGTTGGAAATTTGCTCCCGCTCCACCAACACGGCGCCAGCAACCCTCTAAAACAGGGAAACCTACACCAATCTCCGCCATATTTGGCCACTGCTCAACACCCATCCGCCATACGGGCTTAATGCAAAGTTTGACCATGCGCAAAGCCTCCTGTTTGTCTTTGGCAAGCTGGAAAGCCCAAGCACAGAACATGGATGAGATGTCCACATTAGTGCGTGGGCGAAATATGAAAACCATCCTCTTCGTCAATTCTGAAAACCATCCCCAACCTGTGTGGTGTGATAGCAGTTCTAAAGACGGGTGTTTGCTTCTCTTTTGGAGTATCCAAAAAGAAAATTGCCTCCATGGTGCCCTCTATGAAATTGCTCTGCACTTTGGATGGGCCTTACAAACCGTTTAATACTTATTATAGCTCTGTATTCATCGAGAGAGTTCCTGGCTCTCTGCTCAAAAATGAGTGCATTTATTGCATTTGTCTCTCCGACTTGCTTGGCCAAAAGTCCCACATGCGTCGCCACTGTTATTTGCCATAGGGTGGGATCCAGGGGTACCTCATCATCATTGCAAATCATCCCAAAAAATCGTGGGTGTGCAAAGGCTAGTGATCAAAGTCCTCAACCATCTCTAACTTTCCTTCCATTTTCACTCCCACATTTGTTAATTTATCCACAATTTGATTGCCTTTACGTAGAGTAAGTGAGACTTCATAGTCTTCAAAACTTTCTAAAATCCTCCTGATGCATCTAATGTGTCGGTCGAGGATCCAAGTTTCCATTTTCCCTTTGGCAATCCCATTAATTATGATTTGTGAGTCTCCTTGGAGGTGGATTTTTTTGAAGCCCTTGCTTTTGGCCACTTGGAGAGCGAAGATGGCAGCCGAGCATTCTGCTACGTTATTAGTACCTTCCGGAAGTGGGCGTGCACCGATGGACAGAATATTGTTTTCTAAATCTAGAATGACACATCCTGCACCACTCTTTCCTGGGTTTCCTTTTGAAGCACCGTCAAACTGCACTTTGACCCAACCTTCAACAAGCTTCTTCACATCTTGATCTTCTGCTTTGCCCTTTGACAAAGGATCAGCCCTTTGCAGCCCATGAACAGGCCAAGATGACATATATATTATATATACATAATATATATATATATATATATATATTATTCATATACATATATTATATATATATACATATATACTTATAAATAATAAATAATTGTCATATATGTTAATGATTGTAGCTTCGGTCGGATGATTCCAATCGATGAAATCAAATGTTTGAATGGCCTATCAGCCTTAAACATTTGATATCTTTCTTATTATCATAGAGCATTATTAATATTGATGACAATTATCAAGATGACATATATATTATATATATATATATATATATATGAGATATATTATATATACATATACATATATTATCTATATATATATATTATTCATAAATAATAAATAATTGTCATACACATTATAATGATGATAATACATTAGACATGATTTTTGATATCGACTATAGTGCCGATTATGTGAATCAACTTAATATCAATGAATGACAACAGTAATCAGCAATACAAGGAAACGTGGTGACACAGTTGATGATGTTATTGACTGGGATGATCATAGTTGATGTTGACTGTGGTTATCATAGCTGAGACACCATTGGCTATCATATGTCATATGTTATTGCTGTTAAATATATATTAGAAGCGTCAATCATTATCGACTTTAATGATCACAGTCGATATCGACTGTGATTATCACAGCCGATAATCATTATTGAATGCCATACAGTATCGTTGCCAATGTATAGTATAAGAGTCGATCATTATATTGACTATCTTATCGTTGTTATTAAGTTATGGTTCGATCATCATCGATCAGATTCAATGATATGTATTAGCAGTAACTAATGAATGGTTAAACCATTAACAAGGGACATGTCTCATGTAGAGACATGTCTCACGTAGAGACATGTCTTTACATGAACTTTGTTCATGTAGGGATATGTCCCTACGGGAGACATGTCCCATTAAGTTATATATATACTCATTAAAAGAATAACTTGGAATACACAGAAATCTACAAATGTTATTACAAGTTACAGCAGAGATATAAATCAAGCCTTCTCAAGTGAAAAGAAATATATCATCCTTACTCTTAGTTCTCTCATCATTGTTCTCTCATATAGTTCTACATCATCACATAGATAATATCATTAAGATTTGAAAGAGAGTTAGAATACAATTTTTTATCTAAGTCCATCATATACATCAAAGAAACAAGTAATAAAATTAAAATTTCCTCTATTCATAATCTGATCTAATTTAACATGAACTTATAAACATGCCCATCTTCAAGATTCTATATCATATGCCACCTTCACAATTGTATAAAGACAAATTTAAAAGGTATCAGTGCTATCTGCAAGATCGTACTAATGGAGGATTGACTTTCACCACAACAAAATATTGGGTAATCAGTGTCTCAAGGAATACGTTTACAAAACTGCGAGAGAATGTAGGCCTTTACATTAATGAAATCCACATGCTGGGGCTGATAATAAACATTTATGTAGGTCTTGTTGATGTGAGTTTTGTTCCACTACAACATGCAAAATAAAATACTCATTGTTTCAGAGTGAAACATCAAACACTCAATCCTCTCTTGATATAAGGTCATCTCTCATGCTAAGCTTGCAAAGTAAGATCATGAAATGACTTCAAGGTTCCATTAACCGTGGATACTCGCTCAGTGAAATGATGTGATTTTTTGGTTATCACTTAGGGGACTTACACTATTCATTCAATGGATATCAATTGCGTGTACTTTTAAAGTTTTGGCTTCACAAGGTGCAATGAAAATATAGTTTGATTTTCAAACTTTCGCTTTGACTTAAACTTAAACTTCCTAACTTCGACTGCTACTTCTACTTCTAACTATGAATGCAAGGAATCATGGATGACTTGGACTCTACTAGATGTAGCTTAACCAAAGGCTCCACCCACCAAGTGCAAGCTTCTAAGGAATACACAAATGGTTTTCAAATTGATATCTCCTCTTCAATCCCATCAAATGGATGCAAACTAAAGATTGAATATCAATTGAAGTTAAGTGCTTTTAATCATTGACTTACCACACAAGGCACACTTACAATCTGCAAGAAGCTAGTGGCCTGGATTTGTCGAGTCATGCAAGTAAACATCCACAATTACTTCCATTCGACTAAACTACTTCAACATGAAAAGAAATCTACTCCAAGTGAAAGATTGAGGAAACCATGCAACACTTTAAAGCAACATTAAGTAATCTACCATGAAAAACCAACAATGAACTATCCATTACTTCGAATGTATCATGCATTAATTTGATCAAGTCTCTCCTTAGCTAGCCCAATCTAATCTCCTAGCTCTCTACTACCTCCAATCTCCTAAGCTAATGAGTTACAAATGAGAAGATCCTGGCCTCTTATAGATGTTCAATTACAATGGAGGGCCAAGATTGATCCAAGATCAAGGGCCAAGATTAATCCCCACAGACCCTAATTAGGTTTGCCAAATTTTCAACCAATTACATGAAGGCACCAATTCAAGGGCCGATAAGAAAATTACAATGATTTTGATAGCCAATGAGAAAATATGACACTTGGCATAATTCAATGGAGTGTGCTTGAATCTGGAATTTTCTGATTGGAGAAGACAACTAGGTGCTACATCATCATCTTTATCCTGTAGATCTATTTAATCATGTGCTTTGAATCCTGGCTTGTGGAAAATGTCTATTAAAATTGCAAATATTTCTTGCACGATTGTTAGAAAGTAACTCTTGATGAAGAAAATCTTGATTTCAACCTTTCTAACCTTGATTAACTCTTCTGAAACTATCAGCTTCCCGTAGATGGTTGAGATGGCCCATGCTTTCAAATTTCCTAATTTTTCTGAATTTTCTCTATCCTCCATTTAGAAATCTCTCCATGGTCTGACTTGAATTGGCATCCCGCATCTCGAATTTGATTATACTCGATTGCATCCATGAACTTGGTTATATCTTCATGTGGTTGGATCTTTTCTTGATCTTGAACTTGAATAGCACTTGATGATTTAGTGTTGAATCTTTCTCTCATTTGGATGTCTTGAAGCTTGAGCTTGGAAACTTGGTTTGAAATTGTCTTTTGATAACCTTGATGTTGAACCCTTCTTCTCATTTGAAGATCTTTGAGCTGTGAGCCTTGGGTTCCTGTAGCTTGCACTTGAGGAGTTCTTGATGTTGATCTTGCCACTTGAAGTCTTAAACATTTCCTTGCCTCCTCCTTCAACAAATTTCCTTGCAAAACAAGAGAGGAAAAGGTATTAAGTTTATGAAATGGTGATCAAACATGAAGTAAATCTGAAAGTTTTAACAAAATAAAATTGCATCTTCATCAAAACAAGGAAACAATTTTGAGCATGGAATTTGCTAGTTCAAGATCAACTTCTTTTGACTGTTTTCTCCAAATTTGGGTTGATAATACTTAGAACGAATTTACTCTCAAAATCTGGAAAATAAACAATTTTCAGTGAATGCCATGCCCAGATTTCACCTTCTCATTGCCCTCTAATCTCATATTCTGGAAGAAATTCACTGTTCCTTGAAGAAGAAATTACTCTCCCCCTAGACCATCCACCTCTCTATACCACAGATCACTGCCCTTTCAAGATTTTCACCTCCTTCCATGTCAGGTCGCTGCCCTTTTGGAATGAATTTCGCTGCTAGAACATGGGGAGAAGTTGCTGCCAAGAGGCAAAGGAGTTCGCTGCCTAAGAGCAGAGACAAAATAACATTTGACTGATGTCTAAAATGGATCCAATTCACCTTCCTTTTATAGGCGATAGCCCTCTTGAAGAGGCACATACCCCAAGGCAGGCCGACTTTGGCCTTAATTAGCCAAAAAAAATCACTTATTTAAATCACTTTCAAGCCTCTTAGGCCGACCTTGGCAAGGGAAAAAAATTAAATTTAATTCATAAAATCGCCCTCCCTATTTGGAGGAAAGCCTTGGGTGGAAACTTTAAATCTGGAGGAATTTTTTATGGGTGGAAATCCTCTGATTAGAGAATTTCCACCAGTTTTTGGCACTTTCCTCTTTGTCACTTAACTGAAAAAACATACCCAATTGGCCCCTTGATCCATCTCAATCTCATACCTTCCTCATGTTCAATTAATTAACAAAACTTGCATTGTGAAGGGGGGGGTGTGATTTTGAAAAGAAGAGGAATTAGGGGGCGGAATTCCTCTGATTAGAGGATTTCTGCCACCCACAACTTCTCCTTGACGACATTTCTTTAGCTCCAAAGTTGTAGGACTCCCAAAAACTCACCCTTGCTAAAGTATTTTCTTCCATTCCAACTCCATAGCCTCTTGGCATCTTCTTCAAACCGATTTTGGCCATGAGGGGAGTGGTGGAATTTTGA
This sequence comes from Chamaecyparis obtusa, assembly GCA_027943335.1. Taxonomy (NCBI): domain Eukaryota; kingdom Viridiplantae; phylum Streptophyta; class Pinopsida; order Cupressales; family Cupressaceae; genus Chamaecyparis; species Chamaecyparis obtusa. The sequence continues at coordinate 976,679 of BSBK01005307.1, forward strand.
AGATCAGAGGATTCATGTGGCAGATTTCCTCTGATTAGAGGATTTCCACCAACACGACTTCACCTTTCTTGGCATCCATAACTCAAGTTTATCCCCCTCTAACCTCTTGGACAGCCTCGCTCATGCCTTGTTCATTGACTTTGATCCACTTTGGAAACTATAAAGAGTGCAGAGATCTGGAGATTTGGGGGAATTTGAGGGCGGAATTCCTCTTATTAGAGGAATTCCGCCACCTTGAGGCTCATCTCCTTTCCTTTCACAACTCCAAAAACTTGCTCTTTGTATACAAATTTTCTTATGTATCTTGCAGCCTTCTATCTTTGGATCATTTTCAAAGAGCAGAGTTTTCCAAAGGGAAGGAATCTAAGGGCGGAAATTTCAAGTCTTGAGGATTTATGTGGTGGAATTCCTGGGTTCAGAGGAATTCTGCCACCTCTTGCACTCCTTTCCAAACTTAGTCAATTTTTTAGTTCAGGAGGCCAGAGGATTTATACAAATATAACATTTCTTTCTTATACTTTAAGTTATATTTGTATAAATACTGTTAGGATGTTTGAGATAGGCTTCAGCTTCATAGGAGTAAACAAAATTCTAGATTTTGGGGATTTTAAAAAAATTCCAGACTGCCCAAATTTTAGGATTCATCATGCCTTCAGCATTCTAACCTCCCACAACCGATCCTGACTTTCTAAGGTCAAATTGAAGCTGGAACAAGGATTATCTGAAGGTTTTAACTCATTTCATCCCAAATCCTTTGATTTCAACCTCATATCCCTGAGAGACTTAGCCCAGCTCCTTCTTACATTTTGGACAGACTTAATTACCCCAGTAGGCCAAAATTGCCCAAACTCATCTTCAGACTTGGAGACTTGAAAATTGCTACTAACTAAGACCATCTAAGACAACTACAACTACTGCTAAAGAAAAATGAGGGGGTCCCCATTTGCAATGGGGCAATGGTGTGAAGACCTCACAACAGGTCTCTCCCTAGCAATTTACAACGTATAGAAGTCTTCTCCTACCTAAATTTTAAAGGACTGGTTGCTGTTTTACACCTAGCAGATACCCAACTGGAGGAATTGCTAACAATTCAATGGATTTGAGATCATTTATAAATTAAACAAATTGTTGAGTGTTTAGAGAAGATGCTGCTAAACAAATGAATGTTGAAATGAGATGAGTGTTTGAAGTTTTAGACTTTTAATTTTTAAGATTTTTAATAATGCCATGAGTTTAAAATAAGGCGATTCCCAGATCAATTGATTTAGACAACTCCTACAGAAGCACACACAAGTGTAGAAGGCTCTACAGGTTTCTGTAAAAAATTGTGAGTTTACTGAGTAAAGGCAGCAAAACTTGCTACTGATGGCTCAGCTCAGGGCTTTGCAAGTTATCACAGATGCATGGTCTCTCAAGTTATGTTTTTAAAGAGTGTTTCTACGAGTTTTGGGGATGGAAGGATGAATTTTCAAAGAGGACAATTTTTTTTCCAGATTTGGTGCATGGTGGTCAACATAAAATATAAAATTTTAAAATATGTTACAATTTATCATTTATATAAAGAATATGAGTAGAAGAGTCATACTGCTGTATGGCATTTTGTATCAAAGACAACAAATCTTAATGTCTTTGCCCCTCTCTTCGGCACCTTGAATGGAAATTGTACCATTAACCAAGACATTCCATATCACCACACCCCTTATGACCCATTCTGGGTAGTGAACCACAATCCCAGGGATGTGTCCCACTTGTTCACATTTTTAAACATGCTTCAATTTTCATGGTTAACACCTCTATTATTCCATTACTCATGCAATCTATTGCCACTTTTATGCCTTGTCGTGGAATTCTGACAACTCATCTGTACTCAGTCACACAAGCATAAAAAATAAACTGGTATACATGAAAATAGACACATTAATGCAACACAAATAGAAACATACAAAAATCGTTTCGATAACAACACCCAAAAACAAAATTTTATAGTAGCTCACTGCAACTTCTGTGCATGTTATCAACAGAGCTTTGGAAAATGTCTCCCTGCAAAAGTGATTAATCTATAATTCATAGAATCTCTAAGGAAAATCCTACTTTAGAATGAACTTATAAACATGCCCATCGTCAAGATTCTATATCATATCCCACCTTGACAATTGTGTAAAGACAAATTTAAAAGGTATCAGTGCTATCTGCAAGATTGTACTAATGGAGAATTGACTTTTACCACAACAGATGCTGGGGTTGATAACATAATTGCTGTAGATCTCTCCCTAGCAATTTACAACGTAGAGAAGTCTTCTCCGACCTGATGTATGACCATAATTTTGGATTTACACAGGCTTATTATAAATTTATAATACAGTAATATCAGACATTGAATCATGTTCTATCATGGGTAATGCTCGATTGGACACTGCATTCTATTAAACAACCATTCAATTATGTTTTCATGAGTTTGTCAAGAATCTACATATAATCAAACAGTGAAATCATGATTTTTAGTTTTGGATGGATGGGTGGTTTTTATTTCTGAAATCATGATAATCCTAACAAAACATCATTAAATTGATAAAATGACCAATTTGTCAAGAATCTACATGATAATCAAACAATGAAATCATAATTTTAAATTTTGGATGGATGAGTGATTTTTATTTCTGAAATCATGGTAATCCAAACAAAATATCATTACATTGATAAAATGACCAATTTATTACAAGTAAATTGAATTTTAAGTTATGTTACCAACACATCATAAATTGAAATTGAATATACATTGATTAATGCAAGTGAACTCAACATGTAAACTAAATAAACAAGAAAAAGGGAAAACAATGTATGAGAGAAAGGATGCAGTATTGCAATAAATATACATAGTAGGTACTTTCAACATGGTGATAAAGCAATCTGATGCAGGTTGGCTCAGCTTAGAGCTTTGCAAGTCTACTGCAGTTGCACTGTCTCTCAAGTTATGTTTTTTTAACAGTATTTCTCTGAGTTTTGGGCGTGGGAGGATGGATAGCATAGAAATAATTTTTTTTCCAGATCTGCTGCATGGCAATCTAAATAATAAATAAAAATTAATATTTGCAAAATTAAATAAAGAGCATTAGAAGAAGTTGCAATTTCAAATTTATATAAAGGATTGCTACCACATAGAATTGTTTTAATTCTAAATTTTGAGAAATTAAAAAGCAACAAAATTTATGCCAATAATTTTCTTGTAGATTTCCAAGAGAGTTCCACATCATTTGATCAAAGCAAAAAGAATAGAGGAATTTGTCACAAATGGGCATTGCAGTACTGGTAAACATACATGTGAAAAAAATGTTACCTACAATATTTGTTGATGCAAAATCACAAATAGGAAAACAACAGAAAACACGCATAGTAACTCTGGCTTGGAGAGTCTTAAGCCGAATTGAGGAAGATACAAGCTTAATTGTTAAGACTTCTTATAAACCGATCTGCCCAGTCAAAAGAAAACTGAAACTAAACACTTCATCTTTCAACAACGGTTACTCACATCCACCATTAATCCTTTGAATGTACCACCAAGCTTTCACACTCTAGTGTAACTATAATCCTTTGTATGTAATGCCAGAGTTTTTATAGTCCAGCATAGTTTGAGCAATCTTTATGTATAGTATTTGTTTACTATATTATAATTAGTTACTTTTGTCCACTGTCATTATTGTCAATTTATGTTATAAAACATGTAAATGATTGTCAAATTTTTTCAAAACGGCCAGAGTGTTTACAAACAAATTTGCTGCGGTTGCAGGAAAGCCTCTTGGCTTAATTAAGCTAGCATGATAGACATTTAATCTTACAACTAAATCATTAAAATTTACAAATTAATTCTTTTTTCCAAAGGAAAAAAAATGATTATAAATAGAACATTTGTTATAATATATGTAACATGTTCTTAAGTCTTCGACATCTCTTGAATGTCTTATCTACAAATGCTAATATTATTTTGTTTTAAAAAAAAATTAATTTAACAATCATCAATTAGATTAGTTTTTTACAATTATTGTTTTATGCTGAATTGATTATTTTGAATACAATGCTAAAATAGTTATATGTTGTAATATATCTTGTATATGATATCAGAAAATACATGACAAGGTGGATGTAACACCAACTAGTTCCAGATAGTTATTTCAGATCAGACTCATAAATTATATAGTAGTCAAACTTACTTGTAGTGTTGTAAATTATACTTATTTAATTGAGTCCAATTTCACACTCTCCAAGTTCTCATTCAAGTTATCCATTCCTCTAGGCACTTCGTGGACCATTTTTGTATTTAAATTAATATTTAAATCAAGAATATGAATCCTATTTAATTTTTAATCTCAACACACTCTTCTTTGGGCCCTTATTTTAAGTGTGCCCTTTATCTTATATCATTTTATGTTTATATGGGTCCTATCTCATTTGAAAGTTTAATGCAATTAAAGCGCCACTTCAATTTTGTCAACACTCATATTGATTTTATATCTAATAAGATGACCCTATTAACTTTACACCCTCACAATCTGAGCCAATTTAGAGCAGGCCATTTCAACAACTTTAGTAGTCCAACCACCTTTTTATGAGCTTAAATTAAGGATGGATAACGTGTAAGCCTAGCAATAGCCTTAATATGAGAGCATGACCATTATAGGTTAGCCTAAATGCAAAAATACCTTGGGGGCCCTATATAAAGCACCTCTCCTAGTTCATTTCATATCACACATTCACTTGACATCTATAAGTTCATTCCAAGAGCAAATATTCTTCTCAAGTGCATATTTGATTCAAGAAGCATCAAGCTAAAACAATGCATCTTCTATTATGCGTTTATGATGGATTTTGTGATGATTCATCATATTATTGCATCAACATTTGGAGGACTTATTCTTAGAGCATTGCATCATTAATTAATTGTATAATCATTTCAATTCAATTTTTTCCTTCAAATTTGACATATTCTTTTCATGTCATCATTATTGCGGGGATGATTCCCAACCCAGGGTTTGCCTTATTCAAACCCCTATGCTGTCTAACACTATTTTCTCTTCTTGTGTGCATATACAAATCTAGAAATAGGTTGTAGATTTAGTTTTAGAGTAAAAAGCCTATTGAAGACATAGATAGAAGCAATTTGGAATTCTTCATCAAAGGGACTAGGGTGCTTAGTGCCATAGTCCTACAACGGAATGACATAGTCCTAACAATTCAAGAAAACATGTCAATCTAAACACAAATTATCTTTTATATTAGTGATTATCAAGAAATTTCACTGTCACCAACAAATCACAACATTGACCAAGAATATGACATTTTTGGTCAACGAAATGAGTAGTGATGACTAAAATCAGAAACTAGTGACACAATGAAGCAATTGTCAATGTTATACATTCAAAGATATGAATTTTGGTTTTTGTATGTTTGGACAATCTAACCATGTTCACTTCCAAATATTGTATGTCTCTACATCTTATCCTATAACAATATACCAAAAAAACTCCAAATTATTATTTGAACATGTCAAATTTTATAATTGTTACAAGAATTTACAAAAGAACCAACTTTCATACAATATTTTCTTCTTTATTCTTTATTATTAATTTGTTTTCATCTTTAACTCTTTTGAAAGAAAAAGAACTAAAGAATTAGTAGATCCCGTTGGTTCCCAAAATGCTAGGTTTGTTGATCTCTAATTATATGTCAGGTTCTGTTGTTTAGATCAACAATTGACTTTGGCCAACAAACGGGATTGATCAAAATGATCAAATTCACCTACACTCGACTATAATAGACCAAGGCAAGTGCACCTTATAATGATTAAGCATTTTAAATTTATTGTAACTTATCTTTAATTTCTGACATGAACTTCTGAAATAGATCAATCTACCCTTTGCTCCTACTCCTACTGCTCAAAATTAACGGTGTATATGAATGAAATGTCTTATAAATAGTTGCATTTTGGTTCTAAGTGATCAATACCTTTTATCTATTGTGCGATGGAGTCAAAATGCTACAAGTGCCTTGTTGGTTTAACTTGAGATGTTAGGCACATTATAAGGTTTATGGTTTGCATAAATGGGTTGGGAAGTTTCACTACTAGGTTCTACTTCAATAATCCAAAATAATTTTTTCTTGTCACTATGACTATCTAAATGAATTTAATCCCACCTTGCACCTTGCAGAGACCAATCAAATCAATCGCACATGAACAACAAATGTGTCTTGATAAGCCAAGTTATATGTTTGATATGTTAGCTTAAATGACAAAAAGAACCCAAGTTGGAAATAATCGAATAGCAAATAATCAATATTTATCATACAACATCTGAATACCATAGATTGAACACCAATTAAAACAAATTTTCCATTACTTATGTCAAAAAAATTGTACAATGCACACATCCCAGTTCTGTTTTTGTCTTCTGCTTCCTAAATTCTAAATTTGTCTCCTTTTTATCCAATTTGTACTCCCTTTTATAGACACGGGATCCTCACAAATTGGTTATAGCTTTTGGTGATAAAACAATGTAACTATTCAACTAAAATTTATTATAATTTGCATTTCGTTTTGAGATAGTAAAAATACTAAATGAATGGCGAGGGCTTTGGAAACTTGCCTAAGCCTTTATTGTGGCATAGAAAATAGTAGGGATCAATTGATTAGGTATGGGAGTGATCTAGACGTGAAATATTCATTTCAAGATAAGTCCTTTTTGATAATTTATTAATATGTAGCCAACAAATTGAATACATCACAAATAGATTGTGTTTGGGAAAAAAACACCAAATTGACTGATGGAGCTTTGCAAATGAACGTGTGAGCATAATGAGATGAGGATAATTGGGGGAAACAGTTGGTTCAACGTAAAAAGTACCAGGCACTAATTTATTGACTTCCAAAAGTTGACCACCCAGAAGTTTTGAGGGCGTGCAGGCAACAAACGTCTCAAAAACCCAGAACTTGCTATCTCAAAAACTTATCAAATCTAATTGTGCAGGGCTGCAAATGGACATATGGGCTTACTGATAGAAGATGAACACAACCCCTAAATGGTTTCACAAGACAATCATAAGATTCCAAGAAATGAATTCTCAAAGTGGGCTATTCAAGAGAGTTTTGTAGGGGTCTATATGGGTGCTGAAATTGAATGGGCACATCAAATTTTTGCCAAGATTTATGGTGCTAATAGTGGATTTGTCTAGGGATGTATGTCCTTTGCGGGCATAGCAAGAATCTACAAAACCTTTGGGAAAACAAACCACAACTTGACTTAAAACAAGAGGGAAATCAAAACCGAAAACATCTTATGCTAATGTACATTGAAAAAAAACATTCGAAAAGTCATCCATGCATTGGCAACTCCTGGTATGGTTTGAAAAATCAAACTGAAGCTGATGACCCAAAGCCACCAAATTGTACTGGAATCATTCTGATAATACCTTTGAAATATGCCCGAGAAGTCAAGCTGACATTTTTCATCGAGCTATCATGCTCAATACTATGACCATACTTTCCATCCCTATGTATTCTTAAATTATTCAGATATTGAAAAATACTATCATCATATGACAAGCAAAGACCATGATTGCACTCCATATGGCAGTTTCCTTTATCATAACCGTTGTTACTCACCAAATGATGACTCGCTGACTAAACTAGAAAGAAGAAAAAATCAGCATGTATTTGACTTCCAAAGTTATAAACATCACTTTCAGAATCACATGCATCTTGCCCATACAATTTTGAACCTGAGGCTTCATCGTTAAAATCAACACCTCCAAATTTAACATATTTGAACTATCATCATCCCATGAAAAAGAAGAATGCATTTCTGATTTAAAATCACAATCTGACTTATTGTATAAATCTGCATCCATATTTACACAATAATTTTCAAAGAGAGGCTCACCTAGATCCAAAAAATTATCGACATACATATCTGCACTTGCAGCTTCTTGACTAGGAATGCTACTGCATTCGCAACCATCTGCTACCCTAACATTATGGTCAACACAAATGTATGAGATTTTAAAATCATTCCCATCCACATATCTCTGACATTCAACAACTGGTAGACCTGAAATTTGTTCACTATTAATTAAAGACAATTGTTCATTCATCTCATCATTTATGCACTCTTCACTTTAATTACCATAATAAAAATCAGAGTCCTCAAAACATGATAAACCAGAAGTATCCGCTTGATCAATATGATCATCGACATCATATATTGATTTACTGTATCCTTGATCTGAAAACATCTTGTCCTCATTATACAAAGGATTTGAAAATGCATGCAAACCATTTTCATACACACCTTGAGAAGATGAAGTTTGATTTTCCTCCATTAATTCATCATATAATATATTTGAAATTTTTTTGAAGCCATTTTCATATGTATTAACTTCCTCTATATGTTGATCATAACATATGCCTTTACCATTCTCATATGCAATGTTGCCTTGGAACATATTCCTTTCTTGTATTTTATCATCATTTCATTCATCTTCTTTGTCAAAAGCAATATGTATAGGGTATAAGAAGTGTGAATTGCTTTCATAACCATACTTATGACATTCTCTGGTTAACAAATCTGAGATTTGTTCACTATTGAGTGATGTTGCTTCCTCACCTTCCTCATGGTTGACACATTCTTCCTTCTCACTTTGTGTATCAGACAATTGATGCCCTATTTTATGCCCATTGGATAGAAAGTATACTCATTATTAATTTCTTTGCCAAACTGACCCCTACTTGAATATTCAATCGTGCCAACTTGTTTTGAAATATCCTTGTTTAGAGATTCCTCAACCATTATAGCCTCTTCTACTAGCAATAATTCTTAAGTTTTAATTGTTATGACTATTTAGTACATCTTCAATAGCATAATCATGAACACTTCGCAATTCCTCATTCTCTATCATACATTTCTTTACAACCTCAACATTGTATAACCAATAAGGGACTTGAGAGAAGTCTTTTGGTTTGAACCCTTCCTAAAAAAATATTCAAAGTCAGGTCATAAACTTCAATAAAGAAATCGACACATTCAGTCAACTAAGGTCTCAAATGCTTTAGGATTTCCACATATGCATTCATGATCCTTTTGATTGCAGAAAATGAATTCTCCCCTTCTTTTTTCCTTATGCCAAATAATGCATCAACATACATTGTGGGATCAGTACTTCTTAATGCCTATTCATAGTTTGGTTGAAACTCATTTTGACATGAAAAGTATTGTGGAGGATGAAATGAAACTATAAGGACAGGTGCATTACCTTCTATGGTATCATGAAACTCACTTAGAAACCACCTCTTGAATTCTTCCCATGATGAGATACTTTGCAAGGGTATCAAACTAGAAATTTCGCTTGCAACACCTGTCAGAGATCTTGCAAATAGCTTCATAACCACATCTTCTATGTAAACTTGATAATTTGTTATGAACTTAGAGAATAGTTTCAAATGTTTGATTGCTGACTCCAATCCATCTCCACAAAACTTTGGTACATGCTTTTTATGTTCAAGAGGAAATTCATGTGGATAACCTGGGATGTCTTTGAAGTTCAATGGCCTATATACTTCAAGAATAACCATTCCTCTCTACCTTTGTTCTTGTGTATATTGAATTCCTGAACATGGGACTTCATAGGGATATGCATATTGGTATATACTGGATGCCCGAGACTGTTGCAACTACTTATTTTCATTAGGTTTCTTTAGCGGAATCACCACCTCTTTCAAAGAGGAATAAGTTCTTTCCTTCTTCCGGGTTCTCTCCTACAACATAGTCTTATCTACAATTCTTTGTCACCGCTGCAACAGACTCAAAGCTTTTTGACTTGCCCAATGATGGCTAGAGATTTGGTAATTCCTTCCCTAGTGGAGTCACCAATCTATTGGTTGTGTGACTTGGATGGGGCAATCCCAACTTTCTTGATTCAATGCTAAAGATTCTGAATAATATTTTTTATTCAACTCTCCAATAGAGTTGCCAATCTATTAGTTCCCAAAATCACAGGTTTGTTGATCCCTAAGAATATGCTAGGTTCTATTATCAAGATCAACAATTGACTTTGACCAACGAACATGATTGATCAAAATGACCAAATTTCCTTGCACTTATGGCTTTGCTAGACCAAGGGGGGTGTATCTTATAATGACTAAGCATATTAGATTTTATTATAACTTATCTTTAATCTCTATTTCAAAATGGCATGAACTTCTAAAATAGATCAATCTACCCTCTACTCCTACTGAACAAAATTAAAGGTATATATGAATGAAATGTCTTATAAATAGTTGTATTATGGGTCTAAGAGATTAGTGCCTTTCATCTATTGGGCCATGGAGTCAAGATTCTACAAGATATGTGTCTTTCTATTGGATTAACTTGAGATGTTAGGCACTTCATAAGATTTATGGCTTGCATAAACGGGCTGGGAAGTTTCACTATCGAGTTGTACTTCAATAATCCAAAATAAATCCTTCTTGTCACTGTGACTGTCTAAATGAATTTAATCATGCCTTGCATGAACCAATCAAACCAATCACACAAGAACAACAAACGTGTCTTGATAAACCAAGTTATATGCTTGATATATAAGTTTAAATGACAAAAAGAACTCAAGTTGGAGACAACTGAGTAGTAAATAATCAATAATTATAACACAACCTCTGAACACCAATTAAAAGAATTTTTCCATTACTCAATGTCAAAAAAGATTGTACGATGAACACCTCCCAATTCTATTTTTTCTCTTCCGCTTTCTTAAATCCGCGGTACCTTTTTATAGATACAAGGAATCCCTATAGATTGGTTACAACTTTTGGTGATAAAACAATGTGAATGTTCAACAGGAAACTAATTAGTTATCCCCAGTAAACTAATCAACTTCCCTCAAAAAACTAAAATACACTAAAGGATAACTAATTGCTTTCCAAAACGTATTGATTTTACAATGCAATTAGAGATTATTCATTCAAAATAATCTCTTGACTTTAATAATATGTCTTATTCTTTCTTTTATCTTTCCGTGAAGAAACTTGCTGATGAAAATGTATTTTAAGCACATTAATCTTAATAATACATTACTCTCCCTTTGTTGCCCCCTTTTTGAAAATTCAATCTTCTCTCACTAAGATAAAATCAAGATTCTAGTGTTTTAAAATTTCTAGTAAGTGTGCCCCATACACATAAATTGTTTCCTTCAATAAGTATTGATGAATGTCCTTGTTTCACTATAGGGCATTAGCCACTCATAATTTCTTTAAAAGTTTCTGAAACTTCACCATCAACTCCATTTACATGCTTTCACACTTCATAGGCTTTTAAGCATTTTGTTAGTAGCTCTGTGCCTTATTGATGGATTCACACTCCACTGACACCTATGTGGTCATTCATGTTTGGGCACTATTTGTTATTTCTTTCTTACACTTTGATTGATATCCATACCCTATTTTGATAACTCTGTATCTATTGTTTTTTTTTTTGATCGGTAAAAGGCCGAAGCCCTATAAATTTTTTATTAATATTTAAAAGTTATTTTACAGTGTGACCCCGCTAGCTGCAGGCGCTAGTAGGAAAGTGTGGGGTTGAGAAAACCTCCAGCCTTGCTCGGGACCAAAAGTCCTGTAGTTATACAAAATTTACGTGGGCATACCCACGACTCAACAATTGTCGAGATTTGTTAAAAATACATCGGTCTCGTGGGCATTCCCACGGCTCTCAAGCACTCAAGGATTGGCTATGTATACAAATTACAGTGGGCATACCCACTGCTCGATCGAATCGAGTGATGCTGTTACATTTTTTACATTGTAAATTTTAAGGATACAACTCCAAGTCATATACTCTTTATCTATTGTTAATTACATATGGTCCCTATATTTTCATAGACATAGGAGACACTAATCATAGGTTGCAAAATTTATTTTAAAACCTTGACTCAAAATTCCAATTTAGTGCATGCATGGATGATGTTGGCCATGGTTGTGGATTAGTTTCAGGTCTGCAAGTTGCCTTTTCAATAAATTCATTTTACATGTATACTGCAATCACTACACTTCTAACTGTATTTCTTTTAGGAAGTAGGTAAAATAATTTACATGCATTATGTGGATCTAATTTTTGCATAGTCATCTTCCAGGGCATTAAAATCCTTGTATTTGACTTCATAAGTGTTGCACTTGCCAACTCCATCAGTTTGAAAGTCTGTCACTGTAAACATTTTTCCACACTTAGTCTGTGCAATCAAATTCATTTGAGGGCCTATATCAAATGTACCGTGTTGTCGCTGCTCCATATTTCAAGACATTTTGACAAATGATTTAAAAGCCTTACATCAATCATTCTATTAAGAAACTCACATGAATTGTCTATGCTTCTCCTCACATGCTCCGAGGATCCTTTGATTCATTTTGTACATGTCTTTCCACCTACATTTTCTTGTAAGTTTCTTAAACATGACATTGAAATCACTGTATGTGAACCACTTTCTTTGGGCACTATGTCAAACACATATAAGGCACTCTGCATACAATAATCACAACATCCTAAAGGGCGAAATCCTTTTAGGGAATTTTGCCAAACAATTTGAAAGCATCCTATTTTTATGTTTCCATGTCTTACCAAAGCATTTCCTATGTTTTTTTTTTCTGTGTTCATTTAATCACATACACTGATTTGCCCTCCCAACCATAGACAATCCATTATTGTTTCCCCGGAGCATCCTAATATATAAATCTACCTTTTCATTCAATTGTTGTATCTTAATAAATGAGATTGCACATCTCATTATATATGTGAGAGGCGCCCTTTCACCAAGGGTCACCACTCTTCACATGTGGCCCCATTAATTAAATGATAATTATATTAATTATATAATTAATATATAATCATAATAATACAATTATTATAATATAATTATATTATCACAATAATAATATAATAATTATATTATCAATTATGTTATTACAACATTTTGAATGGGCTATGAGCAAAGTTTTTCTTCCTGGTTCTTTTCTTCGTGAGCCCTGTTTGAACCAGAGGAAAACATGTAAAATATTTTGGTATTAACAAAATTATATTAAGTGACTTCGCCACTGTTCCAATTTTTTTTTTTTTTTTTAATAATATCATTACAACCTTTATGTTATCTATGTCGGCGTGAAGGCATCCAACCATAGCTACAATAACAGTAATACTCTCTCTTAGATAGAGATGAATCCTTCTAGACAACTTCTAGTTCATCTTCCCAATGCTATCTTCAACTCTCCCTCTTAGCTAGGGAGGATCTACTCAGATATATGAGTTATAGAGTAATGTTCACCATGGCTACACCTAGAGGGTGGCTCCATCACGACTACTCCCATGAATGGAAATGCAAACAAACACAAGTGCTCATTACGGAATCACTCATGTGATATTGTCATCTCACGATAACGGTCACGATAGCTACTCTAGAGGGTGACTCAACACAAGTGTTTAGTCATGGAGTCATTCACATGACCTCCACCATGGCTACTCCTAGAGGGTGGATCCATTATGGCTACTCCCATGAATGGAAATATAAAATGACCACAAGTGTCCATCATGGAATCACTCAATGTGATGTCGTCATCTCATCATGACATTCACCATAGCTACTCCCAAATGGTGAATAAACACAAGTGCTAAGTCATGGATTATCTCACATGACATCCACCATGACTACCCCCAGAGGGTGGATCCACCATAGCTACTCCTAGAGGGTGGAACAAGGGCTTTCACCTCAAAATTTCTCCCTCACAGAGAAGAATGCATTACAAGGGTTAACACCTCAAATTTCTCTGTCTCAAAGAAAAATACTATTAGGGTTGGTACCTCAAATTTCTTTGTCTCAGAGAAAATTGCTACAAGGGATGATACCTCAAATTTCTATCTTAGAGAAAAATGCTACAAGGGTTGATACGTCAAATTTCTCCATCTCAGAGAAAAAATGTTACAAGGGTTGATACCTCTAATTTCTTAGAGAAAAATGCATACAAGGGATTGCACCTCAAACTTTTCTCTCATAGAGAAAAGTACATTTAGCATATCTTCATGAAGATGTGGCTCTCTCTGAAATAGATATCAACCTTCTAACCTCCTCATCCAAGGTTGCTTCTAATGAAATGTCAGACTCCCTCTGAATTTGATATGAACAAGATCCTTAGATATCAACTAAAGAAGATCCTTTAGCCACTCCCTCTGTTATGGAAGCATACCTTTATGATGCAAGAGCATCCTGGGTGTTAGAGCAATCTTGCATCACCCAAAAATATTTCTGGTTTCTTTTCAATAAGGGCTATCTTGTACAAAGTTGCTATTTTTTGAAATTTTCTATTTTTAGTAGTTTTTTTGTTTGAGCTTAGAATGCTCTATTTTCTTCCTTGGAGGTTCACTTTGGTTATACTAGCCCGCCAATAAAGTTTCATTGCAAGATCAAGTCTAGTATTGAAGATATTAAATTTTTTCGGTATTGGCAGCAGGGTATAGAAACTTTGAACCCAGTTTTGAAGGCTTTAGAGGCTTTGAATGGGGTCAAAACTTGGAAAATGCTATAGAGAACTTCACGCCATTTCTGAAATGGGGCTATAATAGTTGATTGGGTCAATGAGCGATGACTTATGGTCTTTGGAAGTTGTACTACTTAAAATGGAAGAAAATGAAGTTCCTTCAATTTTTTTTGAGTTCTGAAAGTTATTTGGGCCTATTCTAAAGCAATAAAAATGAATGATAATATCTTAGGGATGGTCGGCCTCAAAATTTAGGGTTAAAATTCTAGAACCTTCCCGGGCAGTGGAAAATTGCCTATATAAGGAAGGCCCGTAGTGTTTTCTGGGGCAGTTCTGGGTGGTTATTTGAGACTTTGTCTTACAAAACATTGTAAGGAAAATGCCCATGTGTCTTTGCATATTGTATTTCTGAAATTTTTATTTCCATACTTTTGGAGATAATAAGAAGCTCATTTCTTGTTCTTGCAAATTGTTGTTGTGTCTCTATTTCTGTTATGTGTTTGTGGTATTAAGGGGAGCACCCTTCATCACCTTCTCACATGGTCCCAATCATGGAAGCAACCAGGTCTGAATTATCTCCAATGATGAGCGAATTAACCTGCTCCTTTGTTGCTACTAAGAGTGTCTCTCACCCGGGCATCAAGACCGATACCCAAAGTTTCATGTGAATTTCTAACTCCCAAAGATTGTGTCCAGATAGCATTGTTTTCAATTAATAGCAAAAGTAGGTTTTGAAGGGACCTTGAACCCTTTACAACTAGATTTAAAAAAGAAAAAAAAACCCACTACACAAAATGCTGCCAAAAGACCAATAGACATCCAAAAACCAGATAAAATGCTACTCAAGAAAAAACAATAAGAAACAACAACCCTAAACCAAAACCAAACACCCAACATAAAACAAAAGGATTACCCTTTGGATCCTTTCTCATGGGATCGAAGGGTCATGCCAAAAGGAGACTTCTTAGGATGTTTACCTTTGACTGTCCAGATAACATTGTTAAGGTCAGATAGATGTGCCAACGCTTCCTCCGATTCACCAACTTCCATATATTATCCTTCTACTGAAGCTTCCATGCACTTGTTGTTGGCCTTTTATTCAACAATCTTGAATACTCAGTGGTACCAATATATATAATTTCAACAGTAAAAGTAGCCAATGTTGAAGGATTTCCCACGCACAATAAACAAGGAGTAATAGAGCTAGACCAATAACCAACATTGTATCCATGATTATCAATAAACTCCATACACTCAAAAGAATTGCTTGAGCCACAATATAGAAGTGATGGTAACCAACACTCGACAACAGCTATATCTTGTGAGAATGAATTCACATCAGAAGGAGACACTCACATATTAGGAATGCCTCATGTCATATCAACATAACTGTCTGCACATGGTGAGAGAATTGTCACACTTAATAAATACAATCGCACCTGCACCAATAATCATAGCGTATGGAGAAGAGTTGTACATAAACAAATTTTTAACATTCTATGATCCAACCCTGATAGATGTGCCTGAATGAAGAACACAAATGTATTTACGCCAGTCAACCATAACACTCAAGAGTGTTTCCATTACCATAAATCCTGATGTCCATATATGGTTTCCTGTTTGGAGTTCCACAAAATAATTCATCACTCAACGTGAATAGGAACCAACCTTCATAGGCACTTCATGGCTATCCATTTCTGACAGTTTCTGAGGTGTAAACTCCACTTGAGATTGCCAACAGGAAAGAATCAAACTTTGAAATATGCCAAATGCCTTCTAGTTGTCACACCAGGAGGATCATGGAATGTTGCTAAGATAATATAGAGACTGCTCCCACATATTCCAAACATCATTCAGATGTAAGACCAGGAATGATAAATGATATCACCCAGATATATAATGAATATGCTCGTCCAAATAATAAAATAATCACCAATATCCCAGATTCCTTCTCACAATAGTGAAGAGTGTATGCCAATATATATACTAGTCTACTTGCGTTGAAAGTTGCAAGTTGCCTCATAACAACACACCCTAGAGATGGACTTTGTGGAGGTTTGCAATTGATGTCGAATAGGAACCATTTCAAAGATTAGTCCTTATTTTTTGTGTTCCCAATATCACAATGAGCCATCAATTTGCCCATAATGAGAGATGTTGGTTGCTAATAGTTCATGAAAGATTCAATATCATACATGTCCATCCATGGTCATCAAGTAACCCATTGTATAGAAGTCTCATTCAAGGATATATTCTTTCCAGAATGATATACCATTCCTAGTAGTTGCACGGGATAAACTTTTTGTTTCATAGATGCCATGAGAAGTGTAGAAGTCTCGCCAAGATTGAACCAATCTTTAATTCACCATTATAATATTGCTGTGCTTCAGAACTATTAATGCCCTCCATATAGAATCCACATAATGAATTATAGATGTGATGCAATCAAAAGGTCTGTGAATGACACCTCTGTATGAGGTCATTGTTGAAGATGTTATGCCACACAAGATATAGGAGGATGATTTTGTTGGAGATTTGCCAGCAAGCCAGTGCTAACTGTATGTTTGCCATTGATGACAACATATGGTAAGTAGCATGCGTGGAATACTTATGCAGTAAGCTTTGAGTTTATGTAGCATGGACATGTTATCAACATGATATCATGGACGCAGAGGTTAATTGTTAGTACAAACAGCTATGTAGCAGCTTGTGTCAGTAGTGTTCCTAACAGAGTTATAGGCAGTGTTCTATGTATGATTGTTTGTACAGTTATCATGGAGCCTTGCACCCTTGGATATGTGATGGAGACATGTTAGTGATGTTCCATACATGGACACAGAGTGTGATGTGTAGTAGAAGTGAAGTTATGCAGTCGCCATTCACTAGTTGAAGTTTCCTGTGTTTATTCAGAAGAGCCGACATAGATTATATTGGTACAGGAGTTGCGCCTATCATTTTAGTATGCATGCTTGGATTAGTAATCAGAGAAGAGTTAAGAATGTTTGGCTAAGAGCGCATGATGTAATTCATCTTGAGGATAAAGTTTCAGTTAATTTGGTAGAGCTGACAGTGTGTAGCGTGCGTCTACACTTATTGATTTGGACAGGTCCCAGTTTGTGTTGCGTACTTAGTAGAGCTGACTGAGATATGATTAGTGAGTGTTATTAGTTCTCTAATATGATTTCAAGATGGTTCTAATAGTCTAACTTGATTATATCATTTAGAGGAAAGATATTTATAGGCAGTCATTTGTGATTGCTAAGACATGGTTTAGAGTTAAAAAGAGAAGAGCAGAGTAGAAAGTGCGAAGTGTTGAGCCATCAACAAAAGGTCTATGTGACCAAGTAAAGAGTATATGCTATTCATTGGAACTGATCAAGACAACATGTCTACCTCGTAGTTCACCAAGATCCAGATATAGTGTGTATCTATTATTCAGAAGGTTGCAGCCTTCACCCCTTTGAGCAGTGACCTCTCAGACAGTGCATCCTCACCCCTAACAGGGTCAATCATAAAAGACTCCTAACAAGGTCTGACCTTTGACTAGGTCACTGTACTTATTACATTGTAAAGATCAACTCTTAACAGGGTTGTAAGATCTTCTAACAAGGATCATTATACACTAGTGCAGTTTATTAGTGGGTGTCAATTCCCACCGGGGTTTTTACCTATTTGGGTTTCCCCATAACCAAAATATTGGTGTTGTGTTCAAGTGTTATTTCATTGTGTTTATGCTTAATGTTTAAGTATACTTAATTGGATAAAGAATTGAAACTTGTAGATAACTGATTCACCCCCCCCTCTCAGTTATCTCTTGGGACTATTCCTAACAATTGGTATCAGAGCCAAGTGCCTCGGAGAAAAAGTTTAATAGATTGAGGTTGATCAGATGGAATTCTTTAGAAAAGACAGTCCTAAGTTTGATGGAGAGAATTATCTTGATTGGAAGAACAAAATGGTGACTCATTTGCAGTGCATTGCTTTTGAAGTTTTTGAAGTGGCTATCAAAGATATTAAGATCCCCTCTCTAGAAGATCTTGCAAAAGATGATGCTACTAGCAAGCAAAAGGATTTGTTCCATCGGAATGCAATAGCCAAAGAAGCACTTATCAACGCCTTATCTGATAGTGAGTTTTCAGAGTTAAAGAAAGTAGACACAACCTACAAGATATGGAAGCACCTAGAAGACATGTTTGAAGGAGATACACAAGCAAAGAATGCGTGCAGAAAGACATGGAAGAAAAGATACAATGCATTAGAGATGCTACTTGAAGAAAACATCAGAGCTTACAACCAAAGGATTAATGAAGCAGTTGCTGGAATCAAGAACAATGGTGGAGAGATCTTGAAGGAAGACATTATAGATAAATTGATGACTACTCTTACAGTAGAGTATGAAAACAAGATCAACATCCTTGATGAGACCATGCAGCTTACAACAAATTTCAAGAGAGAGACCTTGATCAACAAAATTTTAGCTTTTGAGATTTCACGATTGAAGACAGAGCCTAAAAGTGAGACAACCTTCAAAGCATTAGTCCATGGTAAGAAATCTTCAAACACTTCTGGTAATTTTGATGATGAAGATGAAGACAAAGAGATAGATGATATTATTGCTATGATTGCTAAGAAAGAAAGAAAATGAAAATGAAAGTATGAAGGTCAGTTACATTTCAAATGTGTCATGCCCATAATTTTACACACAAAAACAAACCAACTTTAAAAAAAAAAAGGTTATATAAGTTTATGTTTAGGGTTATAATAGTTGACTAAAGATTGAACAGTTAAACCCAAGAGGGATTTGGTTAGCCTTCGGTTGAGGGGTAGCATGACAAGGGGTCATCGTCAACGCTCACCCCTAAGTATATCAAGGGTCTCACCTAAGACCCGGGTTGACTTATCGAGTTCAAGTTTCATTCCAATAGAATATATGTGTACTAATTGGGTTAATAACCTAGCTCTATTGGCCATCTGAGAGTTGCATATTAAAGTTCATGAAAGAGTATAAATGTATGGGTCAAGATTTGCCTTCAATCTCAGGTGATGTTTACTAGGTCAAGTAAATAATTCCCAAAGTCACATTTACATTTTTCAAGGTATACTAACTCAATAAGAATACCAGGTTCATAAGCTTTATCTGATCACTTTCATTAATTAATAATCCTTAAATACTAATAAATTTCACTCTTATATATTAATTGATTAACATAATACTCCTAAAATTTAACCATATTGAAGGATTAAATTAAGCTATCTATAATAACAAAATTAAGTAATAAATCTATTAATTAATTATCAAATACCAAATATTATTCAATCACAAACTAATTGATAAGAGTATTGTTCAATTAGTAAACATAATTTATTAATCAATACCTCATGTATTAAATTAAAGTTGAGTAAACATATTAATAAATAAATGTATTAATCTATTAATAATTATAATATATTAATTAATTAGTAAATATATTAATTAATTAATATCTATAATATATTAATTAATTAATATCTATAATATATTAATTAATTATTATATTTATTTACAACAACATTTATTAATTAACTCTAAAAAAATATTAATAACTAATTTATTAATTAATTAATAAGTAATTTAATTAATAAATAAATAAATTAGTAATAAATTAAACTGATTTATTAATTATTTAGTAAGTTAATTAATAAATTAAAAAAAAAAAAAATAACAAATAATTAAAAAAAATAAAGCAAGTGCTTACCTAAGCGCTTATTGTCCCCATGGGACTGGGCGTGGTTTCCCTCGAGGTGGGTCCCGCTCGGCGGTACCCTACCTCAGCAGGGGCTGCACAGCCCAAGGGCCATGCGGGTACCCTGCTTTCGGCAAGGCCACCCACGCCCTCGTGCAGGGTGCCGTGAGGGGAGGGTGTGGGAACCACCCCACCCCACTCACGTAAAATAAATTTTGTTTTAGAACTTTTTTTATAATTTATATTCCTTTTAAAAATTAAACAAGCAAACTATTAATCAAAGGTAAACAATTTTACTTACTAAGTCAGTCTCTTGTTAGGATCTTATGTTAAATAGCATATCCATTCGATCTCATTATTTGGTAAACAATGGATGGTTTCGACCCTGATCCAATTGTTTGGCTTATGGAACCCTCCTTCCTTTTACAATGATGTATATTAGCATAAAATACTATGAGTTTCAAAAGATAGTTTTTTATTCTTTTATTTATATCACATAGGCTTTCATTTTTGCTATAATTCACTACAAAACATGAATAAATTGGTCACTTTATAGCATTATAATAGCGGGCAACTCCTATGATATAGAAATCAAGAGGAAAAGTTTGTTAAGACAGGACTATGTGGATTAAGGAAAAATATAGGTAGTAAAGAAATATGGTTTCATTATATGGATGCATAAAGGTTCATGGCTTCTATTAGTCAAGCTTACTTTCCTTACTATTAAGCACTTAATGTATTCTAGCAATTTAAGGAGTATCATATATTTAAAATCCCTAATACAGTAAGATTGATTTTCTAACCATATGGAAAAGCCTTTGTTAAGGTACATCGTCTAGTGTTTTTTTGTAGTGATTTTGTATACAAGATAGCTGAGACACGAGAATTAAAGGACTCGAGAACCTTACCTCATCAATATAGAGATATATCAATCCAACAGGCTATAGACAAGATTCGAATATTAGGAAAATCAAAATTGTAAATAGAGGATTGCCTTCAACAATGAATGTAAATCAGGGTGTGCCTTCATAATATTGTTTGTAATATTAATTCTGGACCTAGGTCCTAGGCTAGACTAGAGGCTTTCTTCTCCATTCTTTCCTACCAGTGCCCGCACATAATGGAATTCTGTACTATAATTTTCTGTATTAATAAAATTCTTTAGCTTAGGCCTTTTACCGATCAAAAAAATTAAAAATAAAAATAAATTAAATTGATTTATTAATTATTTAGTAAGTTAATTAATAAATAAAAAAATAAAAAAAATAACAAATAATAAAAAAAATAAAGCAAGCGCTTACCTAAGTGCTTATTGTCCCCATGGGACTAGGCGTGGTTTCCCCCGAGGTGGGTCCTGCTCGGCAGTACCCTGCCTCAGCAGGGGCCGCATAGCCCAAGGGCCGTGCGGGTACCCTACTTTCGGTAGGGCCACCCACGCCCTCATGCAGGGTGCTGTGAGGGGAGGGTGTGGGGATCACCCCACCCCACTCACGTAAAACAAATTTTGCTTTATAATTTTTTTTTATAATAATTTATATTCCTTTTAAAAATTAAAAAGCAAACTATTTTTTTAAAGCTAAAGCATGGGTAAAATTTTTTATAAAACAATATTCTGCCAAGCATCTTTAATAATTTATTTTGTATAATATATGTTTTTCTTTTGCTTGCAAGTTGATTGCTGATTTTGTTTTATTTTATTTTGATCCCTTTTGGGGTGACCACCCAGGTGGGTCCCCCAAGAGGCTAGCCTTCTTGATGGGTAGGATAGGCTTTTTGTCATAACATTTAAAAATTGTCTTTTATTGCCAAATAGATGTTGGAAATAATTGTTTATTGACTGTGTGTTTGGAAAATGTATGAGAATTTTTCCCATAATTTTCCAGAGACCTGTAGGTCTCAATTTGACAAACACTTAGTCCTTTTTTTTTTGTGTTTGTTTGTTTCTTCATTCTTTTACTTATTCTTTCTTAGCTTTTTTTGTCTCAATATTCAAAAGGTGATAGGGCTATAGTTCAGTTATAGATTGGTTTCTAAAACTCTAACTTATAAATAATAGACTAATTAATCAAAGGTAAACAATTTTACTTACTAAGTTGTCTCTTTTCTTTTGAAACTATTGTATCTCCATATTGGTTTTACTATCATACTAACATGGACTTGCATTGAATGAATTTAGAGAGAATGTTTAATATTCATTTCTTTCACACTACTATCATTTTAATCCAATGAAATCTTTACAATAGACTATAAAGATGCTAAAAATACTTTTCTTTCTTATAAATTTTCAACTTGAATACATAAAGATTATCATGAGTAAGTAAACAATGCCTTCACAAAAACTATTCCAACAGTTCTTAATCTTTCAAAGGGTAAAAACATTGTCCATCTTTTATTCAATATAACTTGAATACACTTAAATCTCCTTTGAACATTATACATTACTTTCATAAGAAATAAATCTATCAAAAAGGAAAATCAATATATTACTCTAGTCTTTGATTATACATCACTTTGATACAACACACATCTTGGAGTTTTGAATCCTTTACAAAAAGACATTGAGCTCAAAGGAATTCTTAAGATTTCCTTTCAATCACAATAATCTTAATACAAAAGTGTTACAACTCAAATATGAAAACATCAATCAAAATTTTCTCAAGAGTTCTACATCAACATGGAGTCTCCAATGGCTTCCAAACTTGCAAATAAACATAGATAGACCATAGGATGCTCACCTCCCATCCTATGCTTCTAAGAAACCACTCCTGAGCTTGGGGATCCATCACAAAGACAAGGAGACAAACAAGTAAACCCACAATAACAACAACATAAAAGAAACACAATGAAAACTCCCTTCCAAGGCTAAACAAAGAGTCTCAAAATGGCTCAAAAAGAGAGATGAAGGTGGAACCATTTCAAGGGGAGAAAGCACATCTCATGATAAGAGATAAGCCATCACTTGGCTTCCTCATCATGTATCTTTCACCACAAGCACAATCTCAACAAACTCCTTATGACCCCCAATATACAAAACAAACAATAGAGATGGCTACATGGAGCCCATACATCCATGTTTCATCCCTCTCCTATCCAAGGAGAGACTCTACACCCTTGAAAGTCCCAACAATTCCTTCACCCCCAAGGTTACTCTTCCCTCCCAAGGGTGAGTATGGCCTTGAGAACACTCCCATAATACAATGCAAATCAATAAATTCAAGAACTCCATGAAAACTTCACTTTCACAACACAAAGGAAATAACACTACTACAAAACTAAGATTCACATAACATCCATTACCACAAAAAGAACAAGATCTCAACCACATACACTACAAGAAACAATAGCTACATTTTGCATACAAACAAATAACATACAAGCGAGATCTTTCTCTCAACATGAAAATAAGAATAAGAAAAATGAAGAATACCACCAACCTTGATCCAAGCTATGGAAGAAAGTTGATGAAGAAATTTTTCACTTTCCAAAGTCCTCTCCAAATTAGCAAATCTCTAAATCTAGAGAGTGGGTGTCAAACTCTTCCAAAAGAAGATTTCCCTCTAAAAAGGCCTCCACACACTCTCCTAGGGATATGATCTCACTGTAAATGGATGACCTTCCCAAGCTTCTTACAAGGTTTCCAAATAAAGATTCCTAAAAAGGTTGCCCAAAAAGTGGACCAAAGACTTGTATCATTATTGGATGAAACTCTACCCAAGATCTTGCTTCAAAAGTGAATTTTCGGCCATTTTGAAAATCTAACTTTTGGAGGGGTCTTTTGGTCAACATGAGGTTTTCCTATAGTTAAAACTACCCCTTACCCATAGTTATATCAAGTGGGCTTACTAAAAATGGCCCTAACACTTCCCTAGACACCTTTTAAGCCCCCCCAAAACCCATGTAAACTCAAATTCGAAATTCATTGATATGACAAAATCTCAAGCTCCCTAACCAAGTGATTTTCATGGGGATCCTAAAAGGTACCTTTCTAGGTTGGTGTTCAACCAATCCCCAAGTGAACATGTCATGGCCACAAGTACACACACATGTGTCAAGTGACACAAACAAAAAAGACACATCACAAGCCATGTGGCATATCCACTTGGGTATTCTTAAATAAATAACATTTACAATTAACATATAAATCAATTACATTCATGCACCATACTTTTACAAATTAAATACATTACAACGAGGTTTTTGGCTTCTCACTAGAAGCAACTTTGGCTCAAACTAATTTTCACATTGGTCTCTGCGATGGTTCCCTGAATTTACCATGGCCTATTTCCCTGCACACTCAAGTTCAATATCAGTAGTCCAAGGAAATATACATGTAAATTCCATTACTTTCATAATCAAATAATTCTCAAGAAATTAATCATAATTAAGCCAAACTTTCACATGACATAATCATTCATATAAAACATACATACAACTCATCATGAAATATTTGATTCATCACTAAATTAAGCTTGTAGCATAATCATTGCATATATAATTCCATTGCGATTAAAATTCAGCATGACACTCATAAACTTCACGTAAGTAATTAACATTTCAATTCTTAATAGAAATCTCATTGTATCATAATCGAATCAAAACTCCATTTCCTAGTTACTTACATAAGCCTATAAAATCCATCACTTCATCCCAACATTCATAAATCAAAATACCATAAATTGGAATTCATATAATTATATCATAAAATAGTCATCAATAATTCATCGCCTAACATTTAACCTAAAATGAAATACACATCTCAACCTTATTCATTTCTTGATTTTCATTTCCTAACAACTCATATCGACATAAATTTCCTAATTGCACATCTCAGTATTCCATCTAAATCAATCATCATAATGTCAGTCATAATGTATCATAAAGTCAACATTGTGAGTATAAAAGACATCATAAAATGTAATGTATTCTCATCTACGATAATCAAATCTTTGTCTAAAAGAGTAAAATCTACTAAGCTAATCAAAATATTAAGCCAATTACTAGGGCTATCATAACGATAATGGAAAATCCATGGTGGGTCTAGGGTGAGGCCTCACATCCTTCCCCTCTAGGCATGAACTTAATCCTGGAAGTTACGCCACTTAGGGTTAAAGTTCTAGGGTTGACATCTATCTTAGTCCATTGGATAAATTTTGAATCACTGATCTCATGCAATGAGGATTTCTAATGTTGATACATGTTAAGGATATGTTTTACCTTATTTTAATCAATTCTAACATTAAAAGTATTAACATTGTACGATTGAACTACATACCCAAACATCACAATCTAATATTATTTTACATAGTTACAATAACAAGATCACGTAAGGTAATTCCATTCAACACACCAATGCTGGATCTGAGGCCGCAAGGAAAAGCTCTAAAACAAGGAACATATTCCTTACAACATATCTCAAATGTATGCTAACATCACTCTAGATGTTGGTCCCTAAAAATTTCATTGGCTGGAGTATAGGTCCAATATTATGCTGAAGGTATCATTTGTCACCCAATAAATCCTTAGTTTGTACCAACTTTACATTATATTTGTTGATAATATCCTAATATTTATGAAGAAATATCATAAAGTAATCTTTGAAGGACTATGCATATCACAATCCATAAAATACTTCTACCAAGGCTACTAGCATGGTCATAGATAACGCTAATGACAAGAGTGAATATAGTGTGATGGGGAACTTCTTTACAGTTTCTCCCCAGTTATAATAAAATATGATGGATTTCCCCAATAAATCCTTTCCCTCATACAACCTACCACAAAAAGACTTGCCAACAATTGCAACCATAAGAGCCTCATCAAATAATCATATAATTCAACATTTTAAAAATGAAAAGAACGTTTCGTCAAGTAAGATTCAAAAAGTGGCCACATTGGTAAAAATTAATCACAAAAATACATAAAGACGAGTCCTTGAGGCAAATAAGGACATTAAAATAAAGTTTGGCTAAGCAGCCCACTCATAAATTAATTACTTTTACATTGTTGGCAATCACAGAAAAAATCAACTTGTGCAACAAAGTAAAATGAATGAAAGAAAAATAAATTTAGCAATCCATATTCTCCGCAATCATTACATGAACTATGTGACCTTTTAAGGTCACTGAGAGGGAGGCGGGGAAACCTCAACATACATTTATTATGACAATATTTACAATATACCAATTATGTCCTGACAAGGATAAAGCATTAAGGGTTTTCCAAGAAAACATTGATTTGGAAAGAGAGGTAGACACACAAAAACTTAGGAGACAACTGCATACTTACTAATATTCGTTTTACTTACTCTATAAAGTTCTTTTACTACCCCCAAGTATATTATTAGGGTATTCACATCACAACAACCTCTTCTCGCCGAGAGGAGTTCCCACTGCAATGTGGTTAAC
Source organism: Chamaecyparis obtusa (assembly GCA_027943335.1). Classification (NCBI taxonomy): domain Eukaryota; kingdom Viridiplantae; phylum Streptophyta; class Pinopsida; order Cupressales; family Cupressaceae; genus Chamaecyparis; species Chamaecyparis obtusa. Next base: position 1,003,363 of record BSBK01005307.1, read on the forward strand.
TTAGGTCTCATGAAATACATCATCGTTCTTATACGATATTTTATGGCCAACACACTTAGGCCAATAAGGTATAAAACAACTCTATTACAACATCTATAAGGTTATTAATTTTATGAATATAGGAATGACTAGAGATACCTCAACTAATATAATTAATTCATAGGAATATTTTTAGCATCTCAACCCTCAAGGAACTTCTCAAGTGGTTCTATTTGGTGAGTTGGCACTTGATGTCCACCACTACGTTCCTAGCTAATTGAACTAGTCACACACTCAGGGTACTTCACATATGACTTCACTCATCACAAAAGGCATTCCGATAGTTAATTTATGTTATTATACATATGTTTCATTATGTTTCCATACTACTCTCAATATCACCACTTAATATGATCCACTTTACACAACATTCCCAAGCATATTACATTGAATCACGAGGAGTGTTGCCTACCAATTTTGTACATAGTGTAAAGACATATAGTATTTCATACTTTAATAGTCTAATGACTATCCATAAGGTTTTAACGAATCACTTTCACAATTATGTCTTATGTTTGTTTAGGTCAAGTTGTTCATCTTATTGGACTCGATTAGGTGCATTTTTCCAAAGGTTTTATATTCTCATTCATCATCCATATAGCATGCCTCAGAAGAAAATTCTACTTTATAGCTTACTTTTGATCTAACTCTATAATGCATAAGGGACTACCCAAAAGTAAAATCCCTAAACTATATTATTCTATTTATAAACGCATTAACAAGGTTCCAATTTACTTATGCACTAATAATTACAACAACATAGGATAGTCAAGTTATTAATGCTAGATTAAATGTATATTACCTCTGTTGGATCCATTTTAGTCTCAAAAATTGTCATTGATTGTCCAAAGTTTCATTAAAATTCATATAAATTTTTACAAAACACTGACAAGGAGGTCATAGATTCATAGCTGTCATCTACCTCCTGGTAAATTCGTAATTGCCTTTCAAATATGTTAGGACACAAAAGAATTTTAGGTTACCTTTCTACCTTGACCCTTGTATCATCTTGGAAGTGTATCTTGATCAGGGTCTCCATATTCAATTACTAAGTAACTCTATTGACACATGTATTGTCTTTATTTTTACTATCATCTTTAGATTGATTGGTAATTTGATACTAAATTCTTAAGAACTCCCCTTAAGTTTTATTCATGAAGTCTGAAGCAATTTCCAGGTAGTTGAATCTTCCATTACTTATCTATATTAGTCTTTGCTTTCATATTCCCAAGGTGGGGTCGTCATGTGTTGATCGATCTTTTGGCCAAGTTACTCTTTACATTTTTTTATTCCTAGGGTACCCTTATGTTATTAACATGTGCTTGATAAAGTATTTCTTATTAATGTTGAAAAGAACATACCAGAAAATTTATGCAGCCTAGACTCTAAAAAAAAAGTTTCTAAATGTATCCTCACAGGTAGTTTAAGTTGCTAGCACTACCATAACAACATTTCCATCATAATTAATAAGGTTTTAAATTAAGAGCAAGATAAGGGTAGGTGGTTCCAATGTTGAGCATTTGAATAACCTTTGATTTATTCTCCATTCAAGCATTATGTGAATCCCGCCACATCTAATGCTTTCCTTGATACGTGTTGAGTGTATAATCACGTCTTAATCTTACTTAATAATGTGGTCAAAATAATTGTACTTCTTGTATCCATCAACACTGAACATAATCCGTCCATAACCCTCTTAAGTTATTCCTGTAGGTATACTCGTTATATTAGTTTATATGAACTTCTAATGCAATAACATGTTTCAAATTTACTCTAACCCCTTAACTTGAGTTATTAAGATATTTTGATGTTCCTAGTCTATCTCCTATAGAGAAACAATTAAGCTGAATTATGGAAAGAAATTAACCCAAAAAGTGATCCATCCTATACGGAATTGGAATTATAATAATTTGATGGATTCCAAGGGTCACAAGAATTCCCTTGATAATGTAATGAAGGTCCATCATACTGTTTATTAAAACTATTAAAATTTATCAAAAATTTATGTATAAAATTGGGTCTTCTTGGAGAAACGTAATGGGTTTAGGTTCCAATGTTGAAACCTAGGCTCTGATACCAAGTGTCATGCCCATAATTTTACGCACAAAAACACACCAACTTTTTTTTAAAAAAAGGTTATATAAGTTTATGTTTAGGGTTATAACAGTTGACTAAAGATTGAATAGTTAAACCTGAGAGGGAGTTGGTTAGCCTTCAGTTGAGGGGTCGCATGACGAGGAGTCATCGTCAACACTCACCCCTAAGTATATCGAGGGTCTCACCTAAGACCCGGGTTGACTTATCGAGTTCAAGTTTCATTCTAATAGAATATATGTGTACTAATTGGGTTAATAACCTATCTCTATTGGCCATCTGAGAGTTGCATATTAAAGTTCATGAAAGAGTATAAATGTACGAGTCAAGATTTGCCTTCAATCTCAGGTGATGTTTACTAGGTCAAGTAAATAATTCCCAAAGTCACATTTACATTTTTCGAGGTATACTAACTCAATAAGAATACCAGGTTCATAAGCTTTATCTGATCACTTACATTAATTAATAATCCTTAAATACTAATAAATTTCACTCATATATTAATTGATTAACATAATACTCCTAAAATTTAACCATATTGAAGGATTAAATTAAGCTATCTATAATAACAAAGTTAAGTAATAAATCTATTAATTAATTATCAAATACCAAATATTATTCAATCACAAACTAATTGATAAAAGTATTGTTCAATTAGTAAACATAATTTATTAATCAATACCTCATGTATTAAATTAAAGTTGAGTAAACATATTAATAAATAAATGTATTAATGTATTAATAATTATAATATATTAATTAATTAGTAAATATATTAATTAATTAATATCTATAATATATTAATTAATTATTATATTTATTTACAACAACATTTATTAATTAACTCTAAAAAAATATTAATAACTAATTTATTTATTAATTAATAAGTAATTTAATTAATAAATAAATAAATTAGTAATAAATTAAATTGATTTATTAATTATTTAGTAAGTTAATTAATAAATAAAAAATAAAAATAAATAACAAATAATAAAAAAAATAAAGCAAGTGCTTACCTAAGCGCTTATTGTCCCCATGGGACTGGGCGTGGTTTCCCTCGAGGTGGGTCCCACTCGGCGGTACCCTGCCTCAACAGGGGCCGCATAGCCCAAGGGTCATGCTGGTACCTTGCTTTCGGTAGGGCCACCCATGCCCTCGTGCAGGGTGCCGTGAGGGGAGGGTGTGAGAACCACCCCACCCCACTCACGTAAAACAAATTTTGTTTTATAATTTTTTTATTTATAATTTTAAAAAAAATTTATATTCCTTTTAAAAATTAAACAAGCAAACTATTTTTTTTAAAGCTAAAGCATGGGTAAAAATTTTTATAAACCAATATTTTGCCAAGCACCTTTAATAATTTATTTTGTATAATATATGTTTTTCTTTTGCTTGCAAGTTGACTGTTGATTTTATTTTGATCCCTTTTGGGGTGACCACCCAGGTGGGTCCCCCAAGAGGCTAGCCTTCTTGATGGGTAGGATAGGCTTTTTGTCATAGCATTTAAAAATTATCTTTTATTGCCAAATAGATGTAGGAAATAATTGTTTATTGACTGTGTGTTTGGAAAATGTATGGAAATTTTTCACATACATTTTCCAGAGACCTGTAGGTCTCAATTTGACAAACACTTAGTCTTTTTTTTTGTGTTTGTTTGTTTCTTCATTCTTTTACTTATTCTTTCTTAGCTTTTTTTGTCTCAATATTCAAAAGGTGATAGGGCTATAGTTCAGTTATAGATTGGTTTCTAAAACTCTAACTTATAAAGAATAGATTGGTTAATCAAAGGTAAACAATTTTATTTACTAAGTTGTCTCTTTTCTTTTGAAACTATTGTATCTCCATATTGGTTTTACTATCATACTAACATGGACTTGCATTGAATGAATTTAGAGAGAATGTTTAATATTCATTTCTTTCACACTACTATCATTTTAATCCAATGAAATCTTTACAATAGACTATAAAGATGCTAAAAATACTTTTCTTTCTTATAAATTTTCAACTTGAATACATAAAGATTATCATGAGTAAGTAAACAATGCCTTCACAAAAACTATTCCAACAGTTCTTAATCTTTCAAAGGGTAAAAACATTGTCCATCTTTTATTCAATATAACTTGAATACACTTAAATCTCCTTTGAACATTATACATTACTTTCATAAGAAATAAATCTATCAAAAAGGAAAATCAATATATTACTCTAGTCTTTGATTATACATCACTTTGATACAACACACATCTTGGAGTATTGAATCCTTTACAAAAAGACATTGAGCTCAAAGGAATTCTTAAGATTTCCTTTCAATCACAATAATCTTAATACAAAAGTGTTACAACTCAAATATGAAAACATCAATCAAAATTTTCTCAAGAGTTCTACATCAACATGGAGTCTCCAATGGCTTCCAAACTTGCAAATAAACATAGATAGACCATGGGATGCTCACCTCCCATCCTAGGCTTCTAAGAAGCCACCTCAGAGCTTGGGGATCCATCACAAAGACAAGGAGACAATCAAGTAAACCCACAATAACAACAACATAAAAGAAACACAATGAAAACTCCCTTCCAAGGCTAAACAAAGAGTCTCAAAATGACTCAAAAAGAGGGGTGAAGGTGGAACCATTTCAAGGGGAGAAAGCATATCTCATGATAAGAGATAAGCCATCACTTGGCTTCCTCATCATGTATCTTTCAACACAAGCACAATCTCAACAAACTCCTTATGACCCCCAATATACAAAACAAATAATAGAGATGGCTACATAGAGCTCATACATTCATGTTTCATCCCTCTCCTATCCAAGGAGAGACTCTACACTCTTGAATGTCCCAACAATACCTTCACCCCCAAGGCCACTCTTCCGTCCCAAGGGTGAGTATGGCCTTGAGAACACTCCCATAATACAATGCAAATCAATAAATTCAAGAACTCCATGAAAACTTCACTTTCACAACACAAAGGAAATAACACTACAACAAAACTAAGATTCACATAGCGTCCATTACCAGAAAAAGAACAAGATCTCAACCACATACACTACAAGAAATAATAACTACATTTTGCATACAAACAAATAACATACAAGAGAGCTCTTTATCTCAACATGAAAAAAAGAATAAGAAAAATGAAGAATACCACCAACCTTGATCCAAGCTATGGAAGAAAGTTGATGAAGAAATTTTCCACTTTCCAAAGTCCTCTCCAAATTAGCAAATCTCTAAATCTAGAGAGTGGGTGTCAAACTCTTCCAAAAGAAGATTCTCCTGTAAAAAGGCCTCCACACACTCTCCTAGGGATAGGATCTTACTCTAATTGGATGACCTTCCCAAGCTTCTTACAAGGTTTCCAAATAAATATTCTTAAAAAGGTTGCCCAAAAAGTGGACCAAAGACTTGTATCATTATTGGATGAAACTCTACCCAAGACCTTGCTTCAAAAGTGGATTTTTTGCCATTTTGAAAATCCAACTTTTTGAGGGGTCTTTTGGTCAAGATGGAGTTTTCCTATGGTTAAAAGTTCCCCTTACCCATAGGTATATCAAGTGGGCTTACTAAAAATGGCTCTAACACTTCCCTAGACACCTTTTAAGCCCCCCCAAAACTCATGTAAGCTCAAATTCGAAATTCATTGATATGACAAAACCTCAAGCTCCCTAACCAAGTGACTTTCATGGGGATCCTAAAGGGTACCTTTTTAGGTTGGTAGTCAACCAATCCCCAAGTGGACATGTCATGGCCACAAGTACACACACATGTGTCATGTGACACAAATGAAAAAGACACATCACAAGCCATGTGGCATATCCACTTGGGCACTCTTAAATAAATAACATTTACAATTAACATATAAATCAATTACATTCATGCACCATACTTTTACAAATTAAATACATTACAACGAGGTTTTTGGCTTCTCACTAGAAGCAACCTTGGCTCAAACTAATTTTTACATTGGTCTCTGTGATGGTTCCCCGAATTTACCATGACCTATTTCCCTGCACACTCAAGTCCAATATCAGTAGTCCAAGAAAACATACATGTAAATTCCATAAATTTCATAATCAAATAATTCTCAAGAAATTAATCGTAACTAAGCCAAACTTTCACATGGCATAATCATTCATCTAAAACATACATACAACTCATCATGAAATATTCGATTCATCACTAAATTAAGCTTGTAGCATAATCATTGCATATATAATTCCATTGCGATTGAAAGTCATCATGACACTCATAAACTTCACCTAAGTAATTAACATTTCAATTCATAATAGAAATCTCTTCGTATCATAATCGAATCAAAACTCCATTTCCTAGTTACTTACATAAGCGTATAAAATCCATCACTCCATCCCAACATTCATAAATCAAAATATCATAAATTGGAATTCATATAATTATATCATAAAATAGTCATCAATAATTCATCGCCTAACATTTAACCTGAAATGAAATACACATCTCAACCTTATTCATTTCTTGATTTTCATTTTCCTAACAACTCATATCGACATAAATTTCCTAATTGCACATTTTAGTATTCCATCTAAATCAATCATCATAATGTCAGCCATAATGTATCATAAAGTCAACATTGTGAGTATAAAAGGCATCATAAAATGTAATGTATTCTCATCTACGATAATCAAATCTTTGTCTAAAAGAGTAAAATCAACTAAGCTAATCAAAACATTAAGTCAATTACTAGGGCTATCATAATGATAATGGAAAAGCCATGGTGGGTCTAGGGTGAGGCCTCACAAAATGTTTCTCATGTAATAAGATTGGTCACTTTGCATCCAAGTGTCCTACAAGAGTTAAGAAATTCAGAACTAACTACAAGCCTAAGTATACAAAAGAATGTTACTATGCTGGTGATGGAGTTTCTGATGATGATTTAGTTGAAGATGAAATTGGATTCATTGCCATTATGGATAAGATGGATCATGAAGATAAGAAAAAGGAACAAGAGCTAGCATTGATTTCACAAGAAGACATAAGAATAGATTGGATTATAGACAGTGGTTGTTCACATCACATGACAGGTGATAAAGACAAATTTGTTCATCTGGATAAATACAATAGTGGTATGGTTAGATTTGGAGACAACACTCCTAAACCGATCATTGGTAGAGGAGCTATTACATTGGATGGAAAGAACAACATTGATGATATTCTTTATGTAGATGGTTTGTAGCATAACCTTCTTAGTGTTGGACAGTTGCTTGAAAAAGGTTATAGATTGGAGTTCAAAGATAACAAATGCATCATTAACCAAAAAGATGGTGTAATGACTGCATCAGGTTCAAAGACTAAAGGTAATGTTTTTCAGCTTAATTCAGAAGCAAGTTGTTTTGTTGCTAAAGTAGATGATAGTTGGCTGTGGCATAAAAAACTATATCATATCAACTTTGATAACATAGTAAAGATAAGCAATGTAAAGGCAACAAGAGATCTACCTAGCATAGCAAAGCCAGTTGATACTGTTTGCAGGGAATGTGTGATGGGAAAGCATGTGAGGAACTCATTCAAAAGCAAGAATAATTCAGCAGAGAACAAGTTGGATCTGATTCATATGGACCTATGTGGACCAACTCAAACAAGATCATACTATGGTGAAAGGTATTTCATTTTTTTTGTTGATGATTATTCTAGAATGATGTGGGTTGTGTTCTTGAAAGATAAGTCAGAAGCATTTGAGAAGCTCAAAATATTCAAACTAAGGTTGAAAATGAATCTGGACTAAAGATAAAGTGTCTAAGATTGGATAGAGGAGGAGAATTCACCTCTAATAGATTCTATGAGTACTGCAAAGAACATGGCATAAAGAGACAATTGAGTGCACCTAGAACCCCTCAGTAGAATGGGATTGTAGAAAGAAGGAATACGATCATCCTTGATACAGTGCACACAATCATGATTGAAGGAAATGTTACACACACCTATTAGAGAGATGCGGTCAATACAACAATCTATACCATCAATATAATACAATTGAGGCCTGGTGCGAACAAGACACCTTATGAGCTATGGTTTGGTAATGTTCCCACAGTGAAATACTTCAGAATCTTTGGAAGCAAGTGCTACATCAAGAGGGATGAAGCAATATGCAAGTTTGATGCAAGAAGTGATGAAGGTATTTTTCTTGGTTACTCTACTAAAAGTAAAACTTATAGATGTTTTAACTTGAGATTGAAGAAGATCATTGAAAGTGCTCATGTTAAGATTGATGAAAAGTTTATGGTTCAAGAAAGATATCATGACTATGCACCTACGATTGAAGAACCCATTCCTTCTACTAGTGAGATAGTTGTTGAAGAGATGTTTGAGAATATTAATGTAATGTTCAATGACCCTGAAACAAGTGAAGAAGAAACTCAGAAGGAAGATGAGTCAGTATCACCTAAAGTTCTAAAGTATACATCTAGATATCACTCTAAGGATGACATCATTGGAGATTAGAGCAGTAAAGTCACAACAAGATCAAAAGCAAAAAGTTCAGCAAGCAATGAAGTAGTATGTTTACTATCTTAGATAGAACCTTTAAGTGTTGAAGATGCATGTAATAGTTCAGATTGGAATGATGCTATGAAAGAAGAATTAGATCAGATTATTAAGAATGATACTTGGGAACTAGTCCCAAGACCTAGTGATAAGAATGTGATTGGAACAAAGTGGATATTTAGAAACAAGATGAATGAAGATGGTACAATAGTAAGGAATAAAGAAAGGTTAGTGTGTAAGGGATATGCGCAAAGAGAAGGTATTGATTATTCAGACACATTTGCACCTATGAGTAGATTAGAAGCTATTAAGTTGTTTCTAGCTTATGAAACATTCAAAAACTTCAAAGTTTATCAGATGGATGTTAAGTCAGCATTCTTGAATGGAGAGTTAAAGGAAGAAGTATATATTGAGTAGCCAGAAGGATTCACCTTATCAGACAAACCTGATATGGTATGCAGATTGAAGAAAGCCCTTTATGGACTTAAGAAAGCCCCTAGATCATGGTATGAGAGACTTGATGGATATCTAACAAAAAATGGATTCAAGAAAGGAATAGAAGATTGTAATCTATTCATAAGAGAGACATTTGAAGGTTTACTACTTGTAGCTATATTTGTTGATGACATTATCTTTGGAGGTAATGACAAACTTAGTGCAAAATTTGCTAAGGAAATGCAGAGTGAGTTTGAGATGAGCATGATTGGACATATCAAATATTTTTTGGGATTAAATGTGCAGCAAACAGAGAAAGGTATTTTCATTAATCAATCCAAGTATGTGAAAGAAATATTGAAGAAGTTCAAGATGGATGATTGCAAACCAGTGGGTACACCTATGATAATAGGATGCAAGATTACAAAAGAAGATGATTCTCCAGCAGTAGATATAACATTGTACAAGTCTATGATTGGTAAACTTATATATCTTACTCAAACTAGACCTGATATCTCTAATGTAGTTGGCATAGTTGGAAGATTTGCAGCAGAGCCTAAACAAAGTCACCTCATGGCAGTAAAGAGAATATTCAGATATCTGTAGGGCACTATAGATTATGGTCTATGGTATCCTAACTCAAAGAATGTTGAGCTTCATGTATATACAGATGCAGATTGGGTAGGATGCGTTGATGATAGAAAGAGTACATCAGGAGGAGCAGTGTTTCACTTGGACAAGAAAGAAGCAAATTGTATTTCTCAGTCAATAACAAAAGAAGAGTATGTTGTAGATGCCTTGAATTGTTCTATAATTGTTTGGATCAAATAGATGATAAAGGATTTTGGAATTCAAATTGATTATCCTATTGTTATTCATTGTGATAACACTAGCACTATCAACATGTCAAAGAATCCTGTGATGCATGCAAAAACAAAGCACATAGAGATTAAGTATCACTTCTTAAGAGATAAAGTGGCAGAGAAAGAAATCAAATTGGATTATGTGAGTACAAAGGAACAACTAGAAGATATATTCACAAAACCCTTACCAAAGGATACCTTTGAGTATCTTAGGAAGAAGCTGGGAGTAATTCCCTTTCCTAATTCTACTCAGAAAAAGTGGAAAGAGCATCAGTCCTCAGTGACTAATGGATGGTTGACTACTCTACTTCAAGAGTAGTACCAAAGCTTAAATGTTTGGTGCCCTTTTCCATTGATGTCAAAGGGGGAGTAGTATATAGTCATGAAAAACAACATTAAAGGGGGAGTACATACAGAATTAAGGAGGATTAATGTATAGCAACAAGAGGGAGTAGTATTTAGTCATGCAAGCAATTCAGTTGAGAAAATGGAGAATATTGAAGCAGATGGAGGATTCATCCTTGGAGGAGTTTTGATGAGGAAATGGAGAATGTTATAAAAGAATTGGTCATTTGGATTGGTGGTGTTTTTCATTCCATATGTTGCCATCAATGTCAAAGGGGGAGATTGTTGGAGATTTGCCAACAAGACAGTGCTGACTGTATGTTTGTCATTGATGACAACATATGGTAAGTAGCATGCATGGAAGACTTATGTAGTAAGATTTGAGTTTATGTAGCATGGACATGTTATCAACATGATATCATGGACGTAGAGGTTAATTGTCAGTACAGACAGTTATGTAGCACCTTGTGTTAGCAGTGTTCCTGACAGAGTTACAGACAGTTTTCTATGTGTGATTATCTGTATAGTTATCATGGAGCCTTGCACCCTTGGATATGTGATGGAGACATGTTAGTGATGTTCCATACATGGACACAGAGTCTGATGTGTAGTAGAAGTGAAGTTATGCAGTCGTCATTCACCAGTTGCAGTTTCTTATGTTTATCCAGAAGAGCCGACATAGATTATATTGGTACAGGAGTTGCACCTATCATTTTGGTATGCACACTTGGATTAGTAATTAGAGAAGAGTTAATAATGTTTGGCTAAGAGTGCATGATGTAATTTAGCTTGAGGAGAAAATTTTAGTTAATTTGGTAGAGCCGACAGTGTGTAGCATGCATCTATACTTATTGATTTGGACAGGTCCTAGTTTGTGTTGCGTGCTTAATAGAGCTGACTAAGATATGATTGGTGAGTGTTATTGGTTCTCTAATATGATTTCAAGATGGTTCTAATAGGTTGACTTGATTATATCATTTAGATGAAAGATATTTATAGGCAGTCATTTGTGATTGCTAAGACATGGTTCAGAGTTAAAAAAAGAAGAGTAGAGTAGAGAGTGCGAAGTGTTGAGCCATCAGCAGAAGGTCTATGTGACCAAGTAAAGAGTATATGCTATTAATTGGAACTGATCAAGACAACAGGTCTACCTTGCAGTTCACCAAGATCCAGATATAGCGTGTATCTATTATTCAGAAGGTTGCAGCCTTCACCCCTTTGAGCAGTGAGCTCTCGAACAGTGCGTCCTCACCCCTAATAGGGTCAATCATAAAAGGCTCCTAATAGGGTTTGACCTTTGATTGGGTCACTGTACTTATTGCATTGTAAAGATCAACTCCTAACAGGGTTGTAAGATCTTCTAACAAGGATCATTATACACTAGTGTAGTTTATTAGTGGGTGTCAATTCCCACTGGGGTTTTTACCTATTTGGGTTTCCCCGTAACCAAAATATTGGTGTTATGTTCAAGTGTTATTTCATTGTGTTTATGCTTAATGTTTAAGTATACTTAATTGGATAAAGATTTGAAACTTGTAGATAACTGATTCACCCCCCCTCTCAGTTATCTCTTGGGACTATTCCTAACAGATTTGTTAACAAATGATTGTATGAAGTAGTAGTTATTGTGCTCGACACCCAAGGAAAATTTATTGGATATCTATAATCTATAAGCCCTATATGTTGAACTATGCTTGCTTGTGACGATGATAATAAATGCTCAATGTCTAGCTTTGTGAAGGAATATTGATCAGAGGTTGTTATTGACGATGCCACAATATTAATCTTCTTATCTCTATCATCAATGACCAATCTCCCCAGTGATTATTGATAATGGTTTAATATTCTAATGCAGATCAATATTGTCTTATTCTTATTGTCACTCCTTGACCTCTGTGAAGATTCTCCACTTCTGTCCCTGTATATCGATATTGAACAATTCACATGTGTTGCCAAAATATGAGAGAAAGAACTCAATCAATGCTCTTGTACTAATGACAATAGACTTGATATGCAACATTTCTGGCCACATGATGATACATGAAACCACTTAATATACTTTGGTCTAGTTGTAAGGTTTGTCTTCATCTTTGACTTACTGTCGCTGAAACCTTGCATGAGGGGCACCATGAACATTTAATTTCCTCTATCTAACAACCTACAAAATATTTCTGAAACCTCACAAGTCTGGTAGGTAGCCTGCTCTAATACCATGTTTTTTTTATCTGTGTTCATTTAACCACGGGCACTGATTTTCCCTCCCAACCATAGACAGTACATTATTGTCTCCCCAGAGCATTTTGATATATAAATCTACCTTTTCGTTGAATTTTTGTATCTTAATAAATGACATTGTACATCTCATTATTTATGCGCGAGGTGCCCTTTTCACCAAGAGTCACCGCTCTTCACATATGACTCCATTCATTACATGTTAATTATATATTAATTGATTATATAATTAATATATAATCATAATAAATATAATTATTATAATATAATTATATTATCACAATAATAATATAATAATTATATTATCAATATATATTTATTATATCACAATAATTATATGATTACAACCTTTATGTTATCTATGTCTGACCTGAAAAAACATGACCATGACTACAATAACATTAACACCATGAATCGTTCGAAACATTCTATCAAACAATTTACACGCATCCACCGTCATTTCACATTTGCGTGCATATCTTGTCTCTCCTCAATACCTTTTCCCAACATTTCCATATACGCAGGCAAAGATGATGTCTGCAAAGGTTGTGGTATCAACTTCACATCTTCTCGTGATTCCACATTTCACTGGCATATCCAACAACGAATGCATTTCATGAATTGACAATCCCTTCGAGGCAAAATAGCTTCCAATGTTGAGGTTATTTGTCATGGCCTCATTTGATACGTAATCCTCTGTGCTCTGATGGATGACAATAACCTGTTTTAAGGTTTTCAAATGGACACAGAGAGAGGATGACGAAAATCATCATAGGACATGAAGGCATACTTCCTTAAGATTCTTTGTCAAGCAATTGCATACTTCACTTCCCATGATCCAACAAACCACTTTGAAGAATTTCGTCAAATGGTTAATGTATCTGCTCTGTTTATAAGACCACATCTCCTCGAAGCATTTCAAAAGTATTCATATGCATTTTCTATGCTTCCACCTTTTTCATTTGAAGGCCTCAAATACCCTTTCAATAGATTCATTATCTGTATATTTCAAATATCATCGCATCTCATACATTTCTTTGAGACATTCATGCTATGACCGTGGATGCTCTGTCACAAGGCCCCCATTTTGGCACAGGTAGAGAGGATGTTAACAAAACTTGCACATTTTGGTTTTGTTCCAGCCGTATTCATCTGCTTTGAAGATTTTGAAAGCTTGTTCAACTACCCATCTTCTACGAACTTTGTTATCAATGCAGAGTTCACATCTTTTGTCCGTGCCTTCATACCTCGTATGTGTATCTGCCACATGGCTCAATTGGCAAAATCTGCCTTCTACATGCCTTCATGAATACTCATATCCATTCCACACAATTCATATACTCCTCTTCGAAGCTCCCATATCGCCATAAGTAATGAAGATGATGCACAAAAGGCTGTAGAGTCTGGCTTTACATTTGCCAATCTCCTTTTTCCCGCACATACATGATAGGGTACATTTCATTTTAGATCTTTGAGGCTTTGCAATCATGCAAATGAGTACATTGTTATGAAGACAATTACAGGAAGTGATTCTTTTCATTCAATCCCCAATTAGTTTGAAAATGTTGACTTCCAAACTAGTCCACCTGACAATGTTCACACCTTGCAAATTATAAATTATAATAATCTGCATTTGGCTTTGAGATAGTAAAAATACTAAACAAATGGCTAGGGCTTTGGAAACTTGCCTAAGCCTTTATTGTGGTATAGAAAATAGTAGGGATCAATTGATTAGGTATGGGAGTGATCTAGATATGAAATATTCATTTCAACAAAAGGCCCTTTTGATAATTTAATAATGTGTCTAGGCAACAAATTGAATACATCGCAAATGGATTGTATTTGGGAAAAAATACCAAACCAATTGATGGACCTTTTCAAATGAATGTGTGAGCACATTGAGATAAGGATAATAGAGGGGAATCATTGTTTCAACATGAAAATAATTAGACACCGATTTATTAACTTCCAAAAGTTGACCACCCAAAAGTTTTGAGGGTGTGCAGACAACAAATGTCTCAAAAACCCAAAACTTGATATCTCAAAAACTTATCAAATCTAATTGTGAAGGTTGATAGTGTTAGAATGTTTTAGAATAACTGAGAGGGGGGGGGGGGGGGGGGGGGTGAATTAGTTATCCTTAGGTCCATATGTACTAATTCAACTTTCTAGTTCTTCAACAAACTTATATCTAATCAACAAATTACTCGGTCTCTATTGAATTTATCAGTACCATAAAACTTGCAGTCCATTGTCCAAAAGTAATCAACTTGCAGAATATAAAACTTTCAACAACATTCACATCAAAAAACATTCACACAAGGATAACTCCAAGATTTATAGTGGAAACCCAATTTAGGAAAAACCTCTTGTAACATGCTACTGATTTTCACTCTTCTAAAGTGAGCTCTATGAGAAGCCAACCTAGTTAAAGGTTTACAATACACACTGTTAGGTGTGATCCTTTTAAAAGATTTAATCACCTTGTTAAGAGTGGCCTGGTTAGAGGGCTTAAGAACATTCCATCAGAATGTCACCTTGATTAAAGGATTTATACAATGACTGTTAGGTCAACCTTGATTAAATGATTTAGATTGATACAATGGTTAGAAAGTAACAATAGGTTGTGATCTGAAATATACAACTCACTTTGCAAATATAGATCCAATTCGCTCATATATTGATTTACTAACTGACCTTCATTTCCATCTCCATCTCTGATCTATTCAGAAATTCTCTTCAAGCAATCACCACAACTCTATTCGGCTCTTCAAAACTTCACCTTAGCCTTCTTCTTAGATTCATCAGTCAATAACATCAACCTCTTCCACCATACACATAACCTCACAATTATGTCATCCTTATACCTCTTTTAGGTAGATTAATCTTTTTCCGCTTAATCTCTTCTGTAGATCTTAGGTTTAGGACAGATTCATCGAATCCTTCCATCATTTTGTTTTCCTACTTTCCTTCTAGATAAATCTCCAACTTCTCCTTGAATCCATAAGAAAAAAATTAACCATGCATTAAATTCTCCATACCATTCATTAATAAAGTCAACATGTATTACATATCCCAAGAATTCAACTATGTCAGTTGGGATTCTCAATTCTTTCACAAACTGTAAATTACTGACACTCGGTCAATACTGAGTTCATCTCCTCAGTCATCACTAGATAACTCGGTCATCGCTAAAACTTTTCTTCTCGGTAATCACTATCTTTGCTTAGTTATTTCTCTGACACTTGACAATTACTGATGCTCGATCGACACTAGATTTTCTCGGCATATACTGGCACTTGGTCGACACTAGCATCTCTCGACTTAAACTAGATTTCTTCACTTTTGCTTGGTTAAGCCTATTTTTCCAGTCTTTCTTCTTCACTTGGTGTTAAAGATAAACAACACATTACCTTGTCAATGTGCCAACTAATCAGGTACCCATTGTAGTATCACATAACTCAACCTTTCCTTAGGTCCTCTTGTTATCTCCTCATTTCAAATCCTCTTCATCAATCAAAAGATATGGTACTCTATTAGATAGAAATTGTCTCACCAATTAAGGTTTGACATCAATGATAATATAACAATTGTTTCAATTGTAGTTTCCAACAATCTCCTTCTTTGACATTGATGGCAACACCACATGATTTACGATACAATCCAAAATCTCTATGCATCAGATCTTCATTAATATCCTTAGCTTCATTCTGATCTCCAGTGCATTATCTATTCAACTTTACTGAATTACTGAATTTCTCCCTCTTTGCTTAGGGTCATGTTTCTGTATATCTTCTCTCAAAGGTTCATTAAATCTCTCCCTCTTTGACAACAATGCCAAAGAAACTTGTATTTGTCACTTGCATCTTTACCATGTAGATGTCTTCATGTTAGTTCTCTATGTTGTATACTCCCTTTGTCATCTTGCTTATGATTGATTTACATCTTTTGCTTAAAACTTTTCACAACTCTAGGCAACTCCTAAAGTGTGACCTTTTCTGCATCAATTTTTTAGATATTTTGATTAGCACATTTGATGCAATGCTCCTATATGCTTCTAGGCAGCCTCGGTTAGGGGAATCACTCCTAATTTACCTCTTAGGTATTCATGAGCATCCTTAGGTAATGCTTTTGTGAATATATTTGCTAATTGTTCCTTTGTATTCACATATTCCAATCTTACTTCTTTGTCTTGAACTAGCTCTCTCAAGTAATGATACTTGATAGCAATATGTTTAGTCTTAGTGTGCATAACATGATTCTTAGATATGTTAAAAGCACTTGTGTTATAATAGAAAATAACAACCGGCTCAGTGATGTCTTCCTTCATTCTTTTTAACAATTGCTTGATCCACACTAAATTTGACCAATTTATTGTTGCTGCTACATATTCAACTTCTGTTGTAGATTGAGAAATGTAGTTCTGTTTCTTTCGCTTGTCCAAGAGACTAATATCTTTCTTAGAAAGAATGCACCACCACTTGTGCTCTTTCTGTCATCCATATTTCCTGCCCAATCTGTATCAGTATAAAATTTCAGTTCAAACTTGTCATTCTTCTTGTAATACAATCCATAGTCTTTAGTTCCTTTCAGATATCTCAATATCATTTTCACTGCCATCATGTGACTCTCCTTAGGATTTGCAAAAAACCTTGCAACAATCCCAACTACTAGAGAAATATTCGTTCTGTTATGGACAACATATTGTAACTTTCCAATTTCATAGATCTATACTAGGTTTGATTGACTTTAGCTATTTCATTAGTTTTTGATAGTTTTTGTCTAGTAGCCATAGGTGTACTTACTGGTCTGGAATCTTCCATACCAAAAGTTTTCATTATCTCCTTGACATACTTAGATTGATTAATATAGATACCTTTCTTCATTTGATAAATTTGCAAACCAACAAAAAATTTGATCTCACCAAATATTTACATTTCAAATTTAGTTTGCATTTCATTTGAAAAGGTTTGACGTAGGGCATCTTGTCCTCCAAATATGATATCATCAACAAATATTTCAGCTAACAAAATTCCTTTACCTTATTCAGTCTTCATATACAGATTGATGTTGTCATTTGTCCTTACAAATCCAGTCTTTATCAGATAATTATGCAGTCTCTCATACCATGCTCTAGGGCCTTGCTTTAATCCATATAGTGTCTTGTGTAGTTTACAAACCATATTCTTCTTGCTTGGGTCAAAAAATCCTTCCAGCTATTCAATGTATACTTCTTCTAGTATCCCATTTAGAAATGCAGATTTGACATCCATGTGATATAGTTTGAATCCTTTAAATGCTGCATATGCAAGTAGAGTCCTCATTCCTTCCAATCTCGTAATTGGGGCAAATGTCTCCCCATAGTCAATGCCTTCTTCCTGTGCATATCCTTTTCATACTAATCTGGCTTTGTTCCTAGTGACTTCTCCATGTTCATTTAACTTATTTTTGAACACCCATTTTGTTCCAATAACATTCTTTTCTGCTAGTCTCGGCACTAGTGTCTAGGTTTTGTTTTTCTCTATCTTCTCTATTTCTTCATTCATGGCTTGTATCCAATCTTCATTCTCTAAAGCATCTTTTACTATCTTAGGCTCAAATTCACATAGTAAGCATGTATGATCTTTCAACTTACTTCTTGTCATGACTCCAGATTCTTTGTCTCCAATGATATGTTCTAGTTTATGATGTCTTCTCATATATTGTGCTAATGTAGGTTCAAATTTCCTTTCTGCTTGATCTTGATCTTCAGGTTCATCTTGTAGATTCTCTGCCTCTTCTTTTGATTTCCCAACAACATCCTTCTGATGCTCAACATTTTCTTGCTGTTGCTTGGCATATTTGTTTTCTGTCTCAGGTATGTTACTGGCCTCTCCTTCTTCTATGCATACAAAAGATATGTAGTCTTTAGGTTCTTTCTTGCATTCAACTTCATTCTTTTCTGCATATTCATCAATTCTAACATTTGCACTTTCCACAACTTTGTTAGTGTTAGAATTCAAACACTTGTAAGCTTTGCTTTTGGTGGAATATCTTAGGAATATGCCTTCATCACTTTTAGCATCAAGTTTTCCATTTCTATTGTCTTTCAATATATAACATTTTCTTCCAAAGACTTTAAAATATTTCACATTAGGTGCATATCTTTTACCATAACTCAAAAGGTGTAGCATTTGTACCTTTCTCAACTTGTACTTAGTTCAAGGTATAGACAGCTGTACTTATAGCTTCTCTCCAATACTTTTGTGCAACATTCTTTTCTATCATCAGTTTTCTAGCACAATCCATAATTGATCTGTTTCTTCTTTTTTCTATAACATTCTGTGGAGGTGTCCTATGTGTAGACATTTGTCTCTTTATACCTCTATCATTGCAGAATATATTGAACTCATTTGATATAAACTCTCCTCCTCTATCAGATCTCAAGAATTTCAAGCTTTTACCTGTTTCTTTTTCAACTTTTGCCAAATACTACTTAAACAAATGAAATGCATTAGATTTCTCTTTTAAAAACATCACAATCATCATTCTAGAATAGCCATCAACAAACAGAATGAAATACTTATCACCATAGTAATTTATCACACCCATAGGTCTACAAAAGTCAGTATAAACCAATTCTAAAATATTGTCAGAAATACATGTCTTGCTCTTGAAACTAGACTTAGTCATTTTTCCCAATTGACAATGTTTACACATCACAATATCAGGTTTCTTCAATCTTGGTAAGCCTCTAACTTTCTTCATCTTACTAATATTTACCAGATTGTCAAAGTTCACATGACACAACCTCTTATGCCATATCCATACATCATCAAATTGTGCAAACAAACATGGTTCTTCAGATAGGTCTAGATAGAACAAATTACCTATTGTCTGATCTCCACTTTCAACTAGTTCACCAGTGGCATCAAATATTTTAGCCTTTCTATGATGAAATTTAACTTGGTAACCAGTACTGTTCAAGTGTGCCACCCTCAAAAAATTGTAGTTAAGGCTTTCAACCCAATAAGCATTGTCACATTTGATCTTATCAGTTAATCTTATTGATCCTTTTCATTTCACAAGACATGGTGCATCATTACCAAACTTAACACTTCTACCTTTATAATGATTAAGAATTTCAAATTTACTTTTATCACCAGTCATGTGATGTGAGCAACCACTATTAATAATCCATTTATCTCCTTTCCGCACATAAGAAATAAGTGTAGTTTTCTCATCTTCCTCAGAATCATCTTTCACAACAACATAACCAACTTCTACATCATAATAATCAGATTCACTAGTTTCATTGTCAGTTTCCTCTTCAATAATATAGCAAGATTTCTTACCTTTGTCTTTGTAGTCCTTGTACCTTCTATGATCTCTGTCATTTCTTGTGTCTTTATGCTTGCTTTCCCTTCTTTCATCCTTGTCAGTCCTGTCAGGGCATCTTGCTGCAATATGGCTAACTTTGTTACATGAAAAACAAATTATGGGAAGTTTACCTTTGTATTTTCCTTTTCCTCTCTGTAGCCTTCTAGCCATAAGTGCCTCAAGATCATCTAGATCATTGTCAAAAGTGTCACTATCACTGTCAGTATCATTGTCACTTTTCACATATCTTTCTTTGCCTTTCTTAGGCTTATGAAGAACCATTTGAGACTTGAATGAATATTCGATGTTGTGAGTAGTAAAATTATCAAAACTAGACAACTCAAAAGCAATAAGCCTACCAACAAGACCTTCCAAAGTTAGGACATTACCAGGGTTACATCTAGACTATTGTATTGCAGAACTCTTATAGCATAGATAGGAAGTAAATTTCTCAAAACTTTGCTAATAACAGTATCATCATCAATATTTCCATTAGCTCCTCTAATAGCATTCACTACCTCTTTAACTCCACCATGCAATATTGAACAATGTTTTCACCTTCTTGCATTTTCATCTCATCAAACTTGCCTCTCAAACTTTCAGATTTGTCTTTTAGTAGATTTGTGTCCCCACCATAGATGGCTACAAGAGTGTCCCACATTTTCTTTGCAGTAGTACAATCCTTGATGTCTTCAAATTTAGAATAACTTAGGGCAGATGCAATCTCCAACATTGCCTGATTGTGTTCTTATTTTTCTTTCATCTCCTCGGTAGTCAAAGGTGTAACAAGTGTTACATAATCATTTTCCACATAGTGTCTTGCTGAATCACCAATACCAGCTAAGTGCAATTTCATCAAACTTTTCCATGTAGGGAAGTTCTCCTTGTTTAGCTTTGGTACCTCCTTTTTGTACATCTTGATCATTAGCTTCAAGTACCTTTAAATTTTCTCCTTACAAGCACCAACTACTTTGATACCAATTGTTAGAATGTTTTAGAATAATCGAGAGGGGGGTGAATCAGTTATCCTCAGGTCTAGATGTACTAATTCAACTTTCTAGTTGTTCAACAAACTTAGATCTAATAAAAAAATTACTTGGTCTCTATTGAATTTATCAGTACCATAAAACTTGCAGTCCACTGTCCAAAAGTAATCAACTTGCAAAATATAAAACTTTCAACAACATTCACATCAAATAACATTAACACAAGTATAACTCCAGGATCTATAGTGGAAACCCAATTTGAGAAAAATCACTTGTAACATGCTACTAATTTTCACTCTTTTGAAGTGAGCTCTATGAGAAGCCAACCCAATGAAATGTTTACAATACACAATGTTAGGTGTGACCCTGTTAAAGGATTTAATCACCTTGTTAAGAGTGGCCTTGTTAGAGGGCTTAAGAACATTCCATCAGAATGTCACCTTGATTAAAATATTTATACAATGACTGTTAGGTCAACCTTGATTAAATGATTTAGACTGATACAATGGTTAGAAAGTAACAATAGGTTCTGATCTGAAATATACAACTCACTTTTCAAATCAAATCCAATTCGCTCATATGCTGATTTACTAATTGACCTTCATTTCCATCTCCATCTCTGATTTTCTCAGAAATTCTCTTCAAGCAATCACCACAACTTTGTTCATCTCTTCACAACTTCACCTTAGCCTTTTGCTTAGATTCACCAGTTAATAACATCAACCTCTTCCACCATACACATAACATCACAATTAGGTCATCCTCATACCTCCTTGATCAGGTAGATTAATTTTTTTCTGCTTAATCTCTTCTGTAGATCTTAGGTTTAGGTTAGATTCATCGAATCCTTCCATCATTTTGTTTTCCTACTTTCCTTCTAGATACATCTCCAATCTTCTCCTTGAATCCACAAGAAAATGCTTAACCATGCATTAAATTCTCCATACCATTCATTAATAAAGTCAAAACGTTTTACATATCCCAAGAATTCAACTATGTCGGCTGGGATTCTCAATTTATTCACAAACTGTAAATTACTAACACTCGGTCAATACTGAGTTCATCTCCTCAGTCATCACTGGATAACTCGATCATCGCTAAAAATTTTCTTCTCGGTAATCACTATCTTTGTTCGGTTATTTCTTCGACACTCGGCAATTACTGATGCTCGATCGACACTAGATTTGCTCAGAATATATAGGCACTCGGACAACACTAGCATCTCTTAGTTTAAACTAGATTTCTTCACTTTTTCTCAGTTAAGCCTATGTTTCCAGTCTTTCTTCTTCACTTGGTGTTAAAGATAAACAACACATTACCTTGTCAATGTGCCAACTAATCAAGTACCCATTGTAGTATCACATAACTCAACATTTCCTTAGGTCCTCTTGTTATCTCCTCATTTCAAATCATCTTCATAAATCAAAAGATATGGTACTCTATTAGATAGCAACTGTCTCACTAGTTAAGGTTTGACATTAATGACAATATAACAATTGTTTCAATTGTAGTTTCCAACAAATAGTAGCTGAACACAACCCCAAAATTTAGGGTGATAACAAATCCAAAATAAGTACAGACATGATAAATCTAGAAAAATATGAATTCTTGACCCAATCTCAATTTCACAAGATTGATGATGCATTGAGAAATGGAAGAAAATGAAGAATTAAAATATATCAATATAACGTCAGATATTGCCTTTCTGACTCATTAGAACTACTTGAATATTGCCACATATCAATTCAACTTTAAAATGGAATTGTGAATTATTGCTTGAGTTTCCTTGCAAAAAGTGAAACATAAATAATTTTAAATTCATATGACTATTATCTAGATTCTCAGATGCTATATCAGTTAAAGTACAATATGTTGAAACATATTTATGTAGAATGCAGATATCTAAATATTAACTACAAGTGACACATGTATTCCAAAAAAATTAATTACTAATAATACTCTGAGATTTTTGCATGTAAGCAAATGAGTTTTTGTATTAAAAAAAATCAAATCAAATGCTTTTGCTTTCTACTATAAACTACAACTAGTATACTTATATTTTAAAAATATATGTAAAAAAATACTGAGAGATATCAAGAGTTTTTTGTAGAACATTTGTTACCTAAGTTTGGTAAAGAGAACCCAAATTAACTTATATGATTGAAGGTTTGATCTTAAAATATTATAGACCTTCATAAATTCAAAAAGTTGACAAATTTTCTAATTGATTACCTATTAAATAGAAATATTGATTTATTTTTCTAAGTCAATCACGATGGGGACCGAACCCTTTTCATCAAGCGCGAAGACAAACTAAAAGAGAGTTCACAAGCAGTGAATTCTACTAGCAAAACACCCGCCAACAAAATTGACTAAAGAATTAGCAAAGACATTTAAAACAAGAAAACCCCGTCTAAGACCAAAAAACATGAAGCATGACCAGTCTTCTCCATCGTCATTGCGACTCTTTTGCCCTTTTGTCTTTTCTGTATTCGAGCTCCTCCTGCAGGATTTTGAGAGAGCCCAAAGTCCTCTCCATCACAATTTAACAATTTCTTTAAGCTTCTTGCTAAATTATACAACATTTCATGCTTCTCTTCCTCGGAAGGATCAAAT
This sequence comes from Chamaecyparis obtusa, assembly GCA_027943335.1. Lineage (NCBI taxonomy): Eukaryota > Viridiplantae > Streptophyta > Pinopsida > Cupressales > Cupressaceae > Chamaecyparis > Chamaecyparis obtusa. The sequence goes on from BSBK01005307.1 coordinate 1,026,847, forward strand.
CACAAAGCTCACAAACTTGCTCCTCAATGAAGGCCAAAATATCTAATCTAATAAATAGCTCATACGCCGCTTTCAAAGTACAAGTATCCTCAACATCCTATGAGCAGTCCCCAGCTTTGGCATTTGCTTTTGCTAGGGCCTCAAGCTATTGGTGAGATTTACACAAGCTCTCCTTGAAGACATCCTTATATTCCTTCCTTCCAGTCCAACATTTGACAAATAAGTGTGTGTGTGTGTATATACTACAGATGTAAATATTAGATCATTTTCAAATATGTTAAGGAGCATTTAGATATATACATTATATATAGAGATGATTCTGATTTCATCCATATTAATATGTATTATATAGATGTATATTCACATCTGAAATAAATATATTATAATTATTATTTCAATATTATAAACAGATATATATACATTTCCTATTTATTAAATATATATATTTATTCATATGATCTTATAATAGTTCTTTATTCTTAATGAGATTCAAATGTAATAGTCTATGAATTAGTATTATATATATAATAGAAGACTAATCTAAGTCTCAATAGTTATATATATCCTGGAAGTGATGACTACTTCCTTGAGTCTCTATCTTTCATACATCGTGAATGACTTTCTCATATATATATATATATATATATATATATATATATATATATATATATATATATATATATATATATATATATATATATATATATTCCCTATTCGATACTTTGAGAATGAAATTGATTTGTATTAAATAAATGGTCTGTGTACCCTTTGGTATGGGTTGTGACTCCTGTTAAACAAATAAGATTTTGTATAATCACACCCCTTTGACAATTATTATTGCTTCTACACTTCATGTGATTTGCTATGTATTCTATAATCATTTTATATTATAACTTATTTGTTTATTTTATTTATTACTTATCTATTCATACAGTACCATAATTATTTCAATAATATTTTAAAAATAGATAATCATATTAATATTATTATATTTAAAATAATGAAAATCTTTGTTTGTCATTTAATCTATTGGTTTATATAATAATATTTTATTCAACTATTATATTATGTATTTTATAAAATATTTCTTTTGTGATTTAATTAAATTATTTATTATCAAACTCTAGGATGGGGACATCACATAAATGCATTTCCTTCATCAAATCATATTGAATGCACAAAACCCAAATCTTGCATGAAACCCAAATATTGTAAAAACCCCTTACCTGCTACCCAATACTGCATGTAAAATTTGTTATGCGAGGTGCTCCCAAATCTATGCAGAAGCATGTGTGTAAACTCTAACAAGTTTTCACTTAATCATAACATTCATCGATCTTGTCTATCAAGGCGTTTCCTCTAGTGTGAATAAAGAAATGCTTGAAAGCTTGACTAAAATCTGCAAATAACACTTAGATTATTTATGGCTATAAAAGACAACACCACATATTTTAGTTGTTTTTTGTTCTGCATATAGAAGCGCCAACAAACCCAAAGATCTCATGTGATCATGCAGGCATTCACAACCCACTCTGATGAGATCTTTGGAAAGTGACATACTATAGATTGAAACAATGTGTGTAAGTGATCAAAACTATATATTCCTCATCATTTCATATATATATATATATATATATATATATATATATGAAAGGTTGATCATGTATTATACACTCCTTTTTATATATATATATATGATAGACATACTATTGTGCTCATTTTTTTTCACTTATGAAAGGTTATCAATTAGTGCTTTTTGATCTTGGCTAATTTCCAATATTATATCAAAGCATTCAAAGTACACTCCTTGTTTTATGTTTTCCGCACATATAGCCCTAAAGTCGAAGCATTGTTGGAACTAGAAAAATGCTACAATTGCATCTCGAAGACTTAAGAAACAACCAAAAAAAACCTTCTATATCTTCTCAAATTTTATATAATTTTTTCATTTTTTTGATTTCCTACACATGCATGAAAACGTTAAAAAAAAATTAGTTGAGGGCTTTTTTTCCCTCTTCCTGTAATACCCCAAAATTGGCATCTTGCAACCCTAACCAATTTTGTTTCATTTAGTCTCATACTATCAACTTGATGAATTGTCAAAGTCCCATTGTACTAGGCAATTTTGATGTCTAATTGATTCTACTTGACTTAATGCAAATGCAGAAAACCATAAGTCTGCATCAATCACATGTCATATTTAATTCCTAAATATTGAGTACAATTTTCTAAATAAACCTTATGATTGATTAATTTAATTACAAAGTCCTAGCACTTTAATTAAATTAAATTCACCCCTTTTAGCTAAAAAACATGAAAAAGAATTAAATATTATTTGGTTTTTGAATAAGTATCCTCATTCCAACAATTGAATTTAATTATTCAAACAATTGAGAAAGTTCATTTATGAGGTCATATTTCATTTATTTAATCAAATATTCTCTCCAAAATCCTCACCTCAGTTCAAAAAAGGAAACTTTGAGTTAACTAAAAATTTGAAAGTGCAACAAGCCAGTTAACTGCTCCACTCACTCCAAAGGCAAACCATTGACTATCTCTCTATAGGAAACTTAGCATTCTGAACTAAGCTTCCTTTCAATCTCTACCAGTCATCTCATTCAATCTCGACCGTTGATTGATCTCAGGATTCTATAAAACAACCCTCTTGTTTCTCATTTAGGGGATGCAATTTTTGAGTATCGAATCTCTGTCGAATTGTTATCTCAATTTGTTTGCATTCAAGCTATTGTCACTTTGCATTTTAGAATAGTATTTATTTCTTAGATTAATAATGCATCACATCATAGCTTAATTCATTCTCAATTATTCTTAGATTAATACTCATATTTCATTATTCTATATTAATCTTGTACTCTCATTCTAGAATAAACTGTATTTGCATTCTAGATCAAAACCCTTCATTCTAGAATTGGTCTATGGTTGTTGGGCTCTTGGCTATGATAGCTACTCAAAACCCCATCTAGATAGGAGGCAACAGGTCGACTCATCTAGGCATGCATGATTAATGATCTCATATTCATTCCTGTATGTGGTTGATGAATAAGGACTATGTTGAAGTGTATGGCTAAGATAGAGGCCCATTTTTAGCACATACATTTTTGGCGCCCACCATGGGGTAGAATATTTAATTTCTGGCCTCATATTCTACTTTTTTTTTTTTGTCAAATTTCAATTCTCTATCTGTACATCTCTGCAACGAATTCTCACGTGAAGATTTACTTTATCACGCAAATTTTTGTGCTATAGCGCGTGAAATTTTTCTTACCCATGCATTTCATCACATGACAAAGGCACTTTCTTGCATGAACTTTGGCACCAGAAGCCTATAATTTACAATTTTATATCTCTATTTTTTGATTCATGATATTTTCTGTTTGTTGTGATTTCTCTGGTTTTTATTTCTGATACAACTTAATAGTGGGTTGCAGGACAAATGTCAAAGATTCCCTCAGACATGATTATGCAAACTCACTAACTATTTGATTGCAGGACGCTCACCAAAGACCGCTTGCTGAAGAATTTCAAATCCACAACAAACATCGTCTTTGTTTTCATGCTTTCTTTACATAGTCTAACTAGGGCCTTGTTAAAATATCTTAAGGGTCTTAATAGAAGAATAGGGTATTAGGCTCTTCATTACATGGAAGTGATGCCCACGAATGAATCTGAGACCTAGATGTTGCTAAGGGATAGATACCTGGGGGAGTGAGGAAAGGTAACAAATCAATTGACATATTCATTAGTGAGGGGATTATGCTCTTCTCTCTTTGAGAGAATTAGAAACCCAGAAGCTCTTGGATTTGTTGAGTGAGGAGTTAGCTCGGTGATAAACATGTCTGGTGTGTTCGGGTGAGGTGAAGAGGTAGAGGATTATGCTCTTCTCTCTTTGAGAGAATAAAAAACTCAGACCTTTGAATCCAAACCAAGTCCGAGGCACCTTTAGTGGGCCTTCCAGAAGTTGAACCTCTGAGAATGACCCAAGTGGGTACACACCTTTCACCGGTGATTCCACACCACTATAATAAAGTTTCTTTATAGAGCGAAAGACTCCAAAGCCATGTTAATTTCTTCCTCTTGATCTGTGATGTCGAATATCTTGAGGAAGCCTTGTCTATTGTACTGAGCAACACCGCTCCTAGCACTGCTTTCTAGGGGTGTACACTTGTAGGTGTCAGTGTGACTATAGGTCTCAACATTTCTTGCGAGGGCATTAGAGGTTAATGTGAATGGAAGTCTATTAAATTTTTTTTTGTAGCTAGTTGCCAACCCGGTTCACCTCCGAAAGGGGACATAATCTTTGTGTAGGGAGGGGGAAGAATCTCTCCCATAGATTCTCACCATAGGAAAACATCTAAACATTTGAAGGTGGTATATGACACTAACCCCTTCTTCAAGGGTGGCCTTTGAACACATATTATCGAGTCCTTTGAAACTCCAAAAACATAGGTGCCCTCTAGGGGGTGACACGACTCTGTGAGGTGAATGCATGCACATAAGTTGTGAGGAAAAGGTTTTGTCTTCTCTACCATTTTCTTTATAGGGATAAATGAGTGTCTATTTCGAGTCTTAAGATGTCCAAAATGTCCAAACTTGTCAAGAATCCCCTATTCTTCTGAGTTGCCTTGTCCTCGGCTGAATTGTTTTTGACTACTGATTGTGTCACAACTGCTTGAAAGTCCAAACCTTTATGCTTGTTAACAAATGGTTTCCAAACATTCAAACATTCAAACTTGTTAATGTGAAACTGTCCAATATAGTCTACAAACTGAATACTCGATCAAAGAATAGTCCTGAATAGTTGTAAAATGGAATCACACCTATTCAAATGTAATGTATGGGGGAAATATGAGATCCACTCCTAAATCCAAATTCCCAAAGGAGAGATCCAATTTGATCAACCAAAAGGTTTATGCACAATTGAATCAATCTATGGAGAATACGAAAGAGAGAGAAAAATCCTATATACCCCTATGGAGAATTATGCTTGAAATCTGAAATAATTGAAATACAAGTACTAACCTCAAATTAGGGAAAATTTGGAAAATACCAAATTTTGATGTCTGTGTGTACTTTCAAACAATTTTGCAACCTATTTTAGACTAGAAATGCCAAGACAAAAAAAACCTAGAAATCTTTTATCTTTTTGATAGCAGGTAGTCTTTGACCCTCATAAAAGGTCAAAGGCTAGATTCTTTATTTTAAGGTCGATTCTAACTTTGTTCGCAGATCTCAAAATTTTGCCGAAAAGGGTATCCAAATCCGCTCTCAGATCTAAAATTCTCCACCTGTACCTGCAAGAAAAAGGGGGTTTTGTTTGTATGGGGTGTTTGCCTTGGTCAAACCCCAATTTAGGAATTAACCTTGAAATTTAATTGAAATGTAGTGTGCATAAACAAAGCAATTGAAACAATTCACCTTGCTTATGTTGAAGTCCTTGTAGAGGATTCGAATCCTCAAATCCACAAGTAGGGATGCTCCAATGGATGTAGAATGAATGTAGGATGTCTTAAATCAATGTCATTTGATCTTCAACACCAATCTTGAATTGACCTTTTCATATGAGGAGGCTTGGATGAATGTAGAATGATGGATCTTCAAGGGGGGCTCCAAAGAGATTGAATCCTTCAATAGCTAACAATGGATCTCCTTGATGGATGAATGCTTGAACACTTGAATGCTTGAAGGCTTTCTTGAATGCTTGAATTCACTTGCTTGCACTTGAGAGCTTTCTCATGAAATTTCTTGAAAGATGTGGATGTGTTCTCACAAAACTTGATGGAGAAAATGAGAGACGAAGGCCTCCTTTTATAATGAACTAGGGCACAATCGTCTAGAGGGGCCACCTTGGAGAATTAAATCCAATTAGGTCCTAAACTTTAGAAAACATACCTATATTAAATTTAATTTAAGGATTTACCATTTTGAAACCCAAAATGGCCGACCTGGAGGTGGGAAAACAAATATCCCCGAAACCTGACACCCTAAAATTAAGGAAATTTGAAATCAGGACAGGGGGTCAAGGACGAGCTCGACTCTAAACTAGGTCAGGGTTGAGGTGAACTTTCACCCATAAGGTCAACTTCAACCTTGTGGTCAAAAACCTCAGGATCTTGACCCAGAATGCTAGGAAATGCAAATATGAAGTGAAAATCAGGTGCAGAGAAAAGCATAACAGGGGGAAAAGCTAGATACATGCAAAGACTCGATCAAGGTGCTTAACATGACCCCAAACCACTTACTCAGAGGGATAAATACTCTTATCATGGAAGTGCTTCCATTTTAAGATGATACATTAAGCCCCCACTTTAGCAAGAGTATGGACTCGATGCAAACTCTTGGTAAAGGAGATCAGAATGAAAAGATAATCTTATCATAATCCAAGGGACAAAGAGAAACCTTAAGCCCCAAGGGACTCAAGTCTTCATCGACTTCCAGATCACAATAAGTGAGAAATCTCTAGAGAGAGAAAGAAAGGGTGTGATTACCTTGCCCAATGAGAACTTATGTCCCATTGTGAACCACACAAGGAAATGATGCAACTAGAAAGATGGAATTGAACTGCCTAGTGAATGTGGCTACTCACTAGTCAACCCATCAAGGATTCACCCTTAGGAATATTCTATTCCATAAGAATAAAACCAAGAAAACTAAAGAGATCCAGTATTAAGGACACCTCCGACCTTAAGGGATCAAAGTATATGCGTGTACTTGAAACTAGAGGGATCAAGAGATCCTAAAATATAAATCCATGCTTTAAGGATTAGTTGCTAATCCAAAAAGGGAGAAAAAAGTATCTTGAAAAATATGTGTGCGTATCAAAAAGTGCATGTGTGCAACAGGTGAATAGAGTGTATACCCCCACGTTAAAGTCATTGCTGGCACTTTAACAGGAGCAATGGCTTTAACGGAAACATAAACAGTTCCACTAATTACGTTTCCACATTGAGATGCCCCAAACAAAGGCAAATCAAGGGAAATATCATAGAAACATACAAAGAACACATAAGGGATCTATCTACCATGGGGTCAGTATGATCATAAGATAATATATATATGATATTATTGCAAATGAAGCGACATCATTCCCTAAAGAAAGTAGAACTACGATCACAAAGAAGGAAATATCACATAAGATTATATGAACGAGAATCTTTTCAAACCATGACATGGAGACCAAAAAGAATTAGTGCTACCATATCTCGAATCCAAGCAGATTACACAAGGAAACATTTATGAATAATAGCACATTTACGACATAACATTGAACAATGCATAGAAGAATAGAGGTACATTTAGAGGAATTTGAACAACAATTTCGATTCCTTCATCACCTTGCACCGAGTAACAAGGATCGTATAAAAGAATCTAACAACATTTAGCAAACACATTATGGGAGAAGCACAGTACAGTAGGAAAACACACAACAAAGATAACATGAAGGACAAGCCAATCAAGCATGCCGCCTACTCTCCCCATCTCATTGTATATCATTTAGGGAAGGTGGGTAACTCACAAGAGGGACTATATCCAACATAGTAGGAATGATAGCTAGTTCCAAACAAGGATCCTCTTGAGAATCACAATGTTTGACAGTAGGTGTAAGAGTTAATTGTGATGAAAGAATATTAGGTAAATCAATGTCAATGTCAATAGTCTCATATTCATCATTAACATCATCAGTATCATCAAGAGTATCTTCTTCATCCAAATTAATCAAAATAGGATCTAAGATATGAATAGAATCATCATAATCATATATATTAACATCATTATTAGTAACAAATTCTTCTAACACATCATGCATAGTCTTATCCAAAGAAGGTAGAGATCTTTGAAGAATAGAATTACGAGCTTTAGCATGAGAACGATGCTTCTTATGAAGTTCATTAGCAGATCAATTACGTTTTGATTTATTTGAAATAGGTTGAGAACTAGGAGGAACAATCATAGGATCCTTCATAGGTTCTTTAGGAAGATCAATAGGATTCTCAACAATAGGATGAATAATCACAGGATCTATCTTAGGTTGTTTAGTAAGAGTGATAGAAGGAACTTGATTAACAGAACTAGAAGCCAAAGTTAAAGGAGGTATAGAAGGTGTAGGAAAAAGACCGTGATTAAGATCCATAGGAGATATGATTAATTCAAGAATCTTATGATGTTTATAAGCTTGATATGAATGAAAAAGATTATCAAGTTGAGGAGGACATGAATTAGGTAATGAAGGCCAAAAGAAATCAAGAGCAGCACAATCTCTGGGTCTAGAAGGTTGATATAAAATATGATTAATCATCTTCACATCATCATCATGAATGAACTTAAGACACTTATGGATAGGTGAAGCAACAACATTCATGGCATTCAACTAAGGCAAACCTAGCTTAACTTGAAATTGATCAGAAGTAGGAACCACAACAAAGGTAGTGTTCACAATTTTTTTCACAAAGTTCAACTGGTAAAGTAATAGAACCAAATGATGGATAAAGAAAACCATTAAAAGTTTGAATCCATACATCTGATGTATCATAAGAATCATGTTGCAAGCTTTTCATAAAAATATTTTCTTCAATAATCACATTGACTAAGGATGTAGGATCAACAGGACAACCACGAGTAGGTTTCTGAGAAATCCTAGCAGAAATGTAAAGGGGACCATTAGGAGCTTTAATAGTCTTAGAGTCATCAAAGGTAATAAAAAATTCCTGAGGTCTTTTATTCTTAGGTTGTTGGTGAGTTTTAGGTTGAGTTTTCATTTTAGGTTTAGGTTTTGGTCGATTTTGAGATTGAACTTGAGATTGAATCTGAGGTTGAGGTGGAGATATAGATTGACCAACATGCTCCACTTGATTAACAACATGATTGAGATCATCCATCTTTGAGTGATACACAATTTCCATAGAAGATGGTTGAGCAATGGTATTAGTATCATGCATAGGTAAAGGATTTGTATAGATTTGAAATTTTTGATTAGGAGGAGAAACAAATTTGTTACCACTACCATCAAGATTATCAACATATAAGGCATTAGAGTCAATTAAGTCTTGAACCTTATGTTTTAGAGAATAACACTTCTCAGTATCATGACCATTCTGATGATGATATTGACAAAAAGTATTTTAATCAAAAGATTTAGAGGCAATCATAAGAGGTAAAAGAGGTCGAATAGGAGGTAAAGTAATCATATTAGCAGTTAACAACCTATTCATAATAGCCTGTAAAGATTCAGAAAGAGGAGTAAATGTACGATTTAATCAAAAAGTACTGGATGCAGAAGTGGCATTGTGAGATGCAACAACTTGAACTGCATTCACTTGTTTGTTTATCTTGACATAGTTGTTGAATTTTTGAAATTTGTTTGGATTAGGAGAAGCATCACTCTTATCAACTGGAACAGGAGCCATTGGAGTGTTACTCTCAAATTGACTCACTTGTAATTGATAATGATGAAGCACTGCACAAAGTTGTTGAAAAGAGGTAAATTTAGTAAGAAAAATCTTATCTCTAATATCTTTTCATAAATTTGAAATAAACATACGTTGAATATCAATATTAGGAACAGGATAGGAAATCCGAGCATGCAAATGCTTAAATCTACTAATAAATTCAGTTAATTTTTCTTTAGCACTTTGTTTACAATGCATCAAATCAGTCAAAGACACTTGCAGGCCAATGTTGTTTTGAAATTTTTGAATAAAGGCATTAGCAAGTTTTGGAAAGGAATCAATAGAATAAGGAGGCAAGGAACAATACCATTCTAAGGCCTTGTCACGGAAGGTTCTAGCAAATAGTTTGGGTAAAATCCTATGGTCATGAGCATAATCACTACAAAGGATTTGGAATGTTTTAACATGATGAACAAGATCTCCTTTTCCATTATAATTCTCAAGATGAGGCATATCGACTTGCTGAGGAACAGGAGTATGAATAATATCCAAAGACAAAGGACTTCCCATGTCACATGTAGGGATACTAAACTTGTTTTGAGTTAAGGAAGCAAGTTGTTGTTGTAAGGATGACAAAGTTTGAGCCAAACTGATGATTTTTGAATCATTAGAGGAAATAGGAGGAGTAGCAACATTAGACACACTAGGTAAAGTGTAAGAAGTTGCAGGAATAGAAGACACAACTGGAGGAACACTAGGGATCACAGTTAGAAGTGGATTGGAATAAGTAAAAGGAACATTATGATATGAAGGTTGTGATGTAGGAAGGGACACAGGAGGAACACTCATAGGAATAGAGGGAACCGTCACAGTTACCAAAGAAGGAGTATAGGTAGGAATACTAGGTAAAGGATTAGAAGGAGGTTCAACACTAGTGATAGGAGGAATCAACCCTAAATCTTGAGCTTCTTGAGCTAAAGGTTTAACATTTGAATGCACAAGGTGAGTAATACCACACAAGAGGTTAACACCTTGATCACTATCATAGAGAACTTTCTTAAGAGCCTCTATAGCTTGAATAGAATCTTGATTATGGTTCTCTTGAATAAGCCAATTACCCATTTTATCAATTTCAGTTGAAAGTTTTTGAACTTGTTCAGGAGGAAGTCTTAAAGCGTCATCCTCATCATGAGATGAGTGAGAAGAGTTTTGCTCCATAGTAGGATTGGAATCATGAAGAATCAAATTATCATCCAGGATCCTAAGGAAAGGAGAGGAAGATTCAGGATCAAAGGCACCCATGAGTCTATGAATTCTTTTAACCGGAATGTTATAAGTAGGACTAGTAATAGTAAAGCTCATAAACCAATGAAATGCAAATGAACTAAACTAAGAACACATAAAGCATGAATATTTTTGTATTTTTGAAATCTAATTAGCATGCAAGATCTAACACAAAGGAGAAATCTAATACTAATAAGATAAAAGGAAATCTAACACCAAAAAGAAAGATAGTAAGCTAGTTGGGTTCACCAAAATGAATAGTTCTAAAATGGAATCACACCTATTCAAATGTAATGTATGGGGGAAATATGAGATCCACTTTGAAATCCAAATTCCCAAAGGAGAGATCCAATTTGATCAACCAAAAGGTTAATGCACAATCAAATCAATCTATGGAGAATATGAAAGAGAGAGAAAAATCCTATATTTCCCTATGGAGAATTATGCTTGAAATCTAAAATAATTGAAATACACGTACTAACCTCAAATTAGGGAAAATCTAGAAAATGCCAATTTCTGATGTTTGTGTGTACTTTTAGGCAATTCTGCAACCTATTTCAGACTGGAAATGCCAAGATGAAGAAAACCCAGAAATCTTTTATCTTTCTGACAGCAGGTAGTCTTTGATCCTCATAAAAGGTCAAAGGCTATATTCTTTATTTTAAGGTTGATTCTGACTTTGTTCATAGATCTCAAAAGTTTGCTGAAAAGGGTATCCAAATCCGCTCTCAGATCTAAAATTTTGCACCTGTACCTGCAAGAAAAAGGGGGTTTTGTTTGTATGGGGGGTTTGCCTTTGTCAAACCCCAATTTAGGAATTAACCTTGAAATTGAATTGAAATGTAGTGTGCATAAACAAAGCAATTGAAACAATTCACCTCGCTTATGTTGAAGTCCTTGTAGAGGATTTGAATCCTCAAATCCACAAGTAGGGATGCTCCAATGGATGTAGAATGAATGTAGGATGTCTCAAATCAATGACATTTGATCTTCAACACCAATCTTGAATTTATCTTTGCATATGAGGAGGCTTGGATGAATGTAGAAGGATGGATCTTCAAGGGGGCTCCAAAGAGATTGAATCCTTCAATGGCTAACAATGGATCTCCTTGATGGATGAATGCTTGAACACTTGAATGCTTGAAGGCTTTCTTGAATGCTTGAATTCACTTTCTTGCACTTGAAAGTTTTCTCATGAAATTTCTTGAAAGATGTGGATGTGTTCTCACAAAATTTGATGGAGAAAATGAGAGAGGAAGACCTCCTTTTATAGTGAACTAGGGCACAATCTTCTAGAGGGGCCACCTTGGAGAATTAAATCCCAATTAGGTCCTAAAATTTAGAAAATATACCTAGATTAAATGTAATTTAAGGATTTACCATTCTGAAACCCGAAATGGTCGACCCGGAGGTGGGAAAACAAATATCCCCTAAACCTGACACCCAAAAATCAAGGAAATTTGAAATCTAGACAAGGGGTCAAGGATGAGCTCAACTCTGACCTAGGTCAAGGTTGATGTTGAATTTTACCCATAAGGTTGACTTTGAACTTGTGGTAAAAAACCTTAGGATCCTAACCCAGAATGCTAGGAAATGCAGATATGAAGTGAAAATCAGGTGCAGAGGAAAGTAGAATAGGGGGAAAAGCTAGATACATGCAAAGACCTAATCAAGGCACTTAACATGACCCCATACCACTTACTCAGAGGGATAAATGATCTTATCATGGAGGTGCTTCCATTTTAAGATGATACAAGTCCGATCTGGGTCTCACAATCATTTTCTATCTCAAAAAATGTACCAAATTGTCAATTTTCGCGCTTGCTCGCCTGGTTTTCTACAAAACTTCACATGAAATTTTGCATTTTGTACACTTCTTCACATGAGGTTCTGAATCTTCGCTAAAGGTTTTACCAAACCTCTATCAAAATCTCAGTCTAGTCCTACACTTTCTCGCGCGAGATTGGATATCTTCACGCGGGCTTGGTATTTCTTTGTGCGACTTTGGTATATCTTTGCACGGAAGTGCAATTTTTCACACAACACTGTGAGATTTTGTCTTACCAGTGAGCTATCTACTACCTTCCAGTTGTCACTCTGCTTAGTCTGGTCTCTATTTAGGGTCTATCTTCATGCCTTCCTGTCTATACACAATTTGAAACTAGATGTCTCGGGTTGAGAACTACGTGATACTCACTTGAACTTACCTTGTCTCTCTGTTGTTTACTCATTTTGCTATGTTATCATACCTTGCAACGTGATAGTCATCTCTTGGATATTCTAGCCTTATCATTGAAAACTCGTGCTAGGTATATTTCACCTTTGTTACTCCTTTCTTATCTCGAGACATAGTTCCAAGCGTATTCCTAGTTCACTCTCATTACACAATCTTTGTCTATGACTGTTACAACTCAAAGTAGCAACACATTCCCTTCACATCTTACTAGACGAGGTAGAGGTAGACCTCACAACCAAGGAAGAGGTCATTCCAAATTTGTCACATAGTTCGAGTGCAGCGAGGGATCCTCACGTTCCTCCTCACTAGCTACACCTAGAGAGGGACCATCTTGGTCTTCCTCTGACATAGACCAAGGTGAGAGAATCCAATTAAGGACAGTCCAACCTTGCAGCTTCAGAAAAACACAACAAAATAACACAATAGAAGAACACAACATGACAATTGTTTCAACTCAAGTTTTCATTAACATGCTCGACTGTAAGGCCTTCCAGGTTAGGGCCAATTACAATCAAGAAGTAATTCTACAAGATCAACAAGATCCAGTATAACTCCAGCTATGTGAGTTTTGAAAACAATCAAGAATTGATGAAAACACTAAGGTAGATCTAAACTTGAGCTCGCAAGCCTCCAAGAAATCTCCTTGTCTCCAAGCCTCAATCACTAGCTCTGATAATACAACTATTAGATATCAATTTGATCTGCAAGATCTCGTGGGATCTTTTCCACAACTTCACTTCTCTAGTTCTCCCAAATCTGCTCTCAGAACTTCCTATCTCCCTCTCCTCCTAAACAACTACCCAAACAGCCTATAAATGCTAATCATCAGCCACAAGTCAGCTGGATGAAATAATTAACTCTTAAAGACAAATATTAAATGCAATACAAGTCAGCTCTCAAATAGCCTTACAAACCTTAAATTCAACATGTCAGCCTATAACAACAGCTACCAACAATAAATGCACCAAGTCGGCCAAGAAAATCCTCAAAAACTCCAGTCGGTAAGATCAACTACCAAGCATCAGAGAACTACCGAGAAATAGTGAAACAACCAACCAAGCTAAGTAACACCAAGCAACATAGGCATTACCGAGCACCAGTTCCACCAAGCACCAGAGGTTCCACCAAGTTCCTTCAGTGATCGAGCTTCCTTCAATAACCAAGACCATCAATTAAGGATGCAACTGAGTAACACCGACCAAACAACACACCTCCATGAAAATCTACTGAGTACCCTAGAATGCCCCTGCATCAAACACCCCAGGTTCAAAAAGATGGTCATATGTGAGAAGAACATCTTCTGGGATTCAACACATAAACCCCAAACTAGTTCTTCACATACAAGTCTTCCAACTTTTTAGTTTGCATACTTTTCCACTTCAGCTTCCTCTGTCTCTTCAAGTCCTTTCATGAAAACACAAGTCTATTCTTCACACTGATCATCCACACCTTCAGGATCCACCAACTCAACACAGCTACCAATACTCAAGCTTCTCCTACTGAGTGTTGTATCCAGGGAAGGCATCAGGGAAAACTTCCTGTCATCCTTCTCAATAGTAAAAACATTCTTGACACAATCATACATAGCTCTGCAATCATATTTCCAAGGTCTACCGAGAAACATATCACAACTATTCATCTTCATAATACCACATAACACAAGATCCTTGTACTGGCCAATCTGAACATCAACAAAGCATTGTTCTCATACTTCTAGAGCATGAACATCTTGTAACCAACCAATCCTATAAGGACAAGGATACTTCATTCTATTTAAACCAAGTTTCTGAACTATGTCCTCAACAACAAGGTTATCAGTACTACCACTACCAACAATAACATCACAGAGTTTACCTCCATACTTGCACTGAGTCTTGAATAAGTTACTCCTTTGACAAGATTCCACCTTTGTACCAAGAAATGTTCGCCGAACTAGCAAGCTCTCAGATTCAGGTTCATCCTCCATATTTTCATTCACCACAGTAGCTCATCGGTCACCAAGCTTCTTCTGTGTGCACTCAAAAGAATGATGTCCTTCCTCACCATAGTTATAGCAAGTACCCTTTAAGATAACTCTACCTATCTTCTTCTTTAGTTCTACAAGTTTCTGTTCATCTTCTGCATCAGTCGGTTTATCCTTCATCGAGTGATCAATCTTTTCCTTTCCTCAAGAATTACTATGTTGTTTCCTCTTCAAGTTATCTTCTACCTTCAGAGCATACTGATAAGCATCTTCAATAGAATCAATCTTCAGCATACCAAGTTCATCCTAAATATTGAATCTCAAACCATTTACATACCGAGCTACCTTTTCCTTACCAAGCTCTCGGTGTCTAGATCGAATAGCAAGTTTGTAGAACTCCTCGATATAATCTTCAACATACAAATCCTTCTATTTTAGATTCTACAACTTCTTAAACAAGTCAAGCTCATAGTCAGTAGGTATGAACTTAGCTTTCAATTTAGTCACCATCAATCTCTACCAATCGATCTTCATTTCACCTTCATCTTCTCTATCTCTTTGTAATTATTTCCACCAAAGAGCAACATGTCCTTTCAACTTAGTCTGTACCAATCTCACCCGAAGAGGATCTTCAATTTCTTCCAGCTCAAAGAAATCTTCAAGTTCACCAATCCAATCAATCAAGTTCTTAGGTTTCAAGGTACTAGAGTGTTAAGGTTTTAGGATCGCTGCAAATGTAATAGCATTGCCTAGATTGTGTAGGGTATGTGTTTTCCAAATGCAACAATCTCTCTTGTTTATATTGGGAATGAGGCTATGAGAGACATGTCCCTTCATGGGACATGTCTATTCATTTTATAACGTTTCATTAATTAATCATATATTAGAATAATATACATTTGAATAATATATATTAATAATAAGATATATAATATAACATATATATATATATATATATATATATACAAATACAATATATTATTATTAATCAATATCTAAGTATTATATGTATTCTAAGTGATCATATGACTGAAGCTACAAACATTAACACTCCCTCTTATCTAGGGAGGATGATCAAATAGAATGTGTTGTGGTCTCCCTTGTCAACACATATGACCCTAACTATAGCCATACAAAACATCATCACTCCCTCTTAGCTAGAGAAGATAAAAATCCATCAAGTTAATTAATCATTAATTTTGAAAGAGAGGAGATATCACCCCACTGTGATATCAGGAGATATGGTATATGCAAGAGTATCAAGTCACATGATGTTCACCATAGCTCATAAATATCCATGGTAAGTCTAATGACAATACCTCTCATGATGTCTGTCATATGGATACTAAGTTTATGTAGGGACATGTCATTATGTGATATGTTTCATAGGGTCCAATCAATATGTAATACTAATTTCAGAAGGATCCTAATATGATTCATATGGATACTAAGAAATTACATATCACATAAATCGTGATATGAAGTATCACCTAACTTGTGATATAGAATATCATATATCACATAATTCATGATATGAAGTATCACTTAACATGTGATACCAAGATTTACATATCACCTAACATGTGATATGAGGAATCACCTAACATGTGATATGAGGAATCACCTAACATGTGATACCCAATTTTCAATATCACCTAACATGTGATATGAGGAATTACCTAACATGTGATTCCTGATTTTCATACCCGCACCTTGATATGAGGAATCACCTTAGATCGTGATACCTGATTTTCATACCACCTTGATATGAGGAATCACCTTAGATCATGATACCTAATTTTCATACCACCTTGATATGAGGAATCACCTTAGATCATGATACCTAATTTTCATATCACCTTGATATGAGGAATCACCTTAGATCCTGATACCTAATTTTCATATCACCTCAGATCATGATACAAGGATATAGTAAATAAGAACATTACATTCCATTTACATATAACCCTATTATGGTATGTGCATAGACAAAAAATCTACCATAACAAATCTCTATTACAAGATCATCACCTTGTAACATCAAATACAAGTATTCATTGTCAAAAAGTCATCACCTTTCTCTAATGTTCACAGGAGGGCCCATAAGTCCTGGAGTCATGCACATGAAATCCACCTTGACTTATCTTAGAGGGTGGATCTATCATGGCTCATTCCAAAGGGTGAAGCAAGGGCTTTCACCTTAGACTTCTCTCTCAAGGAGAAGAATGCAATAACATACAAGATAATAGATTATAGATATTGAAACTCCTTTTCAACTAAGGCTTCATTCTCCAACATGCCAAGTTTATCCCGAAGGTACAAAACCTTACCTCTAGCAAGAAACTTGGTAAGAAAATAAGCCATATGTTCTATAGGGATAATTCACCTTGAATGGCATACTGATATTCTCTTATATAGTTTGCATAGCCTCTAGGAGATAGCATAAAGGCATTTTAGCCAGCACATATGAGACTCAATCTCATGATCATAATCCTCTAGATGCTTCCTTTAAGGTCTTGTAAGAACCTCCTCACCTCCTTGACTGAGGTTGTTTTAGATGAAATAACATTCTCCCTCTGAATCTAATATCAACCTTCTATGAGAAAGTCATGTCTTTCTTATTTAGTCTGCATTAAGCTCTTTTCTTGAATTTCCAACCATCTATCTAGGAATATCATGACCTAGATATCTGCATAAAAGCCTTCTAGTTCACATACATGGAATATCATCATTTGAATCATAATTCTTTTCCTTTCATAGTTTCCTGGTCACTAGGGAAACCATCATGATATGGTTTACTCCCTCCGAATCAATATGACCAAGATCCTTGGAAATTAAGGCATATCCTCTAGATATTATACTGACTCCCTCTGAGTACTAACATCAAAATTTAACCTTCTCGTCCAAGGTTTCCTTGAATGGTTCATCAGACTTCTTCTAAATGTGATATCAACCTTTTGACCTTCTTGTCCAAGGTTTCCTTCTAATAGACAAAGTGTCAGACTCCCTCTGAATATGGATCCTCAGAAGTTCATAGATGCAGATCCTATAGTTGCTCCCTATGAAGCTCAAGTTTGTGCATCAACCTCTTGACCTCCTTTTTTTCTTTTCAAGGTTGTCTATAATGGATTGTCAGACTCCCTCTAATTCTGATATCAATTCTCAACTCAGTTCCATAACTGCAGGCATTAAGTTCTTTCTCCCTTGAATACAATCTTGTATACTTCTAGATTTGTCCTTAATGCACTTCAAAGAGAGATTACAATTAGTTCATAAAACTAAACTATCCTGAAGGAAAATATTAATTATATAAGTATAAAAGATTTACTATCCCGATCTTATGGCATGAATTAATGACTCCAAATTTATAAACATTATTCAAGAGTAGAAATACTTATCTCTTATTGCCAAATATTACTAGCCTCAGGAAGTTTCTTCCACCAACTTATATTATCATCCTGATGCTAACATCAACATCCAATACCTTCATCGAAGGGGATCCTTATGGAGTGTTTTGACATATCACTCCAAACCATGGAGTTCATAACTATACATGAGCCTTCTAAAATATTCCTATCTTGCTATAGGACTATCGAGTCAGTATATTATAAGATAGTCAAGCCTTTCACAGTCACTATTCACTTCTATATGATACAGATGTCAAATTTGTAAAAGGGGATTAAGTTGTGTTCAAATATTTATCTATGAGGTTGGTATACACATAGATGCTGAAGACACCAACAAAATAATTCTATGCCACTTGCAATTACCACATTTGATGGGATTGCACCCTATTGAGGCAGTCATCAAATAATTTATGTACCTTCCCATTTCCATGAAGTCTCTAAAGTCTTTTCACCAAATCTCACAAACATTGAGGTATTCGGTCAAACAATTGTCGTGCCAAGTCTAGACTTCAACATTTGTCTTATAGATTGACCACCACATTAAGAGAAGGATTATAGAACGATGCAATTGATAATCAAATTTGATGACATAAATTCAATGTCTGGAGTTTGAAAATGTTGTGTTATCTTCATTCATCAATGTCTTCCTCTACCATAATCAATTTCAAAGAATATGAATTGCAACGTTTTGTTTTTAGATCCAACTTGTATCACTTAATCTATAATGGTCATCTTTCATATCTTTAATGTATGGATCCAATACATGTGTATTCTAAGTGTCCTACCATGAGATTGTTGATGACCCATCAATTCAACTTTAATAGAATTTCAATTTGTGACCGCAATCTATTAGAAGAGATACAAGGCTATCTCACGTTTCCATCTTATTAGCAATTTCTTCCCAATTTACATTATCAAAATGCCATTTGTCTGTGCGTTGATAGCTTAAGTTGCAAAGTATAATGCTCCAAATTTGATAACCTATAATATTTGTGATGCAGGAGCATCCTGGGTGTAAGAGCAATCTTGCATCACCCAAAAATATTTTTGTTTACTTTTCAATAAGGGATATCTTGTTTAGAGTTGCTATTTATGGAAACTAGCTATTATTAGTAAGTTGGTCATGTAATCTTTGAATGTTATGATTTCATAGGTGGAGGTTCATTTTGGTCATATCAGCCTGCCAGTAAAGTTTCATAGCCAGATCAAGTCTAGTTTTGAAGATATTGAAAATTTTCAGTATTGGCAGCTGGGTACAAAAACTTTGAACTCAATTTTGAAGGCTTTAGAGGCCCTAGATGAGGTTGAAACTTTGACTAAATGAAGCTTGCTTGTTTTAGGAATTGTAGAGCTCCTCGCACTCTTTTCGAGTTGGGGTCATAATAGTCAATCGGATCAACAGGTGATGACTTATGGTCCCGGAAGTCGGGCCACCTGAAATGGAAGAAAATAAATTTCCTTCAAAATTTCTGTTTGGGTTTCAAAATTTATTTTGAGCTGACTTTGATGTAATAAATTGAAAAATAAAATAATTGTAAGTTTGGTCGGCCCAAGGGCTAAATTTATGGAACCTTCTCGAGAGGTGGAAATTGCCTATATAAAGAAGGCCCGTAGTGTTGTCTAGGGCAGTTTTGGGTAGATCTAGGTAATGATTCGAGGCTTTGTCCTACACAATATTGTAAAGGGAATGCCCATGTGGCTTTGCATATTTTAATTCTAAAATTTATAATTCCACATTTGTGGAGATAATAAGAAGCCCATTTTCTATTCTTGCAAATTGTTGTTGTTTCTCTATTTTTGTTATGTGTTTGTGGTATTAAGGAGAGCACCCTTCATCAAGTGGTATCAGAGCAGGAGTTCTTGAGTGTGTAAATAGATCATCAAATGTGATGTAGTTTACACTAGGATCATGGTTAGGGTTTCAACGTGCATCACAAAAATGCCTCCATGAAGGGAACGTGGCAGAAGAGCTAGTGTTGTAACACCCGAGGTTAGAGCGCTCCAGAGACA
This sequence comes from Chamaecyparis obtusa, assembly GCA_027943335.1. Lineage (NCBI taxonomy): Eukaryota > Viridiplantae > Streptophyta > Pinopsida > Cupressales > Cupressaceae > Chamaecyparis > Chamaecyparis obtusa. The sequence continues at coordinate 1,047,151 of BSBK01005307.1, forward strand.
AGAGCAGGCATTGCAAGAAGAGATTCGTAGAGAAATGAATCTTAATATAAGAGATGAAAGTGAAGATGAAGCCGAGGGAGAAGGAAATTCTGATCAAGAAGAAGGCAAAATTTTGAATCAGGAGGAAGAAAGACTTTTTCGGGCCATTTCCAAGATCGGAAAAAGACCTAAAATTGAGGTTCCTACATTTTCAAGAAATATTAACCCAGAGGAGTTGATCAACTGGATCAATGAATGTGAAGAATATTTTGAGTATGAAGATATTGAGGATCTTGATAGGGTCAAATTCACAAAGGCCAAACTGAAAGGTCATGCAAAGATCTGGTGGCAAGAGAATCAGTTAGAGAAAAATAGAAGAGGGAAAGATAAAATCACAAGATGAGATCGAATGGTGGATAAATTGAAGCGACAGTTCATTCCTATTGATTATGAGCTTGACCTACTAAAGAAGATGCAAAGTTTGAAGCAAGCAGGAATATTTGTTCAGGAGTATACAAAGGATTTCTATCGAATCCTCATCAGAACAGGGCATGCAGAAGCTAATAAGGAGAAAGTTGCCCGTTACCTTAATGGGTTGAGGCCAAGCATTCAGGAGGAGTTGAATCTAGTTTGAATGAACATTATTGAAGAGGCATACCAACTTTTCCTAAAAGTAGAGGAAAAATTGAACAAGAAGTTTTAGAGAAGAAAAAATGGAAGAGGTCGTGGTGGACGATCTGGTGGATGGTCTTATGGAGGCCAAAATGAAGATCCAAAAAAGAAGGACGAGGTCAGTAGCAGTCAAAATCAGAGAGAAAAAAATTCCAATCATTTCCATGATCAAAATAATAAAGATCAAAAAAGAAGAGAAAGAGGACAAGGATCAGGAAGAGGAGGCTTTCGTGGAACATGTTTTCACTATGGAGAAGAAGGTCATAGGGCATTTGAATGTACTCAATGCCAAGGAAGGATAGATACAAGGAATGAAGGCCAAACCAAAGTTGCACATGTTGATGAGCATGCCAGATCATCACATTCTGAAGATGCTGAAAGAGGAGAAGTGCTGATTAATTGAAGAGTCCTACTGAGTGGTGAGAATGAACCTCAGCAAAGGAGGAGCCTGTTTCACACTAGATGCAAGTGTGAGGGTAAATGGTGTGATGTGATTACTAATAGTGGAAAAATTGACAATTTGGTATCAAAAGAGATGGTGAAAAAGTTGAAGCTCAAGAGACAGAGACACCCACATCCATATCAGATTGCTTAGGTGCAGGATGACCACAAGGTCATGGTCAATGAAAAATTCCTAGTGACGTTCAAGATTGGCAGATACCATGATGAGGTACTATGTGATATCATATCTATGGATGCATGTCATATGTTGTTGGGTAGACCATGGTAGTTTGACAGGTGTGCTGTAAATGATGGTCTTGCGAATACCTATTCCCTAACAAAGGATGGAGTGCAACATAAGCTAAAGCCATTGAATCACATAGAAGAAAAGGTATGTGGTAGTGCAAGAATAAATTTTGTTGATGGAATAAAATTCTTAGATGGTATGAGGCATGAGCATGTGTGTTTTGCTTTAATTCCAAAAGCTGGTAAAGAGGAAGTAGAAGATGTACTTGTCGAAGTTGCATATTTGTTGAATGAGTTTCAGGATATTGTGTCCGATAATGTTCTTGATGGATTACCACTAGTAAGGAAGATCAGTCATCAGATGGACCTAATTCCAAGAGCTAGTTTTCCAAATAAGGCAGCACACAAAATGACACCAACAGGAAGTGAAGAGCTGAATAGACAAGTACATGAGTTATTAAAGAAGGGGTTGATTCGAGAGAGTCTGAGTTCCTATGTTGTACCAATAGTATTAGCACCAAAGAAGAATGGAGAATGGAGGATGTGTACATATTTCAAGAAAATAAACAAGATCACAATCAAGTACATGTTTCCATTGCCACGAATGGATGATATTATGGACTGTTTGAGTGGGGCTATGTATTTCTCAAAGATAGATCTAAAGAGTGGATATCACCAAATTTAGATCAGAGAAGGAGATGAATGGAAGACTTCCTTCAAGAAAAAAGAAGGACTGTATGAGTGGTTAGTCATGCCTTTTGGGCTAACCAATGCACTGAGCCCTTTCATGCGGCTCATGAATGAGGTTCTGAAAGAGTTTCTGGGTAAGTTTGTCATTGTTTACCTAGATGATATTTAGATCTTTAGTAAGACATTGGAAGAGAATATGTTGAATATTCATATGGTGTTTGAGAAGCTGAGAGAAGAGAAATTGTTGATAAATTTGAAGAAGTGCAGTTTTGTGAAGAAAGAGTTAGTGTATTTGGGATTTGTAGTTTCAGCAGAAGGTCTAAAAATGGACCTAGAGAAAGTACAAGCTATCCTTGAATGGCCTACTCCAAAGAGTGCTATAGAGGTAAGATCTTTTCATGGTTTGGCTAGATTTTATAGAAAGTTTATCAGAAATTTTAGCAGTATTTATGGACCCTTGACTGAAACAATGAGAGGGGATAGAAAATAGTTCAAGTGGACTAATGGGGTAGATATGAGTTTTAAAATGTTAAAATAAAAAGTTACAGAACAACCTGTTTTAACACTTCTAGATTTTAATGAGGTGTTCCAAGTAGACTGTGATGCTAGTGGTACTACAATAGGAGCTGTTATGATCGAAGAAGGTAAACTTGTTGCTTATTTTAGTGAGACGTTAAACGATGCCAAGAGAAAATATTCTATTTATGATCAAGAATTTTATGCTATAGTTCAAGTATTGAAGAAGTGGAGACACTATTTGCTTCCTAAGGAGTTTTTTGTGTATACTAATCATCAAGCTTGGCAAAATTTGAATAGTTAAGGAAAGTTGAATCAGAGGCATTTGAAATGGGTTGAGTTTTTGTAGAGTTATACATTTTTTTTTGAAACATAGGAGTGGAAAGTCTAACAGGGTTGCAGATGCTCTTAGCAGAAGGCAACTATTGCTGATAGAGATGTAGATTGAGGTTGTTGGGTTCAAGGAACTCAAGAATTTGTATCCAAAGGATTCTGATTTTGGTGAAGCTTGGAAAGCTTGTAAAGAACCTGTTACTCTAGACAGAATGAAGTGGTTGGATTTCCTCATTCAGGATGAAATGCTATTTAGAGGGAGTCAGTTGTGCATTTCAAGAAGTTCTATGAGGGAGAATCTCATCAAGGAGAGGCATAGCAGAGGATTGGCTAGACATTTGGGTCATGATAAAATCCTTTCTTTGGTTAGTGAGAATTATTATTGGCCACAGTTGCAGCAAGATGTGAAGAAGTTTGTACAGAGTTGCAGAGTATGTCAGATGGTGAAAGGAGTGAAGCAGAATACAGGGTTGTATCAACCATTACCTATACCAGAGAAACCTTGGGAGTATATCATTATGGACTTTGGTCTTAGTTTACTGAGGACACAGTGGGGACATGATTCAATTTTTGTGGTAGTTGACAGATTTTTGAAGATGACACATTTTATTCCCTACAAGAAGACTAATGATGTTGTTCATGTAGCATAAATTTTTTTCAGAGAAGTAGTGAGACTACATGATTGCCAAAGACCATAGTTTCAGATCAGGACACTAAGTTTGTTGGATATTTCTAGCGTACATTATGAAAGAAGTTGAAGATAGATTTGAAGTTCAGTTCATCACATCATCCATAGATTGATGGATAGACAAAGGTGGTGAATAGGAGTTTGAGAAATTTGCTGAGTTGTTTGGTTGGAGATAAGCCAACAGGATGGGATTTGATTTTGCCATAGGCAGAATTTGCATACAATAATTCTGTCAATAAGAGCACTAGTAAATCACCATTCCAGATTATATATGGAAGTAGTCCAAGAAATGCATCTGAGTTGAGAAATATAGATAAACGAGAAATAAGTAGTACTGAAGCTAAGGATTTTACAGAACACTTGAAGAACATCCATGAGGAGGTGAGGAAGCATATTACCAAGATGAATGCACATTATAAGGCTAAGGTAGATGAGAAAAGGAGGCATAAAGATTTTTAGGTTGGAGATGAAGTCATGTTTCATTTGCAGAAGGAGCGATTTCCAGTTGGTACATATAACAAGTTGAAAATGAAGAAGTTTTGGCCATGTATGATAGTGAAGAAGCATGATTCAAGAAATGCATATGAGGTCGAGTTTCCTACTGAGCTTAATATTTCACAGTGTTTAACATTTTAGATTTGATAGAGTATCATGAAGGAGGTGTTGAAGATGAGATCATAGTAGCAGAGTGGAGTATTCCAACAACTAGTTCAGATACTAAGGAGATTGAGGATATACTGGATAGTCATGTTGGCAGAAGCACAAGAAACTAGATATATGAAAAATATCTGGTCAAATGGAAAGGATGACCTATTGAAGATTCATCATGGCTGACAAAGGAGGTGGTTAACCATCTTGTTTTTCCTCTTCACACGTGAGTCGTTACAAGGTCACTTCTGAAATTACCCCGGGTGTCTAGTGCAAGAGCATCCTGGGTGTAAGAGCAGTCTTGCATCACCCAAAAATATTTTTGTTTTCTTTTCAATAAGGGCTATCTTGTGTAGAGCTGCTATTTATGGAAACTTGCTATTTTTAATAAGTTGGTCATGCAATCTTGGAATGTTCTGATTTCACAGGTGGAGGTTAATTTTTGTCATATCAACCTGCCAGTAAAGTTTCATAGCCAGATTAAGTCTAGTTTTGAAGATATTGAAAATTTTCGGTATTGGCAGCTGGGTACAGAAACTTCAAACTCAATTTTGAAGGCTTTAGAGGCCCCAGATGAGGTTGAAACTTTGGCCAAATGAAGCTTTCTCAATTTAGGCATTGTAGAGCTCCTTACACCCTTTCTAAATTGGGGTCATAATAGTCAATCAGATCAACGGGTGATGACTTATGGTCCTGGAAGCCGGGCCACTTGAAATGATAGAAAATAAATTTCTTTCAAAATTTCTATTTGGGTTTCAAAAGTTATTTTAAGTTGAATTTAATGTAATAAATTGAAAAATAAAATAATTCTAAATTTGGTAGTCCCAAGGGCTAAATTTATGGAACCTTCTCGGGCGGTGGAAATTGCCTATAGAAAGAAGGCTTGTAGTGTTGTCTAGGGCAATTCTGGGTAGATCTGGGTAATGATTCGAGGCTTTGTCCTACATAATATTGTAAAGGGAATGCCCATGTGACTTTTCATATTGTAATTCTAAAATTTGTAATTCCACATTTGTGGAGATAATAAGAAGCCCATTTTCTGTTCTTGCAAATTATTGTTGTTTCTCTATTTTTGTTATGTGTTTGTGATATTAAGGGGAGCACCCTTCATCAAGTGGTATCAGAGAAGGAGTTCCTAAGTGTGTAAATAGATTGCTGACTTTGAGGTAGTTTGCACCAGGACCGTGGTTAAGGTTTCAGCGCGAATCACAAAAATGCCTCCACGAAGGGAACACGGCGGAAGAGCTGATGTTGTAACACCTTAGGTTAGAGCACTTCAGAGATAAGTGCGAGCATTGTAAGAAGAGATTCATAGAGATATGAATTTTAATGTCAGAGACAAAAGTGAGGATGAAGCTGAGGGAGAAATAAATTTTGATCAAGAAAAAGGTGAAATTTTGAACCAGGAGGAAAAAAGAATTTTTCGGGCCATTTTCAAGATCGGGAAAAGACCTAAGGTTGAGGTTCCTACATTTTTAAGAAATCTTAACCTAGAGGAGTTGATTGACTGGATTAATGAATGTAAAAAATATTTTGAGTATGAAGATATTGAGGATCTTGATAGGGTCAAATTTGTGAAAGCCAGACTGAAAGGTCATGTGAAGATTTGGTGGCAAGAGATTCAATTGGAGCAAAATAGAAGAGGGAAAGATAAAATAACAATATGGGATCAAATGGTGGCTAAATTGAGAGGGAAACTCATTCCTGTTGATTATGAGCTTGACCTACTAAACAAGATACAAAGTTTGAAGCAAGCAAGAAGATCTATTCAGGAGTATAAAGAGGAGTTCTATTGAATCCTCATCAGAACAGGACATGCGAAAGCTGATAAGAAGAAAGTTTCCCTTTACCTTAATGGGTTGAGGTCAAGCATTCAGGAGGAGTTGAATCTGGTTCAAATGAACAGTATTGAAGAGGCATACTAGTTTTAACTAAAAGTAGAAAAAAATATGAACAAGAAGTTTGAGAGTAGAAAAAATGGAAGAGGTCATGGTGGATGATCTGGTGAAAAGTCTTATGGAGGCTAGAATAAAGATCCGAAAGAGAAGGATGAGGTCAATAGCAGTCAAAATTAGAGAGGAAACAATTCCAATCATTTCCATGATCAGAATAATAGAGATCAAAGAAGAAGAGGAAGAGGACAAGGATTAGGAAGAGGAGGCTTCCGTGGAACAAGTTTTCACTGTGGAAAAGAAGGTCATAGGGCATTTGAATGTCCTCAACACCAAGGAAGGATAGATAGGAGGAATGAAGGTCAGGCCAGAGTTGGACATGTTGATGAGGATGGTAGATTATCACATTCTGAAGATGCTGAAAGAGGAGAAATGCTGATTAATAGAAGAGTCCTACTGAGTGGTGAAAATGAACCTGAGCAAAGGAGGAGCCTATTTTGCAGTAGATGCAAGTGTGAGGGTAAATATTGTGATGTGATTATTCATAGTGGAAGCACTGACAATTTGGTGTCAGAAGAGATGGTGAAAAAGTTGAAGCTCAAGAGACAGAGACACCCACATCCATATCAGATTGTTTGGGTGCAGGATGACCACAAGGTCATGGTCAATGAACAATGCCTAGTGAAGTTCAAGATTGGAGGATACCATGATGAGTACTGTGTGATATCATTTCTATGGATGTATGCCATATATTGTTAGGTAGACCATAACAGTTTGACAAGTGTGCTGTACATGATGGTCTTGTGAATACCTATTCCCTGACGAAGGATGAAGTGCGACATAAGCTAAAGCCATTAAACGACACATAAGAAAAGGTATGTGGAATTGCAAGAATAATTTTTGTTGATGGAAGAAAATTCCTAGATGGTATGAGGCATGAGCATGTGTGTTTTTATTTATTTGCAAAAGCTAGTAAAGAGGAAGTAGAAGGTGTACCTCTCGAAGTTGCAAATTTGTTGAATGAGTTTCAGGATATTGTGTCTGATAATGTTCCTGATGGATTACCACTAGTAAGGAATATCAGTCATCAGATGAACTTGATTCTAGAAGCTAGTTTGCCAAATAAGGTAGCACACAGAATGACACCAACAAAAAGTGAATAGCTGAATAGACAAGTACACGAGTTATTGCAGAAGGGGCTGATTCGAGAGAGTTTGAGTCCCTGTGCTATACCACTAGTATTATCACCAAAGAAGAATGGAGAATGGAGGATGTTTATAGACTCTAGGGCAATAAATAAGATCACAATCAAGTACACGATTCCATTGCCATGAATGGATGATATTATGAAATATTTGAGTGGGGTTGTGTATTTCTCAAAGATAGATCTGAAGAGTGGATATCACCAGATTTAGATCAGAGAAGGAGATGAATGGAAGACTACATTCAAGACAAAGGAAGGACTGTATGAGTGGTTAGTCATGCCTTTTGGGCTAACCAATGCACTGAGCACTTTCATGCGGCTCATGAATCAGGTTCTGAAAGAGTTTCTGTGTAAGTTTGTCATTGTTTACCTAGATGATATTTTGATCTTTAGTAAGACATTGGAAGAGCATATGATACATATTCGTATGGTGCTTAAGAAGATGAGAGAAGAGAAATTGTTGATAAATTTGAAGAAGTGCAATTTTGTGAAGAAAGAGTTAGTGTATTTGGAATTTCTAGTTTTAGTAGAAGGTCTATAAAATGGACCTAGAAAAACTATAGGCTATCCTTGAATCACCTACTCCAAGGAGTGCTACAGAGGTAAGATCTTTTCATGGTTTGGCTAGCTTTTACAGAAAGTTTATCAAAAATTTTAGTAGTATTTGTGGACCCTTGACTGAAACAATGAGAGAGGATAAAAAAGAGTTCAAGTGGACTAATGGGGTAGATAAGAGTTTTAAACTGTTGAAATAGAAAGTTACAAAACAACCTATTTTAACACTTGTAGATTTTAATAAGGTGTTTCAAGTAGACTGTGATGCTAGTGGTACTACAATAGGAGCTGTTATGAGCCAATAAGGTAAACCTGTTTCTTATTTCAGTGCGAAGTTAAATGGTCTCAAGACAAAATATTCTATTTATGATCAGGAATTTTATGCTATAGTTTAAGTATTGAAGAAGTGGAGACACTACCTACTTCCTAAAGATTTTTTTTTGTATACTGATCATCAAGCTTTGCAATAGTTGAATAGTCAAAGAAAGTTGAATCAAAGGCATTTGAAATGGGTTGAGTTTTTGCAGAGTTATACATTTATTTTGAAACACAGGAGTGGAAAGTCTAACAGGGTTGTAGATGCCCTTAGTAGAAGATAACTATTGCTGACAGAGATGCATATTAAGGTGGTTGGCTTCAAGGAACTCAAGAATTTGTATCCAGAGGATCCTGATTTTGGTGAAGCTCAGAAAGCTTGTAAAGAACCTGTTACTCTAGACAGAATGAAGTGGTTGGATTTCATCATTCAAGATGAAATGCTATTCAGATGGAGTTAGTTGTGCATTCCAAGAAGTTCTATGAGGGAGAATCTCATTAAGGAGAAGTATAGTGGAGGATTGGTTGGACATTTTGGTCATGCTAAAACCCTTTCTTTGGTTAGTTCAAATTATTATTGGCCACAGTTGCAACAAGATGTCAAAAAGTTTGTACAGAGTTGTAGAGTATGACAGATGGCAAAAGGAGTGAAGCAGAATATAGGTTTGTATAAGCCATTACCTGTACCAGAGAAACCTTGGGAGGATATCAGTATGAACTTTGTTTTTGGTTTACCGAGGACACAATGGGTACATGATTCAATTTTTGTGGTGGTTGATAAATTTTTGAAGATGGAACATTTTATTTCCTACAAGAAGACTAATGATGTTGTTCATGTAGCAGAATTGTTTTTCAGATAAGTAGTGAAACTACATGGTTTTCCAAAGACCATAGTTTCATATCGGGACACTAAGTTTGTTGGATATTTCTAGCGTACATTATGGAAGAAGTTGAAGATAGATTTGAAGTTCAGTTCATCACATCATCCACAAACTGATGGATAGATAGAGGTGGTGAATAGGAGTTTGAGAAATTTGCTGAGATGTTTGGTTGGAGATAAGCTAACAGGATGGGATTTGATTTTACCATAGGCAAAATTTGCATACAATAATTTTGTCAACAGGAGCACTAGTAAATTACCATTCCAGATTGTATATGGAAGTAGTCCAAAAAATACATCTGAGTTGAGAAAGATAGATAAAGGAGAAATAAGAAGTACTGAAGTTGAGGATTTTACATAACACTTGAAGAACATCCATGAGGAGGTGAGGAATCATATTACCAAGATGAATGCAGAGTATAAGGCTAAGGTAGATGAGGAAAGGAGGCATAAAGAATTTCAGGTTAGAGATGAAGTCATGGTTCATTTGCGAAAGGAGCGATTTCTAATTGGTACATATAACAAGTTGAAAATAAAGAAGTTTGGGCCATGTAAGATAGTGAAGAAGCATGATTCAGGAAATGCATATGAGGTTGAGTTGCCTACTAAGCTAAATATTTTACCAGTATTTAACATTTTAGATTTGACAGCGTATCATGAAGGAGGTGTTGAAGATGGGATCATGACAGCATAGTGGAGTATTCCAGCAACTAATTCAAATACCAAGGAGATTGAGGATATACTAGATAGTCATGTTGGCAGAAGCACAAGGAATAGGATATATGAATAATATATGGTCAAATGGAAAGGATGACATGTTGAAGATTCATCATGGCTAACAAAGGAGGAGGTTAACTATCTTGGTTTTCCTTTGCACACTTGAGTCGTGACAAGGTCACTTCTCAAATTACCCCGCGTGTCTAATCTAGGAGAATCCTGGGTGTAAGAGCAATCTTGCATCACCCAAAAATATTTTTGTTTGCTTTTCAATAAGGGCTATCTTATGCAGAGCTGCTATTTATGGAAACTTTCTATTTTTAGCAAGTTTGTGATGCTATCTCGAAATGTTTTGATTTCATAGGTGGAACTTCATTTTGGTCATATTAGCCTGCTAGTAAAGTTTCATAGCCAGATCAAGTCTAGTTTTGAATATATTGAAAATTTTCAGTATTGGCAGCTGGGTATAAATACTTCGAACTCAGTTTTGAAAGCTTTAGAGGCCCCGGATGAGGTTGAATCTTCGGCCAAATGAAGCTTGCTTGATTCAAGCATTGTAGAGCTCCTCACACCCTTTTCGAATTGGGGTTATAATAGTCAATCAGATCAATGGGTGATGACTTATGGTCCCGAAATTTGGGCCACCTGAAATGGCAAAAAATAAATTTCCTTCAATTTTTTTTTTGGGTTTCAAAAGTTATTTTGAGCTGACTTTGATGTAATAAATTAAAAAATAAAATAATTCTAAGTTTGGTCAGCCCAAGGGCTAAATTTTTGGAACCTTCTCGGGCAGTGGAAATTGCCTATATAAAGAAGGCCCGTAGTGTTGTCTAGGGCAGTTCTGGGTAGATCTGGGTAATGATTTGAGGCTTTGTCCTATAAAATATTTTAAAGGGAATGTCCATGTGGCTTTGCATATTTTAATTCTAAAATTTGTAATTTCACATTTGTGGAGATAATAAGAAGCCCATTTTCTGTTCTTGCAAATTGTTGTTGTTTCTCTATTTTTTTAATTTGTTTATGGTATTAAGGGGAGTACTGTTAAACAAGTGGTATCAGATCAGGATTTCCTGAGTGTGTAAAAGGATCACCAACTGTGAGGCAATTTGCACTAGGACCATGGTTATGGTTTGAGTGCACATCACAAAAATGCCTCCATGAAGGGAATGTGGCAGAAGAGCTAGTGTTGTAACACCTGAGGTTAGAGTGCTCTAGAGACAAGTGCAAGCATTGCAACAAGAGATTCGTAATGGAATGAATGTTAATGTCAGAGATGAAAGTGAGGATGAAGCTAAGGGAGAAGGAAATTTTGATCAAGAAGAAGGCAAAATTTTGAACCAGGAGGAAGAAAGACTTTTTTGGGCCATTTCCAAGATCAGGAAAAGACCTAAGATTGAGGTTCCTACATTTTCAAGAAATCTTAACTTAGAGGAGTTGATCAATTGGATCAATGAATGTGAAGAATATTTTGAGTATGAAGATATTGAGGATCCTGATAGGGTTAAATTCATGAAGGCCAGACTGAAAGGTCATGCGAAGATCTAGTGGCAAGAGATTCAATTGGAGTGAAATAGAAGAGGGAAAGATAAAATCATAAGATGAGATCGAATGGTGGATAAATTGAAGTGGCAGTTCATTCCTATTGATTATGAGCTTGACCTACTAAAGAAGATGCAAAGTTTGAAGCAAGCAGGAAGATTTGTTCAGGAGTATATAGAGGAGTTCTATCGAATCCTCATCAGAATAGGCCATGCAAAAGCTGATAAGGAGAAAGTTGCCCATTACCTTAATGGGTTGAGGCCAAGCATTCAGGAGGAGTTGAATCTGGTTTGAATGAACAGTATTGAAGAGGCATACCAGTTTGCCCTAAAAGTAGAGGAAAAGTTGAACAAGAAGTTTGAGAGAAAACAAAATAGAAGAGGTTGTGGTGGATGATCTGATGGACGGTCTTATGGAAGTCGAAATGAAGATTGGAAAAAGAAGGATGAGGTCGGTAGTAGTCAAAATTATAGAGGAAATAATTCCAATCATTTCCATGATAAAAAATAATAGAGATCAAAGAGGAAGAGGAAGAGGACAAGGATCAGGAAGAGGAGGCTTTCGTGGAACATGTTTTCACTATGGAGAAGAAGGTCATAGGGCATTTGAATGTCCTCAATGCAAAGGAAGGATAGATAGGAGCAATGAAGGCCAGACCAGAGTTACACATGTTGATGAGGATGCTAGATCATCACATTCTGAAGATGCTAAAAGAGGAGAAACACTGATTAACAGAAGAGTCCTACTGAGTGGTGAGAATGAACCTGAGAAAAGGAGGATCCTATTTCGCACTAGATGCAAGTGTGAGGGTAAATGTTGTGATGTGATTATTGATAGTGGAAGCACTGGCAATTTGCTGTAAGAAGAGATGGTGAAAAATTAGAAGCTCAAGAGACAGAGACACCCACATCCATATCATTTTTCTCGGGTGTAGGATAACCACAAGGTCATGGTCAATGAACAATGCCTAGTGAAGTTCAAGATTGGCAGATACCATGATGAGGTACTATGTGATATCATATCTATGGATGCATGTCATATGTTGCTGGGTAGTCCATGGCAATTTGACAGGTGTGTTGTACATGATGGTCGTGCAAATATCTATTCCTTGATGAAGGATGGAGTGCGACATAAGCTAAAGCCATTGAATAACATAGAAGAAAAGGTATGTCATAGTGCAAGAATAACTTTTGTTAATGGAAGAAAATTCCTAGATGGTATGAGGCATGATGCATGTGTATTTTTCTTTAATTCCAAAAGCTGATAAAGAGGAAGTAGAAGATGTACCTGTCAAAGTTGCAGATTTGTTGAATGAGTTTTAGGATATTGTGTCTAATAATGTTCTTGATGGATTACCACCAGTAAGGAAGATTAGTCATCAGATGGACTCGATTCTAGGAGCTAGTTTTCCAAATAAGGTAGCACACAGAATGACACCAACATAAAGTGAAGAGCTGAATGGACAAGTACATGAGTTATTGCAGAAGGGGTTGATTTGAGAGAGTTTGAGTCCCTGTGCTGTACCAGCAGTATTAGCACAAAAGAAGAACAAAGAATGGAGGATGTGTACAGACTCTAGGGCAATAAACAAGATCACAATCAAGTATAGGTTTCCATTGCCAGGAATGGATGATATTATGGACTGTTTGAGTGGGGCTGTGTATTTCTCAAAGATGGATCTGAAGAGTGGATATCACCAAATTCAAATCAAAGAAGGAGATGAATGAAAGACTACCTTCAAGAAAAAGGAAGGACTGTATGAGTGGTTAGTCATGCCTTTTGGGCTAACCAATGCACTGAGCGCTTTCATGCAGCTCATGAATGAGGTTCTGAAAGAGTTTCTGGGTAAGTTTGTCATTGTTTACCTAGATGATATTTTGATCTTTAGTAAGACATTGGAAGAGCATATGATGCATATTCGTATGGTGTTTGAGAAGCTGAGAGAAGAGAAATTGTTAATAAATTTGAAGAAGTGTAGTTTTGTGAAGAAAGAGTTAGTGTATTTGAGATTTGTAGTTTCAGCAGAAGGTCTAAAAATGGACCCAAAGAAAGTATAGGCTATCCTTGAATGGTCTACTCCAAGGAGTGCTACATAGGTAAGATGTTTTCATAGTTTGGCTAGCTTTTAGAGGAAATTTTATCAAAAATTTTAGCAGTATTTGTGGACCCTTGATTGAAACAATGAGAGGGGATAGAAAAGAGTTGAAGTGGACTAATGTGGTAGATAATAGTTTTAAACTGTTGAAATAGAAAGTTACAGAACAACCTGTTTTAACACTTCCAAATTTTAATAAGGTGTTTCAAGTAGACTGTGATGCTAGTGGTACTACAATAGGAGCTGTTATGAGCCAAGAAGGTAAACCTATTGCTTATTTTAGTGAGAAGTTAAATGATGCCAAGAGAAAATATTCTGTTTATGATCAAGAATTTTATGCTATAGTTCAAGCATTGAAAAAGTGGAGACACTATTTGCTTCCTAAGGAGTTTTTTTTGTATACTGATCATGAAGCTTTGTAATATTTGAATAGTCAAGGAAAGTTGAATCAGAGGCATTTGAAATGGGTTGAGTTTTTGCAGAGTTATACATTTGTTTTGAAACACAGGAGTGGAAATTCTAACAGGGTTCCAGATGCTCTTAGCAGAAGGCAACTATTGTTGACACAAATGCAGATTGAGGTGGTTGGGTTCAAGGAACTCAAGAATTTGTATCCAGAGGATCTTGATTTTGGTGAAGCTTGGAAAGCTTGTAAAGAACCTGTTACTCTAGACAAAATGAAGTGGTTGGATTTCATCATTCAAGATGAAATTCTATTGAGAGTGAGTCAATTGTGCATTCCAAGAAGTTATATGAGGGATAATTTCATCAAGAAGTATAGCGAAGGATTGGTTGGACATTTGGGTCATGGTAAAACCCGTTCTTTGGTTAGTGAGAATGATTATTGGCTATAGTTGCAACAAGATGTCAAGAAGTTTGTACAGAGTTGCAGAGTATGTCAGATGGTGAAAGGAGTGAAGCAGAATATAAGGTTGTATCAGCCATTACCTTTACCAGAGAAACCTTGGGAGGATATCAGTATGGACTTTATTCTTGGTTTACCGAGGACACATCGGGGACATGATTCAATTTTTATGGTAGTTGATAGATTTTTTAAGATGCCACATTTTCTTCCCTACAAGAAGACTAATGATGTTGTTCATGTAGTAGAATTATTTTTCAGAGAAGTAGTGAGACTACATGGTTTGCCAAAGACCATAGTTTTAGATCGGGACACTAAGTTTGTTGGATATTTCTGGGGTACATTGTGGAAGAAGTTGAAGATAGATTTGAAGTTCAGTTCATCACATCATCCACAGACTGATGGATAGACAAAGGTGGTGAATAGGAGTTTGAGAAATTTTCTAAGATGTTTGGTTGGAGATAAGCCAATAGGATGGGATTTGATTTTACCATAGGTAGAATTTGCATACAATAATTCTATCTATAGGAGCACTGGTAAATCACCATTCCAGATTGTATATGGAGGTAGTCTAAGAAATGCATCTAAATTGAGAAAGATAGATAAAGGAGAAATACGTAGTACTGAAGTAGAGGATTTTGTAGAACACTTGAAGAACATCATGAGGAGGTGAGGAATTATATTACCAAGATGAATGTATAGTATAAGGCTAAGGTAGATGAGAAAATGAGGCATAAAGAATTTCAGGTTGGAGATGAAGTCATGGTTCATTTGCGGAAGGAGCAATTTCTAGTTGGTACATATAACAAGTTGAAAATGAAGAAGTTTGGGCCATGTAATATAGTGAAGAAGAATGATTCAAGAAATGCATATGAGGTCGAGTTTCCTACTGAGCTGAATATTTCACCAGTATTTAACATTTTAGATTTGAAAGAGTATCATGAAGGAGGTGTTGAAGATGAGATCATGACAACATAGTGGAGTATTCCAGCAACTAGTTTAGATACCAAGGAGATTGAGGATATACTGGATAGTCATGTTGGTAGAAGCACAAGGAATAGGATATATGAAGAATATCTGGTCAAACGGAAATGACAATCTATTGAAGATTCATCATGGCTGACAAAGGAGGAGGTTAACCATCTTGGTTTTCCTCTGCATACCTAAGTTATGACAGGGTCACTTCTCAAATTACCCCTAGTGTTTGATGCAGGAGCATCCTAGGTGTAAGAGTAATCTTGCATCACCCAAAAATATTTTTGTTTGCTTTTCAATAAGGGCTATCTTGTGTAGAGCTGCTATTTATGGAAACTTTCTATCTTTAGTAAGTTAGTTATGTGATCTCAGAATGTTCTGATTTGATAGGTGGAGGTTCATTTTGGTCATATCAACCTGCCAGTAAAGTTTCATAGCCAGTTCAAGTCTAGTTTTGAAGATATTGAAAATTTTTGGTATTGGCAGTTGGGTACAGAAACTTCAAACTCAGTTTTGAAGTCTTTAGAGGCCCTAGATGAGGTGAAAACTTTGGCTGAATGAATCTTGCTTGATTCAAGCATTGTAGAGCTCATCACACCCTTTCTGAATTGCGGTCATAATAGTTAATCAGATCAATGGGTGATGACTTATGGCCCTAGAAGTCTAGCCACTTGAAATGGCAGAAAATAAATTTCCTTCAAAATTTTTGTTTAGGTTTCAAAAGTTATTTTGAGCCAACTTTGATGTAATAAATTGAAAAATAAAATAATTCTAAGTTTGGTCGGCCCAAGGGCTAAATTTCTAGAACCTTCTCGGGTGATGGAAATTGTCTATATAAAGAAGGCCTGTAGTGTTGTCTAGGGCAGTTCTGGGTAGATCTAGGTAATGATTCGAGGCTTTGTCCTACAAAATATTGTAAAGTGAATATCCATGTGGCTTTTCATATTGTAATTCTAAAATTTGTAATTCCACATTTATGGAGATAATAAGAAGTCCATTTTCTGTTCTTGCAAATTGGTGTTGTGTCTCTATTTCTGTTATGTGTTTGTGGTATTAAGGGGAGCACCCTTCATCGATTTGTCTTGAGACAAAGACCCTCGCTTCATCACCAAATGTAGAAGGAAGCTGATCATGAGAGCTTTGGAGGAATTTGTGTCGTATTACTTGGAGACACCTCTATTATCAAAAGTTAGTCAGTTGGAGGCTTAAGAACTAGAGACTTGGTGACTTCGATCGAGGTCTTCATGTTTTTCAGCCTTATTGTATATTCTTTAGAAGAAAACAATCCTTTGATTGAGTCGTGATAGCCACCATCAAATTCAAACCAAATGCCTTATACATCATCAGAGATAGACAATCCACAACTCCAGTGCATTCTATTTTTCACACCATAAATTCCATGGTTGTCGATCATTGAGAGTGGAAGAAATATGACAGTGATACATCACTATATTTGTTTCCACCAAAAATATAACAATGAGTGTCCATTCACACCCTCGGGATTTACCAATGAGCACGTTGGTTGCTTAAAGCTTCAAGATGTCATTGGTTTTAGGTGAGTTTTGAAAGCAAACAAAATTTTGATTACATATCAGGAAATCAGGCACTTTAAGAAGTTTAGCACCAACCAACTATGCTTGGGAGTTCTATAAAACCCAATTAACTGATATAGAATAGACTTCAACTCATTTCACAACTGTATTACAAACTATCAGATTTGAGAGGCTTGGAATGTTATTTTGAATTGAGTCTAACAATTTGGTGGCTCTTGAACCTGTCATAGACCCAATAATAAAGACTTTTAACTCTTTCACCAGAAGAAATACCTTTCATCTGATGTAGGATGTGGTTGCTTTAGGTTTAGTATGAATCTCAAATTCATTTCAACTATTGCAACAATGTGCAATAGAGTAAACTTTTACAACTACCAAGCAGTCTTTGATATTTGGAGTCTCCAATGGATGCAGATTTTGAACACATGCTGTTGGAATCAAATAATATGAGTTAATCTCATAACCAACATATTGCTTGACAATGAATTCATTCAACTTCATTTTTATATTCTCTAAATAAATTTCTTTCTCACATATGCAGTCTGGCTCTGATACCATGTTAAGGTTTTAGGATCATTGCAAATGTAATAGCACTGCCTAGATTGTGTAGGGTATTTGTTTTCCAAATGCAACAATCTATCTTGTTTATATTGGGAATGAGGCTATGAGAGACATGTCCCTTCATGAGACATGTATATTCATTTTATAATGTTTCATTAATTAATCATATATTAGAATAATATATATTAATAATACACACACACACATACACACACACACAATATATATATTATTAATCAATATCTAAGTATTATATGTATTCTAAGTGATCATACAACTGAAGCTACAAACATTAACACAAAGAAAGTAGAAAATTCCATTCAGTAACTATTACTTAACCGAGCTCCAGATCTATGTAACTGAGCAATTTTGTCTTCACCAGATCTATCTCTACAGTCATCACCACTAGATCCAACAACTTCAAAGTCTTCAGAAGCTTCCTCATAACCATCTTTAGTACCAAAATTCTAGGGTACACCAGTAACAACTCTCATGATCTGAGCGACCATATCATTCTTCATCAATTCCATCTCAGATCTGAAATCAGATTTCACCTTCTCTGTAATCCTAGATTCCATAGTATCATAGAGATCAACAATTACTCTAGGGTCCAATCTTCTCGGAGGCATCCATAAAGATAAGAGAAACACTCTGCAAAAAAATCCTACACCGACCACCTTGTGGAATTCTGCAAGTTGTATGCAAGTTAGATCTCAACCTGCCACCTCGCACAAACAACTAGGGAAAGATCCACAAGTTCAGTGCCATAGATCTGCAACTCAAATCACATGATCTCTTCACCAACAAGATCAACTTCACAAGATCAGCCTTGCTAGGTCAACCTTTGCTCCACACAAGATCAAACCTTCACTCTGATACCACCTGACATAGACCAAGGTGAGAGAATCCAATTAAGGACAGTCCAACCTTATAGCTTCAGAACAACACAACAGAATAACACAACATAAAAATTATTTTAACTCAAATTTTCATTAACATGCCTAGCTATAAGCCTTCCAGGTTAGGGCCAATTAAAATGAAGAAGTAATTATGCAAGATCAACAAGATCCAGTACAAATCCAAGTAGTTTAGTTCTGAAAATTTTTAGCAACTGATGAAAAACCTAAGGTAGATCTAAACTTGAGCTCGCAAGCCTTCAAGCAATCTCCTTGTCTCCAAGCCTCAACCACTAGCTCTACTAATACAACTATTAGATAGAAATTTGATCTGCAAGATCTCGCAAGATCTTTTCCACAACTTCACTTATCTGGTTCTCCCAACTCTTCTCTCAGAAATTCCTATCTCCCTCTCCTCCTAAACAACTACCCAAACACCCTATAAATACTAATCATTAGCCACAAGTCAGCTGGATGATATTGATAACTCTTACAAACAAATATTAAATGTAGTACAAGTCGGCTCTCAAATAGCCTTACAAAAATTAAATTCAACATGTCAGCCTGTAACAATAGTTACCAACAATAAATGCACCAAGTCAGCCAAGCAAATCATCAAAAACTCCAGTCAGTAAGACCAACTATCAAACATCAGAGAACTACCGAGCAATAGTAAAACAATCGACCAAGCTAAGAAACACTGAGCAATGCAGGCATTACTGAGCACTAGTTCCATCGAGCACCAGTTCCACTGAGCACTAGAGGTTCCACCGAGTTCCTTCAGCGACCAAGCTTCCTTCAATAACTGAGACCATCAGTTAATACTACAACAGAGTAACACTGGCCAAACAACACACCTCCATGTAGATCCAATGAGTACCCTAGAATGCCCCTGCATCACCCTCTCCTATCATTTGACCTTATATTAGGCATTCGTTCCCTGTGAGCTTTAGTCAGGTTAGAAACTCATTATTTCAAAAGAATCAAAACTTTGAAGAGTCATCATTTGAATATGACTCTATTGATGTAACAAGGGTTCCCATAGACACAACATCTCAACACGCTACCCCCCCCATATTGAGTCTATACACACTATGCACTTGCACACTAGCAAGATGGAAGATCAAAATCAAGAGGGTGAGCACAACAAAGGTAATGATCAATCTCAAAATGACAAGGGTAACCATCATGCTCAAAAAATCCCTAGTGATAGCGATGAGGAGATAACTCAAAAAGACATAGAGGCTTCCCAAGCTAACAAAGGCCTCCGCAAAATGATGGAGATCCTCATGAAAGAAGAGAAGGATAAATAGTTTCTCAAATTGGCCAATCAAGGGACCAAGTTACCTCCACACTATAATGTCGAGAGTCTTGTGGTCAAAGATTAAATAGAGAATGCTAAACTACAAAATTTAGTTCAAGATATGCAAGACCAAATTAGTCAAATCATGAAGGACAAGGACAAACCAAAAAAACAATTCACACTAGATAACATTTGTCCATTCCCATTCGATAAAAGTCTCTACATGCCTCCTTTTTCTAAAGGAGTCGAACTTCCTAAATATGAAAAATATTTGGGTACCTCAGATCCTCAAGATCACCTAAGAGAGTTTGGTGCTCTGTTTATGGAGTTTATACATGACCAAACTTATCTCATGCAGCTCTTCCCATATAGCTTGTGAGGATCTTCTATGGAATGGTTCTCTCGGTTACCTAGTGGTATCAAGTCTTTTGATGAGATTTCTAACTTATTCCTACAACACTACTCACACAACATCCAACATGTGGTTAACATCCGTGATCTTTGCAATTTGAAACAATGACATAGAGAACCCTTCTTGACATTTCTCTAGAGATGGAGGCAACTTTATATAAAATATTCTTGCAAGATACCTGAGGCTGAAAAGCTTGACATATTTTTAGACAATCTTCTTCCTGATTTTAGGCACCAAGTATAGCTGCAAGGTCCTTTGACCTTCGATGACATGATCAAACAAGTTACGAGAATTGAAACATTCATGGTCAAGAAAGGAGAAATAACCCTACACAAGGATAACAAACAAGGGTCCTCAAGAAAAGACAAACCAAAATTTGTCAATAAAAATTGAGACATTGTGAATGATGGAGTTATCTATAATGTTAATCCAAAGCCTCCAAAGGCTGTGTTCAATCTCACTACCACTATGCAGGAAGCTAAAGCCACTGAATAGGCTATGATAGAAACCAAACCACTTCAAATTATTACAGAAGTAAACCTCGGGCCCCTCAGCCGAAACATGAGTACACTCCCTTAGGAGAACCTCTTGATGTGGTTTACAAGACTCTCTTGCAAAACCAAATACTCACTCCTTTGGAGAATTCATGTCCTTAAGATCCACAACCATGACCTTCTTAGTGGAATGAATCTGCATACTATGATTACCACTAGAACAAAGGTCATAAAATTGATAGTTGTATTCAATTGTGGCATAAGATTTAGGACCTTATTGATAATGGTGATGTTGTTGTGGGTGGCCATAATAAGAACTCTAATCACCAAGCATTCAAAGACCCCTTTCCTCCTCATGAGAAGGGTGAATCTTCCAAAGCTAAAAACACCAATGCAAAGGTCAACTATACATACACCACCAATGATAATATCATTAATATGGTTGAGCCTGTTGATGTTGAATACTATGATGTTATCACCATTAAGGGAAGTGCAGATTCTCCCAAACCCAAAGTTCTATTCATCTTGTGGGGTCCTGTGTCTCATTTCCCTGAACCAGAATAGTCTCAGGTTTGTGCAAATGCTATCACGCGGTCTTGTGTGAAGATCATTCTTAAAGGCCCTGAGCCTTCCACATTTGCACCAAAAAAACCTGTAGATAAGACTATTGTTGGTGCTACCAATAAGAATACAAAATTGGTCACCTCATCTAACAATGCAAATTACAAAATCCTTGACCAATTGCAACAAACCAACGCTCAGATTACTATCTTTGAGTTGTTGAAAATCTCACCTACTCATAGGCAGATTCTTGACAAATCCCTCCCTGAGGCAAATCTCCCTAAAGATCTTGATTTAGACTGGTTTCAATCCATGGTAGGTCACTTGACCTCACCTCATTACTTATCTTTCTCTGAGGAAGATGATCATTCTTTGAGCCATCCACACAATAAACCCTTGCATATTGAAGTCATGATTGGCCCAAAGCGCATCCATCGTGTCCTTATTGATAATGGCATTGGCCTTAACATATGCTCTACTAGCTTACTTGCCTAGTTAAGATATGGTGAAGACTATATAGATGCTCACAAAAAGATCACCGTTAAAGCATATGATGAAGAAGAATGAAAATCTAAAGGGCTAGTTGTGTTACCAATTTGGGTTGGACGTATTGAAAGGGAGATCATCTGTCAGGTACTGGACATTCCTCTAGCATACAATATACTGTTGGGAAGACCGTGGATCCATGAGATGCAGGCGGTCCCTTCAACCTATCATTAGTGCATAAAGTTCCCATTCCAAGGAATATAAGTAACATTACCTGCTAATATGAGCTATACTTGCAATATGCTCACAAAATATGCTGATAGCTTTGTTCCAACCAACATAGAGTCTACTAAATTCTTCAATGCTAAACTCAAGGAGATGGAATAGATTCTAAAGCTCAAGGATACTGGCATGGGGGGATATCAGATTGAACTTGTATTTTCATTAATAGATCTATCTCCATCTCCACGTTCCTATGGTAAACCCTTTAAGGAAAAGAAACCTTCTACTGTCTCTCCTCAAACAATCTATGATGGTGCCTTTGTACAGGCCATGATACCACTTGAGGACGAGGATGAAAATAGAGCTATTGTAGCTTGGATTTACAAAGGGTAGGAAACACTTGAGCAAGTCACTCCAACTCATGAAATAGAACCTAAAAAATATGGCATAGGCTTCAAGCTCATGAAATGCTTTGGCTATAAAGGGAATGGCCCTATAGGGGTGAATAATAAACTATTTCTCAAACCACTTGAAGCTATGGGTGGATGAACAAGAGACACTATTGGTTTAGGCTTCAAGAAGATCTTGTTTCACTTAGGGATTAAAAAATTTGTGCTGAAACCAGATCACCAACTAGAACCTGAAGGTACATCTACAACTGAGAACTCAGAGGATAGCTTTGATGACAATAATTTTCCTTACTCTATCCCTCTAGATCTTGCCGCGATCTTTGCTGAGCTGAATGATGTTGTATCACATGTTTGTAAGATCAAGACTGATAGTGACTAATGAAATTGCCTCAGTCACTCCACTGAAATATGAGCAGTTGAGAAAAATACAAATTGCCAATCTTGGTTATCAGCGTGAATTCTACATGCCATCACATTTCCAAATAGAGTTCAAGCAAGAAAAAATCGAATGAACAATCCATGCTGTGAGAGATGAACAAGAATTAGATGGTACTGCAAGTTGTGATGGAGTACCTATCTCAAGAATTACTGACTCACATGAGTATGAATTTGATTCTCTATCTAATGTGATCTCTTACAAGGATGTAGATACTGTACATGCATATGAAAACCTTCTCAAAATAGGTGAAGGATCTAGTTTTAGGAAAATTGAGTTTGATTCCATTGATGTTAACTTTCTATCTACTAGGGACTTGAAGGGATTCAAACACATCTCTGGATGAGATCACTTTAGGTGTTGACTTGCTTGTCCACACTTTCAATGATTGTACCATGAACACACTAGAACCTATCACTTCTTTTCCACTTCATCATCCTGAGCTAATAAACAGGAACTCTTCCTCCCAATCCAATGAAGTCCTTACATTCCAGAATGATTATGCTCTTTCCTACTACCTTAATGCTGTCGAACCAGTAAAATCCTCCATAGTGAAGACAATGTCAACATGACTGAGGCCAATATCAAGTATCTCAGTCAAAAAATTAATGGAAAAAATAATAGGTGCTATGATGGTGAAAACCACATTATGGTAGTATCTGAGCCAAAAAAAAGTAAAAATAAATGATGTATTCGAGGGTGAAAACCACTCTTAGGTGCCCGAGGATGGGATACTTGATACACTTCCAAGTCACTTTTAGGAATAGTCATCCGCATTGATTGAACCAACTCAACCTATGAACTTGGGTATAGAAGCAGAACCTTAGATCATTCATTTGGCACAATCATTATCTGAAGAAGGAAAAGAGGAATTCATTGCTTTCTTCCAGAGCAAGAAGATAAATTTTGCATGGACCTACTCCAACATGCTTGGACTGGATCCTAATCTAATTATGCATCACTTGTCCATTGCACCAGGCATTAAGCCTATTAAACAAAAGCTTCGTAAGATGCATCCGCATGTGGCGTTATTGGCACTACTACATTTGGGGTCAAATTTCGACGGCCATTTGTCGGATTTGCAATGCTAATTTGTCAACATTTCGACAGATAGGTCCATTGCCATTTTTGTGTAGGAAATTGTGACAGAAGACGTATTTGTCAGTCTACTGACACCATATCATGTCGAAAACTTGCATTTCAGCAACAAATTCGTTATGGCATTTTCTACGGTTTATCCATCGGAATTCTGACACAATGACCTATTAACTATCGAACAGATATTTTTTTCGACATTATAACTATTGGAATAGCGATAGTTTCCACCTAATTCTGATAGATATACCCATCGGTGATATGGCATTAATGTCAAACGTTCTGTCAAAAAAGTTCTATTTACGACACTTGAAATGTCAGAAGAGTGATAGTCCTTCATTATTTCTCTAATAGATTCCCTGTCGAACATATAGCATTACTATCGGAACTATTGTTGTAAATTAGTTTTCTTTGAAATTTTATCTGTCAAATGTGTAGCACTTCTGTTGGAATTAATGATTGAGTGTCAAAAAACTGACGGATATGCACATTAAAGATAAAATAGCTCAAGAGACCATCATAGGTTCTCTCTTTCTTCGGTCTATATTATTGACAGAATGTTTTACCTTTCATTAGCTCATCAAATCCAGGGATTTGAGAGAATTTAATAGAATATTTTCATTACAACGTATATTATTTATGTTGACGTTGCACAAATTTATCTACTTCGTGCACTTGTAGACTATGAGGACAGCGATAAAGAAGCATGGCCATGCTTCTTTATTGCCATCCTCATAGTCTACAAGTGCGTGAAGTAGATAAATTCGTGCAACGCCAACTTAAATAATATATGTTTTTATGAAAATATTCTATTAAATTCTTTCAAATCCTCGGATTTGATGAGCTAATAAAAGGTAAAACATTCTATCAATAATATAGACCAAAGAACCTATGATGGTCTCTTGGAATGTTTTATCTTTAGTCCTAGCTACTATCCCAGCTACCTATCGATCGTCGAGAATAATCATTGCCTTGCATTTATGTACACTGCACAAATTGATCCTAGTCTCCCAAAAACATTTTACACTTGTACATCTCATCAATATTGGAGGCCTAAAGTAATTTTATATAATCACTAGCACATTTCGTGAATGGATGAGAAATAGTATCCAAAGTTTCTAGATAACCATTTTTGAGAAGAGGAATGAGTGTAGGCCAAAGAAGGGATAATTCCACAACAGAAAGGAAGACATCTTTTTAGCCTGGGTCTGGATCCTACCCCAATTGTCGAAGGATCCAGGGCCAGTCTAGAAAGATTTCTTCCCATTCTGTCTGTAACATTGTGTCCATCCATGATCTTAGGAATATATTCATCTTTCTACTCTTCATTTGCCAAAATATATCTCTTCTTCAAGCTTGCAGAGTAATCATATTAATAAAAGAACTCTTGCCAACATTAGGGTACCCACATATCAAAATAGTTGATGTTATTGGTGCTTGTGCTCAAGGATATTGATTCACTATTTTGAAACAGCCAAATCATTTTTATTTCATTTGTAGAGAAAAGGAGTGGGAGAAAATGAGTGAGTGAAAGTTGATTGAGTGCGAGAGAAGGCATTGCATTTTATTTGATCATGAATGCTCTCTGAAATGACCAATCATGTTTTCTATTCAATTTTTTTTGGTTTTTTTCCCATATTCAGTAGATAAAAATCATGGCAGTAGCCACTTAGCCATCTTTTTGATGTTCTAGGTATTTTACAAAGATACAAGTATGTGGATTTATCATTCAGTTGCTTGCAGTTATTGGTCAAATGCAAATATTTTGTCAAGTTGAAAGGGAAAGATATCAGTTTGGTGTTTTTGGTTTATGTTAAAAGTTGATTTGGTAAAATCCTCAAAAAACACACTATATGTTCTAAAATGTAAAGAAGTTGAATGTTCAATGTAAGATATATATCTCATCCATAGTAATCAAAAGGAAGGAAATGAAACTTATAAGGAGATTTACCAATCTAAAAATATAAGCGAATAGGAAACATTATTGGTACCTTATGAATTGGTTTTTGAGGTGCACAATCTTCATCAATCTCCTAAGAATAAGACCCCTCCTCACTAAAAATGCATTTAACAGATTAAACAAATCTACAAAACTGAACCAATGGCATGTTTAGAACAAAGAAATAGATTGATAATAATATGTTGAAAATTCTATTATGTTTAATACAGGCAAAAGGACCACTCCCAAAAATTCTTAAACATACTTTATCTGATATGATAATAACATGCTAATTGAACTGATAAAGGTGTTATATGCATTTAATCCACCAATTACTAATTACACAAAAAATAAATTACAAAATTGAACCAATGGCATGTTCTTCGTGTGGTACAAGGAAGATTTGGCTATGAAAAAAAAAAGTGAAATGGCCTCATCATTTTTATTTCGATTGGATAGAGGAGCGAAAGCTGAGTGTGAGAGAAGGTATGTGATTTCTTCATCTTTCGAGCATTTGGCATCATATTCGACTACAAATTTCAAATGCATTGCATTTTATTTGATCACAAATGCTCTCTAAAATGACTGCATTCTACTGGTGTCATGCCCTAGCCCATGCTTTATCTCCATTATTTGATATTATTGGTGCTTGTGCTAAATGATATTGATTCACTATTTTCAAATGTTTGGATCATTTAGACAGTTACATTTCCTGATTGTTCCTCTAGTACACAGTCAGGAAATGTAACTATCTAATGATTATATGTAATGTTGAATGGATTAAATGCTTTATTCTTGGTAGAAGTGAATGGAAGGAATAGTGTGTATTAAATACAATCCAATCACTTATTGAATGATTTGGGGACTACTGGTTTGACTGTCCATGTGCTACCAGTGACTGAGATTCATTAAAGGATACAAAACCCTTCATTTTGGGGTTATTGTGTGTGGATTCAAATGTAGGTTTGATTTGATTAATGGTTAGAAGAGATCAATAAAGTATTTAAAGACAATCTTACATGTTTGGAGAGGTTTGAGAGGCACTTATCATGACTGTACCCTCACAAACATCGACATAGACTAGTTTTACTAGTTCCTTTCTCTATTTTGAGGTTTCCTTTCTCTATCGTAGGGGTACAGTCAGAGGGTTCATTGAAAAAATGATCCTTCGAATGGTTACTATGAATATGAATGATTTGAAATAGCATATTGCTCATTTTGATTGAATTTTGGAATAGCTTGTGCAAGGGTGAAAGTAGTTTTGATCATTTTGGTCGTGACTGTTCCTCTACACAGTTAGGAAATGTAACTATCTAATGATTATATGTAATGTTGAATGGATTAAATGCTTTATTCTTGGTAGAAGTGAATGGAAGGAATAGTGTTGGTGTTAGGTTTCATTTATTATTGAATTCAATGGTTTCCAAGATGTGTTGAGGAGTTTTCTCCTTATTTAATGTTAACTGTTCTTGCACAATCCACTCATACAATAGTGAAGTTACAAAACTGAACCGATGGCATGTTTACAACAAAGAAATAGAATGATAATAATATGCTAAAAATTCTATTCTATTTAATACACACCAAAGGACCACATTCTAAATTACTGTCACTGAAATGACCATATTCTACTGGTGTCATGCCCTAGCCCATGCTTTAACTCCATTATTTGATGTTATTGGTGCTTGTGCTCAAAGATATCCATTTTTTTGAAATGTTGATTATGGTTATCAAATGGACAATCCATGAGCTTCTAGCTAGGTGCCATTTGTATTGATAGCTTAGGGCATCAAATGTATTGTATCATTGATAGTTGATACTTTGTTAAAATAAAATAGGACAAAGAATGATTTTTATTTAGTTTCTCTATTTTGATCCCTAAGTGGCTTACAACCCTAGAGAAGTATATGCAGATTTACAGATGCAGTTGCAAGATACATAGCAGCCAATAATTCACAATAAATCCATGCATCCAATTTGAATAGCAATTAATACAAAGAACTAGGGTCCTCTAATCGCCCAATCATCCAGACCTTGACTGTCCCCTCAACCAGTGACTCTTCAAAACTAGGTTATCATGCAATCAGTGAGTGATCCTTCATTTTCCTGGTAAGCTTCTAGGTAGGCACCATTTGTATATTTGATAGCTTAGGGCATCAAATGTATATTTTATCATTGATAGTTGAGACTTTGCTAGTATTAGTTTCTGGGTTTGATTGTGTATAATTTTTTCCATCAACGTTTCAGATCATACTACATGATCCATCATCAGGATGTTAGAGAGAAAAGAACATGATATGATGGATCATGTAGTATGATCTGAAATGTTGATGGAAAAAATTATACACAATCGAACCCAGAAACTGATACTAGCATTAATATGGATTGTGGAAATCTAATAGATCTAGTTGAGACTTTGTTAAAAGGAAATAGGACAAAGAATGATTTTGATTTAGTTTCTCTATTTTGATCTCTAAGTGGCTTACAACTGTAGAGAAGTATATGCAGATTTACGGATGTAGTTGTAGGATACATAGTAGTAGATAATTCACAAGAAATCCATGCATCCAATTTGAATAGCAATTACTACAAAGAAATAGGGTCCTCCAATGGCCTGATCATGGGGACCTTGACTGTCCCCTCAACCAGTGACCCTTCAAAACTGGGTTATCATGCAATCGGTGAGTGATCCTTCATTCTCCTGGTCTGCCCTGCATCCAAACATATTGGACAAGTCTTTCACAATCCCCCTTCCCTCAAGGAACATTATCAACCATCCCTTCCACATAGCATTTCACTATTTTATGAGTGGATTGTGCAAGAACAGTTAACACTAAACAAGGAGCAAACTCCTCAACACATCTTGGAAACCATTGAATTCAATAATAAATGAAACCTAACACCAACACTATTCCTTCCATAGTTGCAGGATACATAGCAGTCGATAATTCACAAGAAATCCATGCATCAAATTTTTATAAGGATATCCTACTAATCAATAGGAATTTTCTTGAGATGACCAATGATTATGCATTTTGATGGTAGTGTGCTAGTTCAAAAGGATA
The DNA here is from genome assembly GCA_027943335.1 of Chamaecyparis obtusa. Classification (NCBI taxonomy): domain Eukaryota; kingdom Viridiplantae; phylum Streptophyta; class Pinopsida; order Cupressales; family Cupressaceae; genus Chamaecyparis; species Chamaecyparis obtusa. Next base: position 1,075,831 of record BSBK01005307.1, read on the forward strand.
ATATAAATTTGAAACAATTTTTTTCTGATTTTCTCAAACTATAAATGTGGTTAAAGGGAAAATATTATGGCCCCTACACTATGGTTGTTAGCCTAATTAAGACAGGCCTACCTTTGCATATAATAAGAGGCCAACATGAAACAAACATCCAGAGGTTAGGGGGTTGTTCCTTGTCCATAATTTATTATTTAAGTGCTAAGTGATGATGGGTATATCGTGTAATTCATACCTAGTGTGTCTCTTTCTTTCTCTCCACATTTCACATTAGGAGTATATGTTATAAAATACTAATGAAATCAACTATAGGCCAAATCTAATCAAAATTGCAATATAAAGATTAAAATAGATCTTGAAGAAATATGGGAACCATTTTTGACAGATATTGTACAAACAAAGAGAATACTCCAAAGAGGAAATGCTTCAATGTGGAACAATTGAAGGACAATATTTTAATTTTATATGCACATCTGCAATGTTTTTGATATATTTTTGAGATAACAAAACCATAGAAAGAATAGCATATAGAAGAAAGTAAAGAATAATGATCATACTTTGAGATATTGTGGAAAATTAAAGGAAAGAATGCTTGGTGGGGTTATCATGCAATCAGTGAGTGATCCTTCATTCCCCTCTTCCAGTGACCCTTCAAAACTAGGTTATCATGCAATCGGTGAGTGATCCTTCATTCTCCTGGTCTGCCTTGCATCCAAACATATTGGAAATACACAATACAGTGATAAAAAGTCTTTGAAAATCCCCCTTCCCTCAAGGAACACTATCAAACATCCCTTCCACATAGCATTTCATTGTTGTATGAGTGGATTGTGCAGGAATAGTTAACATTAAACAAGGAGCAAACTCCTCAACACATCTTTGTTGTAAACATGCCATTGGTTCAGTTTTGTAAATTTGTTTTTTTTGTTAAATGCATTTAAATGGAACATTAAGCATAGTAATAATATGCATAGTCTATTAGTAATTGTAGATTAAATGCCCATAACACCTTTATTAGTTTAGCATGTTATTATAAGATACTAAAGAAGACCTGCTATTTGTCAGAGAAATCTTCACTATCCCCCACAATGAAGACAATGAAGATTGACCTCCTGCCCCACAACAAAGAACATTGTAATAAGAATAAGATAGTGCCAAGAAACATTTTCACAAATATGAAATGTGAGGAAAAGTAATAACATTAACAATGCCAAGATTCACAGCATTAAATTTCACCTGCGGATGAGTTTCTGCAGTGGGTTGTCCAACATCAAAAATATGTTGAGTTGCATTTGAGCTGTAACTAAGAGTATCATGTATAACAGACCCTAAACTTTGAAAGCATTCTCCAGCCTGGCAATTCAAAATTCAATCTAGGCAAGCATTAATAAGTGAAATAAATTATAGACATCAACATCAACATCATCATAATCATTAGACATAAATTATAGACATCAACATCAACATAATCATAATCATTTGGAGGGTATTCATTTTGGTCCTTGGATAGTACTATGTTTCTTGAAAGTTCTTGTGATGCTTCTAAACTTTAAAAACATATTTTTTGGCTTAATGATAATATAGATTAGTGTTTTGTTTTCTAATGGAATGTTGTTGATCATTCATAGTCTTGAAGAAACTTTTGATTTTTTTGATTTTTGAGTCTTGACGTTGTTTCTCAATGTGATATAGAATGACCACAAGATGGTTCAGTTGGTCCTCTCTTTCTATTTAATCATTTGTCTTCTTCATGGTGTAAGTGTCAATATGTTATAAGCCAACATGAAGTGTGGTTCAAATGAAGTTGAACCAAATGCTGACCGTGATGGCTATGATCATGATGAAGATAAATATGAATATTAAATCTAAAATATGGCTTGTAATTTGAATTTTCATTGTGAATGAAGAAACTATAGATTCAAGTTGACTCATTCTATGTTGTAGTATATTTGTTCCCTAGATCTACCATATTATATATGTGTAGCTTGTAAGGGACATCTTCTCCTCATCCATGTATCATAGCTCGGTGAGAGTTCTTAGGAGAAAGACAAGATGTCAGTGGGAGATGGAGAAACCAATATCAGAACACCACTTGAAGCCTTGCAATGTTGAGAGTGGGATAAAAGCTACACTTGAGACCCTATATAAGGAACAAACTTATTGAGCTTCACTTTTTTTCGAGAATAGTTTTATATTCTATACTAAATAGGGCCAACCATGTGAAGGTGGAAGCTCATTTGCCCCCCCCCCCCCAACATCACTCTAAATTCCCTGTTAACATCTAACATTCATTCATTAATTCATCCATTAATAAAATGTAACATTCATTAATTATCACATGATAACATTCATTCACACATTAATAAAATGTGACATTCATTAATTATCACACAATAAAATTCATTAACACATTATAAAATTTATGAACATTCACTACCACATAATTAAATTCATTGGCATATAAATATCAGTCATTATCAATTAAGGTGCATAGATGACAATCATTTCTTTTTTTCTTTTGATTTCTAGTTTTTAAGATATAATTGTAAGATGAGTATCGATATCATCATCATGATCATCTATCCTCTCATTAGATCTCAATGCACACCTAGTTCTCTGTTGATGCAAAGGGGGCTCATCTGCAATAACATATAAAAGGGTTAAACTAAAAACATTTTATTATAATTAAAAGCATTTTAAACATTTTAAAGTATTTCAGTACTTTACAGGCCATAATCGTATAGCTCTTTACCTGATCTAGTCACATCATCAACATCGAGGTCAGTTTGTAAATCCATGAGACTGTGTGGGATGCTCATGAAAGGATTCTGGGTACCTACATATGTAATTCAATTATCTAATGTTAGCTAAAAAAATCATGATACATATACTCAAAACCACATAGTAAGTACATTAAAAACCATAAGCATCCCATAGTAAGTACATCATGAATTAATTAGATTAAGCATTGATTGCATAACTGCACATTTCTATCAAGAAATCAATATTAAATAGATTAAGCAGTGATCATGTAACTGTACATTTCATTCATGTCATTCATCTTCTTCGTCATCCAAGTAATTGCCATGATCATCATTGATGTTGACATCATCACTACCACCGTCATTGTCTTCATCTTCATCATCGTCATCATCGACATCATCATCAGCAACATCATCATTAGCAACAACATCATCATCATCATCATCAGTAGCATCATTAGTAGCATCATCATCGTCATCATCTTATTCTTCTTCAAAAAAAGTTACGTCAGGAACATCATCGACTAACTATTGTTCGTGATCATCATCTACATCATCTTCTAGTTGTTTGCAATCTTCTTCCATCACATTATACCTCATCGGCCTTCCTCTTGGTTCATGTCTAACAAAAAATGACCAACCCGATTTATGTGGAACTTCTGAGTAAAATACCTACTCACATTGGCTTGGAAGAACATAGGGTTCATCCCCAACTGGCTCAAACCACCTTGTATTAATCATTGGAAATCCATTGTCATGTTCAATAACAGTTCTATCAGGATCATTTTGATTAAGTCATAGCCTATACCATCTGACGATGAAGAGAACTAATTTAAAGGAATTAAAGTCACACTCAAGTATATCATCCAAAATTCCATAGTATCAATTTTTGGACTCTTGAGGATGTAAGTCATTTCTAAATGAAATATTAGTCACCTGAAAGACTGCACTTATCCTAGAATCACAAGTTTTCTTTGTGTCATCCAACTTTTTGATGCGAAATTTATGACCATTGCAAAACATAGCCTTGTGGTGTTTAACCTGCAAAAATATGTAAAACATGTATAAATTAATGCATCGAGAGTTCATAAATGTACAAGTGATTAACAAATTTATATGTACCTGGAAATCTTTTAAACCATGTGCTAAATCTATTTCCCTTTAGGTAACATTTGGATCTTCATTACAATGAGCTTCATTAACCAATGAAGACACAACTTCCCATGTTAATGTGTGACCTAAATGATGACATTGTTCAATCCATTTCATCATCCAATCTTGATTATTTGCAATATACAAATGTATTGCATCCCACTCTCGAGCAGCTGTAAAAAAAATAAATAGATGACTTACAACCGATTAATTTTGAAGATTAAGAATTAATTAATAGCTACAATAACATCTTATAATTTATTACCTCTCACTTTCCTCATTCTGCCTTCCCCCACCAAGTACTCCCTTTCAAATTTTCTAATGGTGTCCAGATCCCAAATGCGATCTATATGGATCTTTGCTGCAAGCTTAGGAAGATATTCGGTAACATACACCATAGTCTGGTATACCATATATCCCTCCACCATAGAACCCTCAGGACATGCTCTTTGCCAAACCAAAGCCTTCAAAAATTTCAAGTGCCTCTCAACCATCCACATTGACTGAGTGCGTACTGGTCCACACATTTCAATCTCCTCAACTTGGTGTATGAGGTAGTGTTCTTGTGCATTGAAAAAGGTTAAAGGTAGACACTTTTTCATTTCACACATTAGAAGAGGAATTCTTCTCTTCTAGTATTTTATATCTTCTCTATGGATTTCTTTAGATGACAACCACCTACAAGACATTCAAGACACAAAAATATATAAACACAAGACTTTACAATATATATATACAACAAATTGAATAGATATCATTGCTTACCTCATGTATTTTCCAAGATCATCTATCAATTGTTTGATGTTATTGTTGAAGTTCTCTGAGAGAGATAGGGGTAGCATGTCCTGCAACAATTATAAAAATAATCATGTCATTCTTTTCTCATATAATACAATGAGAAGTACATGCAATTTAAAAATATATTGTAAATGCAAAAGAACATGACTTACCTTGATGAAGGTATGCCAATCATGCATTTTCAACCCTGACCCAAATTCACCTTTCTTTGATATGGTACTGCTTATGTTTGTAGCAAATCCTGTGGGAAATCAAATTTTTCATATGACTTCTTTTATGACATCACCTTGTTGTTCTATTAATAACCAAGGAAGGGCACTTGTATTAATCCATTCTCCATTTCTATTTGATTCAATGAAATTTTTCATTGCATGATTGGATTCATGAATGTCGCTACAAATTTTGACAATTTTTTCTTTGTCACGCCTTCCATCCAATATCTTCCACAATGTCTCTGTTACATTCTTTCCAATATGGATAGTATCAAATAAATGCACATCAAGCAGCTGCTCGTAGTAGGGAAACCTACTAAATTGTCTAGGATAACTCTTTAGTGCCTTTGGAAGGTTCTCAGTTGTGTTGCCTTGACGACATTCACAATCATCAATCACATAATCAGCAAACAAAACACAATAAAAATATACAAATTCCAAACATAAACCGTTAGGTAGAATGGTAGTACCTTGACGATTAATTCTATTATATTCCAACTTCCATAAGTGAGGTGTCATTCTCTGTGGCTTAGATGTAGTCTCTTCTTTCCCATTGAAAATATGTTTTTTGGTAATTTGATAGTTATGATTTTTGTGGAGAAAGTGCCTATACTCATCAAACACCTGCTTTCCTAAAATTTTTGAATAACGAAATTTCATCTTTGGACCACAAACTGGACATGCAAATTTTCCCTTTGTTTGAAGACCTACAAGGTAATGATACAATTGGATTAAATATGTTAATTTTTATTTTTAGAATTATCATGTGCAACTTGAATTCACCATAACATACCAAAAAAATGTGTTAGCCCTGGGGCATCATGTATTATCCATACAAGCATTGCATGGAATTGAAATTGTCTGTCTCCTATTGGTCTAGAGATGTCATACATAGTGACACCTTTCCATAACACCACCAACTCATCGATAAGAGGCTCAATATAAACATTCACATCTTTAAGTTGGTATTTACCTAGTTGAATGAACAACATTACATAATTATTGTGACCATTTTACTACAAGATTTATAATTACATGCAGATAACTATTAAATGATCAAATACCTGGAATAATCATTGCCAACATAATGTGCTACCTCTTTATTGACATCCATGGAGGAATGTTATTGTTGATGACAAAAATAGGCCAAACAGTGCAAACAGATCTTAGCTCTTCAAATGGATTGACACCGTCTGCTACCACTGAAAGCTTGAGATTTTAAGGTTCTTCGATAAAGTGTGGCCACTTTTCCTCTATGTCCTTAAATATAGAACATCCACAGGCATTTGAATAATGTCATCTTGACTCCTATTGCATGCATGGTAATCCATAAATTGTGCCAAGTTATTACACCTAAATAATCTTTGCAAACATGGTATAATGGGGATGTAACGAAGAACCTTGTGATGCACCTTTTTTGTTATTTTATTTGTTCGATATCTACTCGTATAAAATTCAGGGCATTCTGTTGCAAATTCATGTTCTTTATGATAAATAATATGATCATTGGGACAAGCATCTATTGCTTGATACTCTATTCCAATATCTTTCATAGTGGCACATAATTCTTGGTATGAGCGAGGGAAAATATTCGATGGTGGTAACAAGAACTCACCTATCAATTTGTAGAAAAAAATATATGTTGTTAATATTAACAATATTTATGGTACATGTTTCACCATTTAATTACTATAATGACATACCATAGCATATGTGACATTGTTGTGTTGGATAAACCATTCATAACCTTCAAGTTCCACAACAACAATACAACAGAGAGAAGAGTTGTTTGGGAGCCTTCGTAAAGGGGCGTGGCTGCCTTCTCAAGTAGAAGTATATCATGGATGACATCAACATCATCCTAATAATCATCATCAGTTGCACCAATACCAAATGTGTCATGGATCAATATATTAGTACCATCATCTGGCGCATCATTGTCATCTTCCATGGGATTACAATCTTCAGCTTCAATATTTGCACCTCCATGATCCTCCACTTCCAAAGCCATATTCTCAATATTTGCATCTCCATGGTCCATATCACGTACTCCCCTAGGGAGGTTGACCTATATTAAAATGAACACAAATAAACCATGATAATGATCTCATCATCAGGTGTATTTCATATATATATTGATTGTTAAATAAATATAATGAAAAAATTACCAATTCATGATAATCAAAGCCTCCTTCAATGTGACCATTATCCCTACAATGTCTCTTAGCTATTTTGATTAGCAATCTTCTAATGTTTAAGCCCTTACAATTATTGTAGGGACAATAACATTTTACATCGCCTTCTCTTTTCAAGTTTGACCACAATCTATTGATTGCATCCCCATTACCTTCTTCACTTGGATTGTTTGACATGATGCTTCTTCACTTAGATTATCTATAACCTAATTATATATAGAAATTGAAAACTTAGTTATGAAATGATGTTGTAGTATAGTATACCAAATTGAAACACTTCTATTATTGTAGTCTTCCACCTCAGACTCTTTCCTATTGTGGCAAGAAAGAAAGATATTCAAATAATATAGTAGTTTGTAAATCAAAATAAAATGGAGGCAAGTTGTTGATTGAGGGTGCAAGGAACAACACCCGTTAGTACTTTTATCGAATTATAAATTTCAATTTTGAATCATTCTGTGAATATGGAACATGGATGTAATCTCAGAAAATAACAAAATGTAGACACGACATATTACTTATTTTGTTATTCTACATTACTTACTATTTGAGTGCACATTCCACCTGCAACTTGATCAAGTCTTGTTTGATGCTTCAATTTTGTGTTAACTGTCCTGTAGAAGTACACAATTTTATATTTTCCCAATATGTTATTCAAAAAACAACAATAGAATAAAATACTTGTTGAGAAAGATCATCATAGGAGTATCAAAAACTCGAGATTTAAGGTAACACAACATTATAAGACTCTTACATTCAACCTTCAACTCATGCACCTAATAAATAGGAGAAAAAATACATGAAATTGAAAAATTTAACTAATGAATTGTGTTTTTCTTCTCATCTTAATCGGCCAAATTTATATGAGATTCTAAAGAAGGCCTCACTCTTAATCAGCCAAATCTTCCGATTGTCTAAATGCTTCTTTATTTGTTAACCAATTAATACATGCTACTATATAAAGAAGACAATCAGAAGACAATGAAGATTTGTCTGACAAAAATGAATACACTAAACTGAACCAATGACATGTTTATAAAAATTATCATAACTCGCAAGCAAAACTAAAACAATGGCATGTTTATAACTCATTAAGAGTGAGGAATAGCTTGTGCAAGGGTGAAAGTAGTTTTGATCATTTTGGTCGTGATTGTTCCTCTACACAGTCAGGAAATGTAACTGTCTAATGATTATATGTAATGTTGAATGGACTAAATGCTTTATTCTTGGTAGAAGTGAATGGAAGGAATAGTGTTGGTGTTAGTTTTCATTTATTATTGAATTCAATGGTTTCCAAGATGTGTTGAGGAGTTTACTCCTTGTTTAATGTTAACTGTTCCTGCACAATCCACTCATACAACAGTGAAATGCTATGTGGAAGGGATGGTTGATAGTGTTCCTTGAGGGAAGGGGGATTTTGAAAGGCTTGTTATCATTGTATTGTGTATTTCCAATATGTTTGGATGCAGGGCAGACCGGGAGAATGAAGGATCACTCACCGATTGCATGATAACCCAATTTTGAAGGGTCACTGGTTGAGGGGACAGTCAAGGTCCTGATGATTGGGCCATTGGAGGACCCTATTTCTTTGTATTAATTGCTATTAAAATTGGATGCATGGATTTCTTGTGAATTATCAGCTGCTATGTATCCTGCAACTGCATTCGTAAATCTGCATATACTTCTCTACGGTTGTAAGCCACTTAGAGATCAAAATAGAGAAACTAAATCAAAATCATTCTTTGTACTATTTCCTTTTAACAAAGTCTCAACTATCAATGATACAATATACATTTGATGCCCTATGCTATCAAATATACAAATGGCACCTACCTAGAAGCTCACCAGAAGAATGAAGGATCACTCACTGATTGCATGATAACCTAGTTTTGAAGGGTCACTGGTTGAGGGGATAGTCAAGGTCCAGATGATTGGGCCATTGGAGGACCCTAGTTCTTTGTATTAATTGCTATTCAAATTGGATGCATGGATTTATTGTGAATTATTGGCTACTATGTATCTTGCAACTGCATCCATAAATCTGCATATACTTCTCTAGGGTTGTAAGCCACTTAGGGATCAAAATAGAGAAACAAAATAAAAACCTGGTTTTGAAGGGTCACTGGAAGAGGGGAATGAAGGATCACTCACTGATTGCATGATAACCCCACCAAGCATTCTTTCCTTTAATTTTCCACAATATCTCAAAGTATGATCATTATTCTTTACTTTCTTCTATATGCTATTCTTTCTATGGTTTTGTTATCTCAGAAATATATCAAAAACATTGCAGATGTGCATATAAAAGTAAAATATTGTCCTTCAATTGTTCCACATTAAAGCATTTCCTCTTTGGATTATTCTCTTCATTTGTACAATATCTGTCAAAAATCGTTCCCATATTTCTTCAAGATCTATTTTAATCTTTATATTGCAATTTTGATTAGATTTGACCTATAGTTGATTTCATTAGTATTTTATAACATATACTCCTAATATGAAATGTGGAGAGAAAGAAAGAGACACACTAGGTATGAATTACACGATATACCCATCATCACTTAGCACTTAAATTATAAATTATGGACAGGGAACAACCCCCTAACCTCTGGATGTTTGTTTTATGTTGGCCTCTTATTATATGCAAAGGTAGGTCTATCTTAATTAGGCTAACAACCACAGTGTAGGGGCCATAAATTATGGAACCCAAAATAGTGCACACTTGTATTAAATTAGGTTCAGTATACTACAAGGGAATGGAAACCATGCAATAGTGCCTCATGGGGATGGAAGGAACCCTTCACCAAGAAGATGGTTGTGTCTGTAATATTTAATAAAGGTAAAGAACATAATTTGGTTCCAGAAATTACTCCTAGAAGATAATGGCACCCACAAAAAACTTGGAAAAGATAGCACTCACTATATCTTTTATCACTATTTTAAAGCTGGGACAATAAATCTCAAAGATTGATCAACGAATTCTTGAACACAAAGAACCATTGACAGATATGATTCATGTGTACAATAGCCAATAACCAGTTGTTCCAATCATGATGTCCAATAATTATGTTAGAAAAAGAATCTATAAATCCCTTACACAACCATAATAGATTCAAACCATGAACTATAAGAACCTAACAATGGGACTAACAAAGATATAGCCTAAACAAATCTTGATCATATTCCACACTATTGTAAGGCCCAAGAAGTAACTCTATCTTAAAGCTACACATTCCTCTAGATGAAGCTCAAAGGTCAGGTAGCTGAAGCATAGCAATACTTGAATGAATATAGGAATAATTTGATGTAAAATCATTTACTAGCTTGGTTTGTGGGTTTTCCACATAATATTTTCCCTTTAACCACATTTATAGTTTGAGAAAATTAGAAAAAATTATTTCAGATTTATTTCTAATTAATGACATGAAGATAGCCATCGAATGGTGAGTGGATGAACTCAAAATATTCGGGGACTCACAACTAGTCATCAATCAGGTCAATGATAGCTATCAAACAAAGGATGACAAATTGGTTCCCTACAAATGGATAGTCGATGATCTCTGAAAGTATTTTGCACATATCACATTACAACAAATTCCAAGGGTAGACAACAAAGTGGCTAATGCAATGGCTACTCTCGCTTCTATGCTACAAATGTCAGAGAATGACTTTTGACATGAATTCCTGGTGGAAATGTTACTCTACCTAGCCTATGATACCCCTGAATCTCAGATTATTTGTTCCATCATTGGACATGATTCATCCCACTACCACAACATATAATCCTACACTACAACATTTGGGGTCAGATTTCGATGCCAATTTGTGACACCACTACAATTTGTATTTTTTTTTGCAAGTGTGCCCAACGGTGTTGTAATAGCAACGATAATGTCGTAATTGCAACACCCTTTAGTTATAAACAAAAAAAAAAGAAAAAGAAAGTGTCATTTGTAATTTTTTTGTTAATTCAAAGAGCTACCATGAAGACTACACTGCACTTTTGCGTGGCATGAAGAGGGAATTTGAGTTTGGCATGCACGAAGAGGCTGACGCTGTGTGGAAAGAGGGAACTGACACTTAAGGTAGGCATTCGAGCTTTGTCTTCACATTAACTCAATTTTAGTGGCATTGTTTACATCTTAGCATTGTTAATAGTGGCATTGTTTACATCTTAGCATTTGGAATGCTCTATGACCCACGAGCTTTGAGAGCTAGGGCATCATTGCTATTACCTTCAAGGCATTGTGTGAAGTATTTGATCTCTCTTTATTTATTTTGCTGTTGATATTCACTATGTGGTACTCCCTATTTATGATCATTTCATGAGGAAATATCTTGATGGCTCATGGGCTACAAGCTAGGGCATCATACATTGTTCATGAGCTCACCATTTAATACTGGCATTGTTTACATCTTTTTATTTGGAATGCTTGATGACCTGCAAGCTTTGAGAGCTAGGGCATCATTGCTATTACCTTCAAGGCATTGTGTAAAGTGTTTGATCTCTCTTTATTTGTTTTGCTATTGATATTCACTATGTGGTACTCCCCATTTATGATCATTTTATGAGGAAATGTTTTGATAGCTTGCGGGCTGTAAGCTAGGGCATCATACATTGTTCATGAGCTCACTGTTTAATACTGGCATTGTTTACATCTTTTCATTTGGAATGCTTGATGACCTGTGAGCTTTGAGAGCTAGGGCATCATTTCTATCACCTTAGGCATTGTGTGAAGTGTTTGATATCTCTTTATTTGTTTTTCTATTGATATTCACTATGTGGTACTCCCCGTTTATGATCATTTCATGAGGAAATGTCTTGATGGATTGCAGGTTGCAAGCTAGGGAATCATACATTGTTCATGAGCTCACTGTTTAGTATCTGGCCAAGCCATGTAAATGGTACAAGGCCAACCCAATTAGCCCAACAAAATGTGTCATGTTTATCTTTGTCAAATACACTCATTCACCATTTTTTTCTTGTTCTTCATACAAATATTGCATCAAAATTAATTGTAAACAATGATTCAAAGAAAAAAGAAACAACTACAATAGATCACACCCCAAAAGAATATAGTTAAGGAGAAATAGTCCCCTAATAGTGTCCTTTGGATCTAACCCCATCTTTTCCTTCCTTGCAGGTTTTGGATGATACAAGAGTACACTGGATTGAACCCTAAGTCAACACTTCATTACTTCAGGAAATGTTTGGTACCTTCATTATTTATGTTCATCCACTTATGCATGTTTGCATATTCATTCATATTCTTTTGAAAGTTGGCTATTAGTGACCATATAGGACCATTCTTGATGAAATTTGGCATGAAATTTTATAATATAGTTTCTTAGCATTTGATCTTTATATGGGAGCCATGACTTGAGGTTGGTATTCGAGCTTTGTCTTCTCATTAACTCAATTTCATTTTGATGGTATTTGTTGATTTAATGGAAAAATATGAATGTTAATACTGGCATTGTTTTCATCTTTGCATTTGGAATGCTTGATGACCCGCGATCTTTGAGAGCTAGGGCATCATTGCTATTACCTTCAAGGCATTGTGTGAAGTGTTTGATCTCTCTTTATTTTTGTTGTTGTTGATATTCACTATGTGGTACTCCCCGTTTATGATTATTTCATGAGGAAATGTCTTGATGGCTCATGGGCTACAAGCTAGGGCATCATGCATTGTTTATGGGCTCACTGTTTGAGCACCTCATGTCCCTATTTGATTGGCCGGTGCTCTATTTGTTATATTGATGCTATTAGATCAAATAGGGACATCAGTAATAAAATAATAATCTTACTATTTTGAATTTGAGCTCTGGCATCATGCAATGTTATTGCTGTCAAAACAGTAAGTGTATTAATGTATGATCTAATAGTAGCAACCTCATTGATCATTACCTTTCACTCCTCCATCATTATAGAAGAGATAACTACCTACAACTATATTTCATAATTCCTCCTTTGAAGTCATAGGTTAGTTTAAAATGGAGAGGGGTTTCAAAATATTGTAAGTAAAAACATTACACAGTGGCATTCAGATTAAGTACAATATGAATTCACATGCCTTTAATTATGTTACACTTTTGAAATTATCACTAATTGGTCATTTGACAATTCAAGATATAAGTATTAGAATATAAACTATTGTAAAAGGAAGAAACACATATGTATCATCATTTAATACAAAATATAAAAGTATCCCACAGACACACAGTTGCTATTATAACAACCATCCTCTAATCCCATGGTGTACTAGTCTCAAGGTAAGAAAAATTTACTTAAGCCATCATATAAGTATCATCCTAAAGTTTAAATAGACATTGACTATGGATATACAACACTGAGCCATAATAAATTACAGAGTTTCACTACAATTTCTATGTCCACTTAAAATCATCCTACTACTTACACTACAATTTCTATGTCCACTTACAATAATAAATTACAGAGTTTCACTGCAATTTCTATGTCTACTACCATTAAAATATATCACTCCTCCTGTTATATAGGAATCCTTCTCATTAAGTGTTTCCATTAAAATATATCACTTCTATTATATAATGTATATGCACACTTGTTTAAAATGCCATACTTGTTGCTCTTAAATATTATTACCATTTCACTCAAATTTAAATGACATTAAAGCCAAGCCCAAAATGTACACATACATGTAAGTATAGGAGAAGCTGGATTCTGCAACTATTGAAAAAAACAAACTATACCAATAGCAGCTTACGAGAAACTATACTTGTGCTTACCAAACCATACCTCAACATCATAATGCTTATCATTTTCAAGCTTGAGTGAGGCTTCATACCACACACCATCCACAGATTTGTACGCAACACTGATTTAGGCTGGAGGTAAACTACATGTGTCATGTAAACAACATGGTTGAATGCAATCTCTTTTGCGCATTTTCAAGAGTTTTCCCACCAATACAAGCGTAAATAAAACATTGAACGTAATCTACGAACACTACATGGTATGAAGTCTTGTTGAAGCTTGAAATAAATCACTCCTCATGTTATTGTCAAAATTAAATTCAAATATTTCTCAAAACATTTATTCTTGTAGAATTATCATATCCTTATCTCAATAATAAAACAATCTTCCATAATAGCTTTTGAATCACATTAACACACACCCATGTTCTATAGCATAGTTCATTTTAGAAGTGTATGGCTTGACTATGCACATGCATAATTGTAGATGAGGATCAGTAATAGGGTGCCAAACATTTCTTAGATCCTTTGGATCTAACCCCATCCTTTCCTTCCTTGCAGGTTTTGGATCATACAAGAGCATACTGGATTGTACCTTGGGTCAACACTTCATTACTTCAGGCAATGTTTGGTACCTTCATTATTTATGTTCATCCACTTATGTATATTTGCATATTCATTCATATTCTTCTGAAAGTTGGCTATTAGTGACCATATAGGACCATTCTTGATGTTTTTGGGTCATTGGATGAAAATATGTAAATAGGGACATCGGTAATAAAATAGGGATATCTTAATCTTTATGAGCTCAAATTCAAAAGAGTAAGTGTATTATTTTATTACTGATGTCCCTATTTTGAAGCATTTGATCATTTCTATTACCTTCAAGGCATTGTTTGAAGTGTTTGATCTCTCTTTATTTTTTGTTGTTGTGCATATACCTTATCTGGTCAACTTTGATATGCACAAGTGATGAACATTCATATTTTCCTAAGCATTACTTTGAGCTTTCCTTCAACACATGTACTATTGTGAAAATCATCACAAGTCCATTTGTTGCAGGAAAGCTCACAGTACACATGTTTGGATGACATTGTTTACATCTTAGCATTTGGAATGCTCAATGACCCATGAGCTTTGAGAGCTAGGGAATCATTGCTATTACCTTCAAGGCATTGTGTGAAGTGTTTGATCTCTCTTTATTTATTTTGCTATTGATATTCACTATGTGGTACTCCCTGTTTATGATCATTTCATGAGAAAATGTCTTGATGGATCGCGGGCTAAAAGCTAGGGCATCATGCATTATTTATGAGCTCACTATTTGAGCACCTCATGTCCCTATTTGATTGGATGGTGCTCTATTTGTTATATTTATTTTACATCATATATTTAGTCTTAATAAATATCTTATCAAACAACATAAAACTAACCCAAAATACTTTGTCTTAATAAAATAATATATTAGTCTTAATAAAATCTTAAAAAACAACATATATTGTGTGAAGTGTTTGATCTCTCTTTATTTGTTTTGTTGTTGATATTCACTAGCTATGTGGTACTCCCCATTTATGATCATTTCATGAGGAAATGTCTTGATGGCTCACGAGCTGCAAGCTAGGGCATCATACATTTTTCATGAGTGAATAAGAGGAAATGGTGTATTCCCTCCTATTATGTATGGGGGAAATATGAGACCCACTTTTAAGTCCAAATTCCCAAAGGAGAGATCCAAATTGATCAACCAAAAGGTTAATGCACAATCAAATCAATCTATGGAGAATATGAAAGAGGAAGAAAACTTTATATTTCCCTATAATGGAATTGTGCTTGAAATCTGAAATAATTGAAAGGCAAATACTAACCTCAAAATAGGGAAAATTTGGAAAATGCCAATTTCTGATGTTTGTGTGTAGTTTCAGGCAATTCTATAATCTATTTTGGACTAGAAATTTCAAGATGAAGAAAACCCAAAAAACTTTTATCTTTCTGACAATAGGTAGTCTTTGACCTTGATAAAAGGTCAAAGGCTACATTCTTATTCTGAAGGTTGACTTTGATTTTGTTCACAGATCTCAGAAGTTCACCAAAAAGGGTATCTGAATCCAAGCTTAGATCCACAGTTTCACACTTGTACCTACAAGAAAAAGAGGGTTTTTGTTATTTGTTTGAGGGGTTTGCCTTGGTGAAACCCCGGTTTTGAATTAACCTTAATATTGAAATTGAAATGAGAATGCTAGAAAGTAGTAGAAGTAGATCTAACAATGAAGTTATGCAATTCAGTAGATATGCAATTGTATTTCGAATGTAAACAAGTATATTGATATGAAAACTTGAACACAACAATGGCAAATGTAAATCAAAACCATGAAAGTAAATATAAAACCTCCAGGCTTGTATGCTTGGAATCCACCTTGATAGAATGAATGAATCTTGAAGATGAACAAAAGGATCTTGAAGGAATATCACACCATCATGATGGCTAGATCTAGGGTTTGAATGATGAATCTTTTATGCTTGAACCAAATCACTTCAAAGGCTTGAATGCTTGAATCCTTTATCCTCAATGGAGAACTTGGATGCTTGAATGGATGATTTCTTGAGAATGGATGCTTTCTTGAGAGAGAACTTGATTGCCAAAAATTGATCAACAATGTCTCCTTGAGAGTGTTTGATGCATGAAGGAATGAGATGGATAAAATGAGATAGGAAGGCTTCCTTTTATAGTGATCTAGGGCACAAACCTCTAGAGAAGGCCGACATTGGGCAATTAAATCATAATTAACTTTAACCCATAGAAATGGACCCATATTAAATGCAATTTAAGGATTTACCATTCTGAAACCCAAAATGGCTGACCCGAAAGTAGGAAAACAAATATCTCTAAAACCCGACACTTAGAAATTTTGGGATCCTAAAATTTGAAATCTGGGTCAAGGACGAGGTAGACCCTGCACTAGGTCAAGGTCAAGGTCATCCTTGACCTAGGTCAAGGTCAAGGTTGAATTTGACCCTCAAGGTTGACTTTGACCTTGAGGTCAAAAACCTCAGGACCTCAGTCCATAATTCTAGGAAATGTAGAAATATACTGAAAATAGGGACAGATAGAAGCAAAATGAGGAGAACAAGTCAGATCTGAGAAAAGGGCTGACTCAAGGTTCTTGACATGACCCAAACCACTCACTCGGAGGGCTAAATGCTCTTAACATGGAAGTGCTTCCATTTTAAGATGATACATTAAGCCCCCACTTTAGCAAGAGTATGGATTCGATGCAAACTCTTGGTAAAGGAGAAGGAAGAAGAGATTCTAGTGGATTCGAAATGAGACAGGATGACACTTAGTTAGGGACACAAGCCCCCAGGCTAAGGATTCTAATTCAGCATACACATATGAGGGTGCAAAAACAAAAAGGAAAAAGACACAAAAGAAGGGTTAGTACTAAAATGAACCCAAATCAACTAGCATAAGAACCTTACTAAGAGACACTTCTCATACTAATATCATATTTGGAAATCTATCATAAGAACATAAATTATTACATAAGAAAGACAAGAGAAACACTATAAATAACATAGCTTCATGATCCAATCCTACTAGCATGAAAGTGAAAAGAGAGAAAGGGAAAAGAGTGATTACCTCACCTAGTAAGATGCCCACCTTACCCTGAATCACCCTAGAGGGAGAGGCCAACAGGTTCACCCATAAACTATGCTTGCAATTGTAATTCATCTTCTGACAGCTTCTAGAATACCCATAGATCCACCTTCTTGTATCACTATGAATATGAAATGCATGTCTCCTCAAGATTTAGAAACTTATGTGGATTACCTTCAGAAGATTTAGCATATAGATGTGTGTCTTTTTAGGATTTAGAAACTTATGCGTGTTACCTTCCAAGATTTAGCATATTAATTTTTTTTAAAAAATTCATGTCTCCTTAGGATTTAGCAACTTATGTGTGTTACCTTTAGAATATTTAGCATATAGATGCGTGTCTTTTCAGGATTTAGCAACTTATGTGTGTTACCTTCCAAGATTTAGCATATTAAAAATAAAAAAAAAGTATAGTACAAGGGATACCCTATATATGCCCCCCTCCTTAAGATGGAAAAAACATACTATTTTGACATGTTAAGGAAAGAAAAGAACAAGGATAAAGCCCTCTTCAACATCAAGACAATATCCACAAACAACACCCAGTCCAAGCCAAGAAGGTCATAGCTCCTATGAGGCCATGGAAGGGATGAATGCAAAGAGATATCATGAAAGAAGTGAAAAAGTAACCCTTGTGAGGGATAGCACACTGTTCAATTTCCAAGGTGAGAGATATATCAACCACGGAAATCCAATGTCAAATAATGATATAGGTTGTGATCAAGGAGATAGATCCTTAATGAAAACCAAAATTTTAATGTATGATTGGATATCACATAATAGATAGATACTACTTAACCAAGGAAAGAGGTGAATCTCGTAAAGAGAAAAAAGAGGGAGATGGCATCCTTGCCCCCCAAGTGTAGGAACAAAGATGGAAGAGGATACCTACTTCACAATGCAAGGAGATATCCTATTTACAAAAATGTACACCATATTCTTAGCGAGGGATATTGAAACCTACATCCAAGATTATAGACAATCGTGAAGAGAATATGTCACTCATGGAAAAGGGATCCTCAAAGAAATAGATCTTATAAACAAGACCCCCACCAAAGAGGAGTTCTTTAGATAAACCATCATTTTTCAACAGCAGAAACAAAGATTCAATCATCAAGCCCCCTACAAAGAAAAGGAAGAGGAATATTTGGAATGAGGGAAATAACTCTAACACCAAAGCAAGGGTGAGAGTTTATAAAGAACATAATTTGCAACATAGAGAATAGGTGACGACTTAGGACAACTTCTCATATAAGATGGTTATCCATAGTTAAAACATCTATTAATATGTTGAAATAATGTTGCAATATAAACAAATGCCACTAAGCTAAGGGAAGCAATTCCATAGACCAAGAGAAAGAGGGAGGTACCTTTCCCCCCAAGGATAGAGAGAAGGGATACCTTCACAAAATGGATGTCTTAAAAAAGATATCTTGAAAAATAGATTTCGTGGATGATTATAAACATAATGCAAAACCATAGAAAAATAGGAGAGAAAGAATACCAATTAAACCCCAATAGAAAGACTTAATGGATCCTCGGAGATTGGATGAAAATACACCTCTTGCCCCCAGTCATGAGACAAGAGGGGAAGAAAATATACATTATATCAGAAGGAGGGGAATCCCCTATATCAAAATTATGAAGGAATTGTAAAACTGAATGAGAGTGAGATATAATTCCTAAAGCAGCTCTTTCTCTAACATATAGCTTGAAATGTTTACAATCAGCAAGTAAATGTGTGTTGCTATAATGAAAAGGAAATTTATATTTGTATAAAGCATTTATTGGCATAGGTCTAAAGATTTCTTTATTGGAATTCATTAGTTCAACATATACCTTCTTAGCCACTTCTTGACGAGTAGTAGGGTTATCTAACATAGGTGTGGGGAGAAGAATGTGAAGAGGAGGATGATGATTAACATCACCTATCTTGACTTGAGATTTTGAACAACCAACACCATACATATCTGGTTTAGGGGGTATATGAATTGGAAACCTAATACCATGCTCATTAACTCCAAGCCCTAAGCCTTTATAACCTTGTTTAGTCACCATATTATATCTGGTAGTGTGCATATTATGTAAAGCTTCTACAGGAGGTGATTGTCTATCATGTTCATGAGTAAAGATTGTATAAGGTGGGATAATAGGTTTTGAAGAAGTTTCTTTACCCTTTCCTTTAATATCATCATGAATCAGAGGAGAAGGTAAATCAAAGAAATCTTGCACATCCACATCCTCAGCTATAGCTTGAAATCCATCATAAGTACGGGAAGAGAAAGGATAAATAGATGGAGAATTAGGTATCAGATTAGGATTAGGAAGATTAGGATTAGGATTGATAGGATTAAGATTAGGATTGATAGGATTAGGATTAAGATTGATAGGATTAGGATTAGGAAGATTAGGAGATGGTGTATCATCTACCAAATTCTTCACATAATCCAAAAGAGTAATAAGGCTACCACATAAATCTTTAATGAAGGTTTTGAATGTAGGAAGACTAGTGTCGGTCAACTTCACAAAAGCATAGGCAAGAGCAAAGTGAAGGGTCATCAACATAATGAAGTGAATAATACTCTCATAAACATCATAGGTATTGTAAAGAGATGCTAAAAGAAGGGTAATAATGAACATGAACACACACCAAAGCATCTTAACAATCTCCATGAAATGCAAGAAATGTTTTTATATTTTATTGAATGTGTAGATTGTTTTGTATTTTTGAATTTTGAAATGCAAGAGAAAAAACTAGATCTAATCTAAAAGGAAATCTAACACCAAAAAGAAAGAGAGTAAGCTTGTTGGGTTCACCAAAATGAATAGGAGGAAATGGTGTATTCCCTCCTATTATGTATGGGGGAAATATGAGATCCACTTCTAAGTTCAAATTCCCAAAGGAGAGATCCAAATTGATCAACCAAAAGGTTAATGAACAATCAAATCAATCTATGGAGAATATGAAAGAGGAAGAAAACCTTATATTTCCCTGTAATGGAATTGTGCTTGAAATCTGAAATAATTGAAAGGCAAATACTAACCTCAAAATAGGGAAAATCTGGAAAATGCCAATTTATGATGTCTGTGTGTAGTTTCAGGAAATTCTGCAACCTGTCTCGGATTGGAAATGTTGAGACGAAGAAAACCCAGAACATTTTTGTCTTTTTGATAGTAGGTAGTCTTTGACCTCGATAAAAGGTCAAAGACTACATTCTTATTCTGAAGGTCGACTTTGATTTTGTTCATAGATCTCAAAAGTTCACTGAAAAGGGTATCCGAATCCAAGCTCAGATCCACAGTTTCGCACCTGTAGCTACAAGAAAAAGAGGGTTTTTGTTGTTTTTTTGAGGGGTTTTCCTTGGTCAAAACCCGATTTGGAATCAACCTTAATATTGAAATTGAAATGAGAATGCTAGCAAGTAGTAGAAGTAAATCTAACAATGAAGCTATGCAATTCAGTAGATATGCAATTGTATTTTGAATGTAAACAAGTATATTAATATGAAAGCTTGAACACAACAATGGAAAATGTAAATCAAAACCATGAAAGTAAATAAAAAACCTCCATGCTTGTATGCTTGGAATCCACCTTGATAGAATGAATGAATCTTGAAGATGAACAAAAGGATATTGAAGGAAGATCACACCATCATGATGGCTAGATCTAGGGTTTGAATGATGAATCTTTCATGCTTGAACCAAATCCCTTCAAAGGATTGAATGCTTGAATCCTTGATCTTCAATGGAGAACTTGGATGCTTGAATGATGATTGCTTGAGAATGGATGCTTTGTTGAGAGAACTTGATTGCCAAAAATTGATCACCAAGGTCTCCTTGAGAGTGCTTGATGCATGAAGGAATGAGATGGATAAAATGAGAGAGGAAGGCTTCATTTTATAGTGATTTAGGGCACAAACCTCTAGAGAAGGCTGGCATTGGGGAATTAAATCCCAATTAACCTTAACCTCTAGAAATGCACCCATATTAAATGAAATTTAAGGATTTACCATTCCAAAACCCAAAATGACCGACGTGGAAGTGGGAAAACAAATATCTCTGAAACCCAACAACCGAAAATCCTGGGATCCTGAAATTTGAAATCTGGGTCAAGGACGAGGTAGACCCCACCCTAGGTCAGGGTCAAGGTCGTCCCTGACCTAGGTGAGGGTTGAGGTCAACTTTGAATCTCAAGGTTGACTTTGACCTTGAGGTTAAAAACCTCAGGACCTTAGTCCATAATGCCAGGAAATGCAAAAATATACTAAAAATAAGGACATATAGAAGTAGAATGAGGAGAACAAGATAGATTCAAGAAAAGGGCTAATTCAAGGTGCTTGACATGACCCAAAACAATCACTCGAAGGGCTAAACTCTCTTAACATGGAAGTGCTTCCATTTTAAGATGATACATTAAGCCCCCACTTTAGCAAGAGTATGGATTCGATGCAAACTCTTGGTAAAGGAGAAGGAAGAAGAGATCCTAGTGGATTCAAAATGAGATAGGATGACACTTAGTTAGGGACAAAAGACCCTAGGATAAGGATTCTAACTCAACATACACACATGAGGGTGTGAAAACAAAAAGGAAAAAGACACAAAAGAAGGGTTAGTACTAAAACAAACCCAAATCAACTAGCATAACAAACCTTAATAAGAAACACTTCTCATACTAATATCATATTTGGAAAGCTATCATAAGAACATAAATGATTACATAAGAAAGACAAGAGAAACACTATAAATAACATAGCTTCATGATCCATTTCTACTAGTATGAAAGCAAAAAGAGAGAAAGGGAAAAGAGTGATTACCTCACCTAGTAAGATGCCCACCTTACCATGAATCACTCTGGAGGGAGAGCCCAATAGGTTCATCCATAAATTGTGCTTGCAATTGTAATGCATCTTCTGATGGCTTCTAGAATATCCATAGATCCACCTTCTTGTATCACTATGAATATGCAATGCGTGTCTCCTTAGGATTTAGCAATTTATGTGCGTTACCTTCGAAAGATTTAGCATATAGATGCTTGTCTTTTCAGGATTTAACAACTTATGTGCCTTACCTTCCAAGATTTAGCATATTAATTTTTTTTGAAAAATGTGCATCTTCTCAGGATTTAGCAACTTATGCATGTTACCTTTGGAAGATTTAGCATATAGATGCATGTCTTTTCAGGATTTAGCAACTTATGTGCATTACCTTCCAAGATTTAGCATATTAAAAATTAAAAAAACTATAGTACAAGGGAGACCCTATATATGCCCCCCAAAATATATAGGAGAAAATGGTCTATTCCCTCCTATTATGTATGGGGGAAATATGAGATCCACTTCTAAGTCCAAATTACCAAAGGAGAGATCCAAATTGATCAACCAAAAGGTTTATGCACAATCGAATCAATCTATGGAGAGTATGAAAGAGGAAGAAAACCTTATATTTCCCTATGATGGAATTGTGCTTGAAATCTGAAATAATTGAAAGGAAAATACTAACTTCAAAATAGGGAAAATCTAGAAAATGCCAATTTCTGATGTCTATGTGTAGTTTCGGGCAATTCTATAACCTGTTTCAGACTGGAAATGCTGAGACAAAGAAAAACCAAAAAAATTTTATCTTTCTGACAGCAGGTAGTCTTTGACCTTGATAAAAAGTCAAAGGCTATATTCTTATTCTGAAGGTCAACTTTGATTTTGTTCACAGATCTTGGAAGTTCACCAAAAAGGGTATCCGAATCCAAGCTTAGATCTGCAGTTTCACACATGTACCTACAAGCAAAAGAGGGTTTTTGTTGTTTGTTTGAGGGGTTTGCCTTGGTCAAACCCAGGTTTGGAATCAACCTTAATATTGAAATTGAAATGAGAATGCTAGCAAGTAGTAGAATTAGATCTAACAATGAAGCTATGCAATTCAGTGGATATACAATTGTATTTCGAAGGTAAACAAGTATATTGATATGAAAGCTTGAACACAACAATGGAAAATGTAAATAAAAACCATGAAAATAAATAAAAAACCTCCATGCTTGTATTCTTGGAATCCACCTTGATAGAATGAATGAATCTTAAAGATGAACAAAAGGATCTTGAAGGAAGATCACACCATCATGATGGCTAGATCTAGGGTTTGAATGATGAATCTTGCATGCTTGAACCAAATCCCTTCAAAGGATTGAATGCTTCAATCCTTGATCTTCAATGGAGAACTTGGATGCTTGAATGGATGATTTCTTAAGAATGGATGCTTTGTTGAGAGAGAAATTGATTTCCAAAACTTGACCACCAATGTCTCCTTAAGAGTGCTTGATGCATGAAGGAATGAGATGGATAAAATGAGAGAGGAAGGCTTCCTTTTATAGTGATCTAGGGCACAAACCTCTAGAGATGGATGACATTGGGGAATTAAATCTCAATTAACCTTAAAAACTAGAAATGGACCCATCTTAAATGAAATTTAAGGATTTACCATTCTGAAACCCGAAATGGCCGACCTGGAAGTGGGAAAACAAATATCTCTGAAACCCAACACTCAGAAATCCTGGGATCCTAAAATTTGAATTCTGGGTCAAGGATGAGGTAGACCCCACCCTAGGTCAAGGTTGAGGTTGTCCCTAACCTAGGTGAGGGTCAAGGCCGACTTTGAACCTCAAGGTCGACTTTGACCTTGATGTCAAAAACCTCAGGACGCCAATCCATAATGCTAGGAAATATAGAAATATATTGAAAATAGGGATAGATAGAAGAAGAATGAGGAGAACAAGTTAGATCCAAGAAAAGGGCTGATTCAAGGTGCTTGACATGACCCAAACCACTCACTCAGAGGGATAAATGCTCTTAATATGAAAGTGCTTCCATTTTAAGATGATACAATGAGCTCACTGTTTAATACTGACATTGTTTACATCTGTTCATTTGGAATGCTTGATGACCCGCAAGCTTTGAGAGCTAGGGCATCATTTCTATTACCTTCAAGGCATTGTGTGATGTGTTTTATCTCTCTTTATTTGTTTTTTTGTTGATATTCACTATGTGGTACTCCCCGTTTATGATCATTTCATGAGGAAATGTCTTGATGGCTTGTGGACTGCAAGCTAGGGCATCATGCATTGTTTATGAGCTCACTGTTTGAGCACCTCATATTCCTATTTGATTGGCTGCTGCTCAAAAAATGAGCTCATAAACAATGCATGATGCCCTAGCTTTCAGCTTGTGATCCATCAAGACATGTCCTCATGAAATGATCATAAATAGGGAGTACCACATAGTGAATGTCAACAACAAAACAAATAAAGAGAGATCAATCACTTCACACAATGTATGCTGTTTTATAAGATTTTATTAAGACTAAATATATTGTTTTATTAAGATAAAGTATTTTGGGTTAGTTTTATGTTGTTTTATAAGATTTTATTAAGACTAAATATATGATGTAAAATCATAATTATAATTGATATATATATACTTCAAAGGAGGAATTATGAAATATAGTTGTAGGTAGTTATCTCTTCTATAATGATGGAGGAGTGAAAGGTAATGATCAATGAGGTTGCTGCTATTAGATCATACATTAATACACTTACTATTTTGAATTTGAGCTCACACATCATGCAATGTTATTGTTGTCATTGCATGCTTGTTGCTGTTGTGCACCATATATTGTTTTATACACTGTTTATTTCATTGAGACTGTGAGCTTGGCATTTGTAATGTATTTTATATTATTGGATTGATGTCGCCATGTTGTTGAGCCTGTAGATGCATTGAATCACCACTGCCATTCTATTTTGATAGCAACAATATAACAAATAGAGCACCGTCCAATCAAATAGGGACATCAGTAAGACATTTAATGCATTATTACTTCATCATGATGATAAAAAATTCATTGGCTCAAAGCACATAGAATGTGGGTAGCTTCATTACTTCATTAGATCTGTACCTTTGTTAATTTCACTACCATCATTCAACTTTCTTACTTATCCTTTAAAATTTAGATTCAAATATACTCCATGCCATAGCATTAATGTATAGATGATGTAGATTTTTGTACCTCTTTTTTTTGATGTAGCTTACTCACTACATGCAATGGGGCCTCCTTGGGGCTGCCAATTATGTTGTGATGTTATGATCTTTACTTGAAATATATGATGTACTCCTCTCTTAATATGCAGATTTGATGCTTTTCTCCTCTAATTTGATGATAATGTATCCCCTTCCATTGCTTACTCATGCTTGCTCATGACTTCCCTGTGCTGATGGGCATGGTGTGTGACTGTTGTGGGTGCATAATTTGGAAATGATGTCACAGTAACACAAGATGAAACAACAACATCTAGTGTTGCTATTGCACTATTTGAATGACGTAGTCACAATAGTGACTCACCAGGTGTTCATGCATACATAAATACAACCATTTACTCTCTGCAACATTCTTCTAAGTGCACATGTCTTGTAGCATGGTTTTTCTTTTAGAAGTGTATGGCTTGACTATGAACATGCATAATTGTAGATGAGGATCAGTAATAGGATGCCATTCATTTTTTAGATATTTTTTATCTAACCCCCATCTCTCTTTTCTTTGTAGGTTTTGGATCACATAGGGGCACACTAGATTCATACCTGGGTCAGAAATTCATCACTTCATGCAATGTTTGGCACCCTTATTATTTATGTTCATCCTCTTATGTATGCATGTACTCTTGCATTTTCTTCTGAAAGTTATTTTCCTTGTATAGTATATACAAGTTATTTTTCATATATATACATGTAACCTTTAGATGCAAAAAAATATTTTCCTTTACATGAATCTTTGCATGAAATGAACACAAATTAAACAAGAACATCTAATAATGAAAACTAGGGTACTGTAGTCACTCATCTAGTAATTAGTTCCCCAAACTATTACTAAGGATTGAACATAAGTCTAAGCCCCCAAACCTTTTGTTCTATGTGTCCTTATTGCCTTCATAATTTTGGTTCAACCCCTATAGGATGCCCAAGCCTAGAGGCCAAGGAAAGTACCCAAGAGCACTTGAAAGAAAGATGAATGAAACCATTGTCCTTATATGGGTAAACCCATATAAGTGTTCTTCCTTTGCATCACAACTCCTACTTGAGGATCCATAATCATGCATTTATATTCAAGACTTATTATTACCTTGGTGCTTTTGAATCTTAGGATGACATCTCAATTAGGAAAGGAAAACCAAAACCTTTCATAGACCAATAACAACGAAGGCACATGGGTGCTCTTCTATTGTACAGTTATACTCATAAAATATATGTACAGTTATAAAATTTGATGCCTTACAATTTTATAACATAGTTCCTCTTTATCAAAATAGAATGGAAGTGGTGATTCAATGTATCTACCCACATTCTATGTGCTTTGAGACAATGAAATTTTTATCATCATGATGAAGTAATAATGCATTAAATGTCTTACTGATGTCCCTATTTGATTGGCCGGTGCTCTATTTTTTATATTGCTGCTATAAAAATAGCATGGCAGTGGTAATTCAATGCATCTACAACCTCAACAACATGGTATCATTGATCCAATAACATAAAATACATTACACATGCCAAGATCATGGTCTCAATGAAATAAAAAGTATATAAAACAATATATGGTGCACAACAACAACAAGCATGCAATGACAACATTAAAACAGTAAGTGTAATAATGTATGATCTAATAGCAGTAGCCTCATTGATCATTATCTTTCACTCGTCCATCATTATAGAAGAGATAACTACCTACAACTATATTTCATAATTCCTCCTTTGAAGTATATATATATATATATATATATATCAAGTATAATTATGAGTTTACATCATATATTTAGTCTTAATAAAATCTTATAAAACAACATAAAACTAACCCAAAATACTTTATCTTAATAAAATTTTAATAAAACAATATATTTAGTCTTAATAAAATCTTATAGAACAACATATATTGTGTGAAGTGTTTGATCTCTCTTTATTTGTTTTGCTATTAATATTCACTATGTGGTACTCCCCGTTTATGATCATTTCATGAGGAAATGTCCTAATGGCTCACGGGTTGCAAGCTAGGGCATCATGCATTTTTTATGAGCTCACTATTTGAGCACCTCATGTCCCTATTTGATTAGCCAGTGCTCAAACAATGAGCTCATAAACAATGCATGATGCCCTAGCTTGCAGCCTGTGAACCATCAAGATATTTCCTCATGAAATGATCATAAACGGGGAGTACCACATAGTGAATATCAACAACAAAACAAATGAAGAGAGATCAAACAGTTCACACAATGCCTTGGAGGTAATAGCAACGATGCCCTAGCTCTCAAAGCTCGCGGGTCATCAAGCATTCCAAATGAAAATATGTAAACAATGCCAGTATTAAACAGTGAGCTCATGAACAATGTATGATGCCCTAGCTTGCAGCCCGTGAGCCATCAAGAAATTTCCTCATGAAATGATCATAAATGAGGAGTACCACATAGCTAGTGAATATCAACAACAAAACAAATAAAGAGAGATCAAACACTTCACACAATATATGTTGTTTTATAAGATTTTATTAAGACTAAATATATTATTTTATTAAGACAAAGTATTTTGAGTTAGTTTTATGTTGTTTTATAAGATATTTATGAAGACTAAATATATGATGTAAACTCAATATAACAAACATAGCACCGATCAATCAAATAGGGACATGAGGTTCTCAAACAATGAGCTCATAAACAATACATGATGCCCTAGCTTGCAACCCGTGAGCCATCAAGACATTTCCTCATGAAATAATCATAAACAGGGACTACCACATAGTGAATATCAATAGAAAAGAAAATAAAGAGAGATCAAACACTTGACACAATGCCTTGAAGGTAATAGCAACAATGCCCTAACTCTCAAAGCTCGTGGGTCATCGAGCATTCCAAATGCTAAGATGTAAACAATGCCACTATTAACATTCATATTGTGCCATTAAATCAACAATTTCCATCAAAATTAAATTGAGTTAATTTTATAGCGAATTCATGATTTATAATGCCTTTGGTTTCCTACAAAGCCTTTGGAAAAATTTGTTAGAAAATTAAAAGTTTGGTCGAAGTAAGTGTATAAATGAAGGATGAAACACATATGAAGCTATGAGAAGCTATGAGAAGGTGACATGCAACTAATGAAAGGAGGCATCTCAATTATGTTAAATCACAAGGGATTCTCTTTGTTCCCTGCAATGGAGTGAGCTAATTTTGAAAGTATAAATAGATAATTTTAACAATGTATAAAGTCCTTCACAAGATGTAATAAAAACACTGGCAAGGTACGAGAACTTTTTGATGAAATGCCAAAATAGTGGTATCTCATGCAATGCTGAGATATTCAAAATATTGTTGAATAAATAGATAATTTTAACAATGTATAATGTCCTTCAGAAGATATAATGAAAACCATGGAGTGAACTATGTTTGTCTGATTATATAACTATTATCTTATGTCAGGTATCCCACACAGTCTCATGGGTTGTCAGGTACAAGTCAATACACCCCATAGAGATTAATGGCTTTTACCATTTGTAAAATACCTCTCTCATTGCCACCTGTCTTTCTCACTACATGAAGTGTAGGTACCAAAAAATAGGTATTTGTCAGAATTATCTTCCTCGAGCGAGGAAAATCTAGGAATGGAAGAAGAAAGTGAGACATTTAGTACATTTAATTCAATAAGATCAACTCAAGGTTAAAAGATTAGAAAGAAATTCAATAAACGCATGAAATTTTCCTTGTTCAAGGGGGGTCATGTTCTTATGATGATGAGAGAAAAGGTGACTTTGAGCTGCTGTTTAGGTACAAACATCTATGGAAACAATGGGTCCCCGATGAACTTCCTTTAATAAACACTAATTTTTGTGTTAAAGAGAGGATATATTGCATAGCACCGTCTTCATTACATGGTTTGGGCCTATTTTCCATGGATGGCATAAAGGTCTCTTACAAAAAAGTTGTTGAATTGATGGAGTATGTTGGACCTTGTTATGATTACAGTAGTTGGATGCAAATGGTTAAATATAAAAAAAGTATGTGTAGGTATGCACTCGCAACAAATTATATACAACAAAAAGTTAGTGAACAAAGTAAAAAAGTAGCTATATACATTGATGGAAGACCCAAAGCATCAAGGAATATTGCAGGTTTTATAAACAGTAGATGACCTGCGTCAACTAAGAAGCAACCCAATTGCATATTTAAGGCATGCGAGGGAAATCACGTATTTGTATGTATGATCAAATCAATACATGGAGGCGAGGAGCTGCTTATCGATTACAAGTTGAATCACATAGATAAAAAAAACCCCATCACTATCATGGACAAGGTGGTACACATTTTGATAATTGTCTATTATTCAACGTAACTTAGAATAAGAACACATGTGTTTTAACATGTTTGAATGATTTTTTTTGAAATACGGAGCTATAGTATGGATCAAGAGCCACATGATACACACGCCAATGATATTTCTCATGGGACTTCTTCTTCCCGATAGGTAAAACTCATTATTTTTGTACAAATGCACATACAAGAAAAATGTTAATGCGTATTTTTTGTTGTTATACTATTTTGGATTGCTTTTAAATAAAGGGCTAATAATATTGTTCTCACAAATGAGTGCTGATCATAAAAAGGGAAAAGAACAAGTGGTCCATGAGGAGCCGTAGAATGAGAAGGATCCATTCGATGTTGATTTTTTATCAGAGGTTGATCCTGTGGTTGCACTCGAAAAGGTCCTTCATGAAATATCAAAAGAGTTAGCTCGAATGACAAATATTCAACCTCACACTCTTGAAATATAGAGGGCATTGGATATGTTGATTGACCACGTTAAGAACTATAGAGTAAGTATTAATGTAGTTTTTAATTATAAAAAAAGTTCAATAATGATTTTTATAGTATACTATTTTATTTATGTCATTAAATAAAATATATATGTGTTCTCTTTATAGGGGATGCTAAATAGATTAAAGGGCATTACCTCATATGAAAATACTTAGGATGGTACATCGCATGTTTTATCCTCTATCTTGTCCATGGTTATCCATATTTTTTTATGCTCTAACAATATTTTTTTTCAACACCTGCTATTGAACCTATGTTGAGTATGACACTTGGTACGAGGATCAGATCCACAGAGGTAGTTCCACCTACAATGTTGGCAACACATAGCATGACCATAGATGTGATGGCAACACCTACTATTGGTAAGTAGACTCCTCTTTTTCTCTCTTATTTACCATGTGTTTATTTCACTTGAACTATATATTCTTTCTTAGGGGGCATTTTGTAATATTGGATTCATTTTATGTAGGAGGCGATAATGCAATTCCTTGATGTACTCATGTTAAATGTACAAGAACAATACAGTGTGATCAATTACTCGTGAGCAATGAAAATGGACTTCCCTTGAGAGTAGCCCAGCTTCCAGGTAATTTAAAGACTAATCCTTTCTTTTACTATACAATATAATACTCATAATGTAATGCACTAACCCCTTGTGTGGTCCCTTGTAATAACTAATTATAATAATATCATAATTATCTTCCAGGGAATAATTTATTTTATGAAAAACTTAATGATGAATGTTTGTGCATTTTCAGGCCGACCATATGCACATGGTATCATATTTTGATTTCATTGCAAGATTAGATTTTGTTTCATCCCTTTCTTCAAGTATATTAAAAGGTAGCTTCACTTCATTTATGAATCTAATAGTTTTTTTTCTTAAAAGGTGGTCAGTACAAGATAAAGGGTTAAAGAATAAACTCATTGACTCTATGACAACACTTTTTGGACTCGAAGTCTTTCATAGACTTAGACTCCTTGACAAAGCGGTCACTATTTTGAAGTATATTAGGGAAAACTACATGACCCAAATAGAACACGACCCTTATTATGAGCGGCCTCCCTATATTCCTATTAATGAGTGAGAGGATCTTAAAAAGGATGCACTTGAGAGAAGTGCAAGACATAGTGGACAAGTAGTATCACCCGAGGAAAGAAGGTATGTGATAATGTTAATAATGAAATTATGTACTATTTACTCTTTGTACTTATGTGATCTAACATATTTCAAACATCACATAGGTTGCCCGACACAACAAAGGCAACAACAACAAGAAAACAAAAGCACAGGCAACACAAGCTTGGCTCGGGTGGATATTCAAAACTTCCTACACGAGTTGTAAGTATTAGTAAATGAAAAATCGTATGCAAATATTTATAATTAAATTGCAATCAATTTAGTTTTGATGAAATTCACTACAATGAAAATTCACGATACCAATAAAAAATGCAGGTCTTGGAGTTAAAAAAATTGATTACAGAAGAGGACAAAAAAATAGGCTACAAACAAGGCTATAAAGTCGTGGCTGAATGATACCGAGAAATGAGTGCACAAGGTTCTTCTGATGGATCTGTTGATTAGGTAAATAAGCCAATTGATTTTTATTTCTAGTTGAAAACTTTACCAATTACTGTATTTGATGTTAAGTAACAACATAAAGTGAATATATTTGTTTTAAGTAAGGAAACACTTATTATATATTTGTTTAAAACTTTAAAGTCAATATATTTATATGTATCAAACTAAATGATTAACATTTCTTAGTATTTGTCTTGTATTTATATGTATATATTGTTGATAAATGCACTAATTATTTACATTTGAATGTAGCTTGTTGATATTGATACTGCACCGGCCGAGAACGACGGAGGCATCGATTCTAATGTGAATTGTAGTACTCAAGGTATACATTTTCTATTCAAATTTTGATTAATGAATATTTAATATAAGTAAACATGTTATATTGAATTTGGCGTAGTAATAAAAATTTAATTATAATGTGTTGGGATTAATAAAACATTTTGTATTGCAGTTGTAGGGTATGTAGAGGTTGTTCTCGATGAGCGTGTTGAGGTTGGACAAGGTAAAGAGCGTCACGTTTATGTTTTTTAAAGTATTGAAATGCTTGTAACAATAATGAATATATTTTTAAATTAACCCCAATTATGATAATATGTTTTTAATTAATGAAGCCTTTTATTTGTTAATGCAGAGGACCCACCTTTACAAAGGACAGTGAGATCATGTGCACAAACGGGAAGAAATGATGATGTGGACACGGATACACCTCTGCAACAATATAGGGAAGCAAAAAAAAAGAAAAAGCCAAAAAAAAATGATTCTCATTTATGCAACTTATTTGATAATGACTAATGTTTATTTGATAATGAATGATGTTTATTTACATGTGTTTGAGCTTAGTTCCATGTTTTCTTTCATTCTTGCATTTGAAATGTTAATGGGCTGCATACAAAGGTATGTTAATGGGTTGCATACAAAGGTATGTTGTAATGTTGGAGGGTTTTTCGCTAAATTTTAGTGGATTTCATATTTTGGGATAAATTAGTATTAGAATGTTCAATGGGTTCTTTTCTAAAACACACTACTTGAACAACAACAAAACTTGTAATACAAATGCTGATTGCAACTACCAAGTTAGAAGCTTCACAAAAAACCTTAAATCATCATCTTGTCTAGAATGGTTAATCAATTGTTTAAGGTGGATTAGTTGTGATGATGAGACACACCATTCTGATTCTTTGAACTTGATTTGTAACCATAAGTGATGGAGTTGATGGGAGATGAAGGTATACCAAATAGTGAATTTGGAAATTTTCATCAGAGAAATTGCAGTGGAGGTCTGATCAATAGAGAAGATAGTAATGACTACAGGAGAATGAATAGTGGTTACAGTTGTAGCGAGGAAGAAAGTGGAGGCCATCCATGAAGAAACTTGCTGATAGAGATGGTGTATAAGAAAAAAAGGAGACTAGTGTACTTTTTAATAATAACAAAAGTTCAATAATGATTTTAGATGTTAACTGTGAAAGTCTCTTGGTTTCAGGCAATGTAGAAGGAGACGCCTAGTTTAATATGCAATCTCAATTATACATAAGATATCAGGTGGAGCTGAAAAACACAACAGGGTTGCATTTTTGATAGAGGTCTTTAATTATGTATTTTAAGTTATAGACCATCGCGAACATTGTAATTTTGACCTATTAAAAAAATGTAAATGTGTTGTGTTTTCTCAACTCCATCTGCTATCCGTGCATATTCTTCTTATGTTGCACGTGCATTCTCAATTCAGAGTGGGAAAATCTTATTGTCCATGCGAGGGAGAGAAGCCAAACACATAAAGAACATGAAAATAAACACAACAGCTACAAAACATAAATGTAGGTATCACAATAGCTGAGAAACATAAATGTAGGCATCATGGTCACAATTTTTTGGAGACACAACATAATTGAATGCTATACCCAAAGGATGCAACATGACCACTACTCTTGCAGTTCTAAGTGGACATTGGGGGATCCAAAAACCATATATAGATTCCTTATCTTTGGTTTTTGGATCATGTAGTGTCCACTTAGAATTGTAGGAGTAGTGGTTGTGTTGCATCGTCTGGGCATAGCATTCAATTAGGTTGTGTCTCCAAAAAATTGTGACCATGATGCCTACATTTATGTTTCTTAGTTGTTGTGTCCCAGGACCCCCTACGACCCTTTATGACCCTTTACAATCCCTAAGAATACATCTTAGAGGTCTTAAAGTGTCATAAAGGGTCATAAGAGGATCCTAGGAGGGGCCAGCTAAGCTTCCAGCTTCACGTGGTTGACCATGTTAAGTAGAGAATGTTAAAATATTATCAAAACAAAGAGAAGCTCAATAATTTAAGATCCCAATCAACATATGACAAATATATATTTATTTTTAAAAAATAGTGTGAGCCATCGCAATTATGACGGAAACCAAAGAATAACCGATGACAAAACTAAAAGTGATGGCTATCTATTGAAAACATTAATCACTTCAAGGAGAAATGATCACTTCAACTCTCCTCAAGAAGTCTTGACCCAAGATCAAGTCATATCAATCCATCTCAATGGCTACCAAATCAATAGATCTCTGCCAAGAACCTAGTCACAAAGAAACACCACAGACCACACCACGAACCCGCTATGAAGAGGCATCCAATGTCTCATAAGTCACATCAAATGAACCAATTTTTGTAATTCAAGTATCTCAACTCAGTTCACCAAGAAGAAGAATTCTCTGAAGTCATCACAGACACCATAGTGATCTACAAATTTCCATTGTGAAAGTTATACAAGTCAAGTCACTGCTACACTCCATAGGAACAAAGCACATCCAATTTAGACCAAAGAAGTCAAGAAGTCACTCGAATTAGATCCGAATGTAATCAGGTCCGCATATATCCTATGAAAACATCAGGAAGAATGCATCTCTGATCACTGCACTAGCTTCTTGTCATCTATCGAATCTATTGCAAAGTCATCTTCAAATGACATAACCAAATCATGAGCACGAATAAAAGACCTCGAATCACCAAACCACCTTGCAAGTTGATCAAGATTTGAAAGTAATACAACCAGGTGGAACTAGATTTGCAAGAACACTGTTATGAATTGATACAAACTTGATTGACAAATATATATATTTTTTTAAAAAATTGTGAATTTCGTCGTAATTACGACATCTCTAGGA
The DNA here is from genome assembly GCA_027943335.1 of Chamaecyparis obtusa. Taxonomy (NCBI): domain Eukaryota; kingdom Viridiplantae; phylum Streptophyta; class Pinopsida; order Cupressales; family Cupressaceae; genus Chamaecyparis; species Chamaecyparis obtusa. Next base: position 1,110,964 of record BSBK01005307.1, read on the forward strand.
AAGTGACAATAATCTATTAGAAACTTTTGATGCAAAACCATCGCATGTAGATCATTTCCATCGGTAGAAAATATACCAACGATGGTTATCTATTAGAACATTATGATGATTAACCGTCGCATGTACAACATTTCCATCAGTAATTTAACTCCATTTGATGTCTAGCTATCAAAATTGTGATGGCTACAAATAGACACGATGGTGTATTCACTATGTTGAAACCCCCTTTTTGTGACAGCTATTGTCATATTAATTATGACACCAATTATAGCCATCATTTTTTTTTACTGCAAAACTACGTCGGGTGGTCTCGTAATATTGATAGTAAACCGTCCCAATTCTGATGACCTGCCATCGGAAAAAGGTCCCAAATGTACTAGTGCTACCTCCATGACCAAATTATTCCATATACTTACACCTGGAATGAGAAACATCACTTAATCCATAGTGCTTCACGGTACGTCATCATAGCTAACAACTTGTATAGGCGAGGTCTAGATGGTACCCTCTTTAGGTGTTTAGAACTTGATAAGTCTAAGCGTGCGTTAGCTGAGGTGCATGAAGGTATCTTTGGATCTCACTTGAGTGGCTTGACACTAGCCTGTAAACTTATTAGAGTTGGTTACTATTGGCTAGATATGGAAAAGGAAGCTACACAATATGCTAAGTCTTGCAAACAATGTCAACTGCATGAAAATTTGATTCACGCTCCAGCCAAGGAGCTAATTCACTTCATTAACTTTTGGCCATTTTAGCAATTGGCCTTTGATTTGGTGGGTTAGATTCATCCTTCTTCATCACATGGACACAAGTTCATCATTATTGGTATAGATTATTTCACCAAGTGGGTCGAGGCAGTACCTCTTACCATAGAAAATGGAAAATCTGTAGCCATGTTCATACTTAATTATATCATCTATAGGTATGGTGTACGCTCCTCCATAATCACTGAAAATGGGGGGAAGTTTAAGAACAAGGATCTGAAGGATCTATGCTCTAAGTTCAAAATCATGCAGCACTAGTCTTCCATCTATTATCCCCAGGATAATGGACAGGCGTAAGCATCAAACAAAGTGATCCTCAAAATCTTGCATCACATAGTTCACAAATCTGGAAGAGATTGGCATCTCCAGATCAATCCAACTCTATGGGCTTATCGAACAAGTATACAGACACTGATAGGGGCCACACCCTTTGCTTTTTTTTATGGAGTAGATGCTGTGCTACCAATTGAGGTTGAGATTCCTACTCTGCTAGTCTCTCTGAAAGGCCTCATCACTAATGATGATAACATAATATCTCAGCTACAAGAGATGGAACTACTGGATGAACATTGGCAAGTGGCATTTGATCACCTCTGAGCATATCAAAAATAAATGTCAAAGAGCTATAATAAGAAGGTTAAACCAAGGGACTTCCAAGTGGGTGATCTCATCCTGAGAGAGAACCCTAAGAATCAACAACAATGGATCCAGAAGGGAAAATTTGAGCCAAATTGGCTTGGTCCATATATTGCTAATGTAGTGTTTAGGTCTGGCACCTATCAACTCTCCACCACTGAAGGAGAACAACTTAAGGAGCTGATCAATGCCCTACATCTGAAACAATTCTATAGCAGAGACATCTTTAGAATGCTCCATGTACATAATAAATCTTGAAAAATCCTAAAAATTGCAAAATTACCTAAAAAAATATATTATCCTAGTGAAAACCTGGTAAATAGGCACCTTGATATTAATAAAAAAAAAAAATACAAAAAAATTGAAAAAGAAAAAAAAAAGTTCCATTGATGAAAACCTGGCAAACAGGCATCATGGTAGCAAAAAAAGGAATTTCTACCAAGAAGGTGAAAACCTAGTAAATAGGTGCCTCTTGTTCCACAATGCTATATCCATCGCAACACCGCTTGGCTATGTACAGTTGCTCTTTGCTTTCCCACTTTCTTGATTTAGTTTTCTCGCTTAGGCACATGCTCTCAGTTACCTTCGAGACTTTGCTCGAATCTACATGGATTGAAACTGTTCATACTCTAGGGGCAACCTTCTTGGTCTAGGGGGCACTATCTTATTACTTTCAGGAATCTCCTTTGCATCAATCACCAATGATTCTCACTACCTATTCCTACTGATGTCTATCTATCACTAAGATCTCTCTACTTGAGAATCTCCCTCATGTCAGCCACCAGTGGTTCTCACTGCATTTGTTTACTGTCACCATACTGATGAGACTTCTTGCAAATGATGTTTATTTCTGATTTGATTTTGAAACTCTCTGAGACATGTTGAGATTTTCTTTTGCATGCTTACTTTTCTCTTTATCATTCCTTCTTGAGCAACTCCAAGACATCTATCTTGATTGAGAGATGCAAAGACTGGGGGCATGTTCATTTTCTTTTCTTTCTATTTGTTGGTTTAGTTCCAATGATCCAAAGGATCCATATAAAATGGGTATCCACTATGAGAGCCTACATCTTGTGTTGGATGGCCATGTGTACCTTGACTCCTTTTATATGGAAACTTGGTGAGGTTGGTTATTCTCATTGTCTATTTGAGTGACTTCTTTTTTCTACAAGTGAAATCTCAAAGCTCATCCCCTGAAGTGAACATAAGGGTCACTGCGAGTATACTTAGCAACCATTTTCCCCAGGTTACAAACATAAGGGTTGTTGTGGACATAATACTTACCGATCACTTATCATAAGAAGGAAATATCATATTTCTGATGCATTTTCACACAAGAAACATTATGGTCATCCTAGCGACCATGCTTTGATGCTTATGTTCACTTGCTAAATCAAAAGGAATATGTGTTCTAGTCATTCTGGATTCTTATGCCTTAATGGTTACACCTCATTCCTAGAAACCTAAGACTAATGTCATATTCATATTCTCATGATTGTCATGTCAGTGAGGGTTGTATGACATCTTGTGAGCATCCTATAATAAACAACTCTGTGATGAAAAAATATCTAATGGGTCCAACAACCAAGTCCTAGGGATTGCATCTAGCTTAGGATAGTATTTTCATTCTAGACTTGCATTGTGACAGTGTTTTGATGATCATTTCATTATGTTCCCCTAGATTTGTATGATGATGAGTTCTCATTTCATGTCCTGGCTTCATCATGACTACACAAGTGTTCGATCCTTTCCCTTGATCTTCATAAAGTTCTTTTGGTTAGCATCTGTCATCATTGTGGCACCCTATATGAGATGTTAGTACCATAGTCATTGCATTTACATATTTCATTCACCAATGCATTATCATAAATCATTTTCATACATACACATCTACATCTACATGTGCATTTAGTTGATATTCATCTGTATATTCATATATTTCATACATTTTTCATCCACCCATCTAATCATATATAAAACATCTCATAAGGCACAAAAATTAAAAGAAAAACATGACACATGTAATGATATCAAAAGAAGAGCTCATATATATAATCTCTCAAAATGTTAGTACAAATGTGGGTTCTACTCAAGCATAGTCTATCTCAAAAATGCCACAATACAATGATGCCAATGCATCAGATACATCATATGGTATAATCTACAAAATCGGTCACTGATATGTAGCCTAGCTCTGGCCTTCTCCCCCAGGAGGATGTGGAGGAGGAGACATATTAGGTCGAGTAGGCACCTGTGTAACATCTAAAGCTCTTGCATACTCTAAGAATCTAGGTACCTATTTGGCTCCATCAGGCACTACATTGACATATGCTACAAAATAGTATGTAGCTTGAGCAGACTGGTATCGGGTCTCCTCTTGAGATCTCACTAGCTACTCTCAAAGCTCCCTGAGCTCCTGGTCCCTGTCTGCCAGTCAGGCATCCTGAATGACAACCTATATCTCTAGATCTCCTAGCTACCTTTGTGCCATCCATACTCTCTCTTGAGCCCTCCACAAAGTATCCTGTGTTTGCATCATTAAATCTCCTGGCACTAGACCTTGTGCAGGCTGGTCCTATATCTCCTCATCTCCTCCCAGGGCCTGTGTCTCAACCTCTAGCTACTATGAAGGCTGCTCCTCTGTCCTCTATTGGGAGGATCTCTCCTAAGATCCACTACCTCTAGCACCTGGATTTGTCCTCATCCATTGAGGAGGGATGGGAACTTGTGTGGTCCTTGGCCACGGTATCTACTATTGAGGTACCTGCTGCTATGGTACCTACTACTGTGGCACCTACTGGTGGACTACCTATGCTGGTGCACCCATACCTACTATATCGATAAATTAGGGAAATAGATGGCTAGCAAAATACTCTTTATACTCTATTGTCATGCCGCCATCCTCCATCCTGGCCATGTAATCCCACTAGCTTAGTGCTACTCCCCGAGCATCAATCATAGATCTCCCAAGATCCAATCATGTTGACCACCCCTTGTTCACCTCATCAGAAAAGTGGGTGTAAGAGAAGTACTACTATGATATATTGTGTGGGTGACTAAAATTTCACCAAACCTGTGTCAGTGGGAACCTCTTGATCACTGAAATAGATCGGCTGATTAGTGATCACAAACAAAACATATAGCCAAGATGGATCTTGGCATCATCCCATGCCTTTGTATCCCTCCATGGTCTCCATACAACTGCAACCATATCATCGAGTTAGGCTCACCACTGCTTAGTCTTACCCAACATGGGCTAGGTCATCTGGCCACCGTACCTATATATATGGCTCAAGAGGCTTTTGCATATCATAAAAAATGGGCCTGTACACTAGAAGGTTCTCCCATGCCTACACCTGTAAAGAAAATACCTAGCAGCCATGCTCTTCACCTCTCTGTAGGCAATCTCATGCATCTTGTGGTACATATGAGCTAGCATGCACTGACCCCACCCATAGTGTACTAGCTACCCTAGCATCCTTTGTAGAATCCTACCCCATCCGCACTCAAGCTCATGCTGTCCTCTATCAGGCATCAGGTAGCATCCTAGGAATGCTACTAAAACCATGACCAATCTATGCCCAAGCTCATACTCTCTGATAAACTCCTCTTATGGAATCACTCGACCCATGATGAGGTCATCCTAAAAGATCTCTCTTAAGGCTATAGTCCCTGCTTGTGGCTGCATGTCATACTCGATCCATGGCCCATGGAATGGAATCCTCAGAATCCTGTATATGTCCTCAGGGGTAACTATCATCTCAGCCTGCAAAGGGTGGAAAGTGTTTGTCTATGAATGGAAATGCTCCACCAAGGCTCCAAGAAGACTATGATTCACCTGAATATCAGGTATATCACGAAGATGAGATAGCCCAAGTGCATCAATATGAGCTGACTCCATGTCATCTAGTTGTCTAACCAGCCTGCCGATAGCTGGATGATGAGAACAAAATCTGATATCAGGGAAATCAACCTGCATTACAAATGATAGCATGCACTCAGTACTTGACCAAAATCATGATGTCAATTCAATGCAAAACAAGAATTTGAAGCTATACACCTACCCTAAACATGGCTATCAGATTATTTAATCGACTAACTAAATGAAACTTAATTCATAAGAATCTTAGTTTGACATCTTTTCTTTGCGCGAAGATTTTCCTTTCATGCAAAATCTCACGTGAAGAAGTACGGGTCCCACGTGAAGTTTCACTGTCGCACACACTTTCACCATGAGTCGTGCAAAGAAACTCCCCTTCCAAGGGTTTCTTGCATGACTCATGGGTATCACTCGCACGAGCCTATGTGGAGGGCCACATGAGAAAGTGATTTGAAGCACTTTCTTGCACAAACTTCCTCACCGTTCCATGCACAAAAACTAGTTCTTCACACAAGAACCCGCGATTTAAAATTTAAAAACGTGCTACACATGCTAAAATCCATTAAAATGCATAAAATTTGAATAAAAAAGGAGGTTGTCGACTACTTAAAGGTGTATCATACATCGGTGGCCGATTGTGATGCCTCGAACACTTGAATTGATGCAATCTAATGGGGACCACCATTTTTGCCTAGAGCTCCTCTCGTAAAAGTCAACGGTACAAATGAATTGAAAAAGACCCTTTTGGCCTATATATAGGTTTTTACCTAATTTTCAAAAGTGCTCTGTTTTGCACAAAAAATTCACCCTTGTCTAAATCAATCTCTTTTTGAATCCATTTTCGAGATCAAAATTAAAATTTGACACTTCTATGTAGCTCAAAATTGCATTTTAAATATTCTGGGACCGACATGATCAAACACTTGTGCAGTCAACTTTATTACACTATCTTCTTGTCAGAATCCAATCTCATCAACATTTTCTTGAAATCTTCAACATTTTGATCAAAAGTCAACCCTAGTCAACTCTAGTCAAACATGGTCAAACTTGGTCAAGCAGAACTTGAAATCACTCCAAATTGCTTCCAAATTTTCTTGAATCATTCATAATCTATTCTAAGTTCTTCTAGACCTCCGATCTAATCCATATCGGCAACCTATTGCTATTAATCACCTTTATGACGTGTCATCTTTCTATTTCACTCCCGAGGGGGTAGGATGACTACATCATTGAATTACATTGAATCAATTCCTGAATCAACCCAATCCGAATTCTAAAGTCCTCATTGCTAGGGGAATCTCATCACTTGGGGAATGTTCAATTTTTTGTACTTTACATTCAAAACTAGATATTCCACAATCTCAAATCACTAGGGGCATTTCTGTTTCTTACATCTTGTCATCTGATTGTTAGGTATCTGAGTAATCTAACTCAGATCCCTGAGGATCAACCTTCATTCTCAAGATGGTTCTCAAAATCTCACTACTAGGTATCCGGGCAATCTAACCTGGATCCCTGAAAGTTAAGATTTGTTCTAAAGATGGCTCTCAAAAGCTCTTCTTAACCGATATCTAGGCAATCTAACCTAGATTTCAGAGAATCAAGCTTCATTCTGGAGATGATTCTGAAACTTGATTTAACTGGTATCTAGGCAATCTAACATAGATTCTGGGTGACTAAGCTTCATTCTGGAGATAGTCCTAAAAATATGTATCAATTACCATTCAATGGATGGGTATCGGGGCAATCTAACCCTGACTCTTGAAGATTGAGCCTCATTATGGGGACAATATTATGAAAGGTGATAACCTAACTGATGTCTTGGCAATCTAACCTAGACTTTCGAAGGTTAAGTTTCATTCTGAAAATAACCCTAAAACTTTCATCAATCATCACTTCATACTATTTCTTTGAATCAATGCACTACTTGCACATCAATTGAAAGAGGGGTAAAACGTAATACCACATAATTGGCATCTTGAAACCCTAACCAATTTTGTTGCAATTAGTCTCATACTATCAACTTTCTGAACCGTCAAAGTCCTATTGTACTAGGCAATTCTGATTTCTAATTGACTCTACTTGACTTAATGTCAAATGAAAAAAACTCTAAGTTTGCATTAATCACATGTCATATTTAATTCCTAAATATCGACTACAATTGGTTAAATAAACCTTATGATTGATTAATTTAATTACAAAGTCCTAGAACTTTAATTAAATTAAATTCACTCATTTTAGCTAAAACACATGAAAAGGAATTAAATAATATTTAGTTTTTGAATAAATATCCTCATTCCAATAATTTAATTTAATTATTCAGACAATTGATAAAGTTCATTTATGAGGTCATATTTCATTTAATTAATCAAATATTCTCTCCAAAATCCTCACCTTGGTTCAGAAAAGGAAACTCTTAAGTTAACTAAAAATTTGAAAGTGCAACAAGCCAGTTAACTGCTCCACTCACTCCAAAGGCAAATAGTTGACTCTCTCTACAAGAAACTTACCATTTTGAACTGAGCTTCCTTTCAATCTCTACCATTCATCTCATTCAATCTTGACCATCAATTGATCCCAGGATTCTATAAAAGAACCCTCTTGTTTCTCATTTAGGGGATGCAACTTTTGAGTATCGAATCTCTGTCGAATTGTTATCTCAATTTGTTTGCATTCAAGCTATTGTCACTTTGAATTTTAGAATAGTATTTATTTCTTAGATTAATAATGCATCACATCATAGCTTAATTCATTCTCAATTGTTCTTATATTAATATTCATCTTTCATTATTCTAGATTAATCTTGTACTCTCATTCTAGAATAAATTGCATTTACATTCTAGATCAAAACCCTTCATTCTAGAACCAGTCTATGGTTGTTGTGTTCTTGATTTTGAGAGGTACTCAAAACCCCATCTAGATAGGAGGCAATAGGTCAACTCATCCAGGCATGTAGGATGAATGATCTCATATTCATTCCTGTATGTGGCTGATGAATAAGGACTATGTTGAAGTGTATGGCTAAGATAAAGGCCCATTTTTAGCATATACACTTCCCATATGACATTGTGGTAGATAATTTATTTTTTGTAGCACATTGTGGTCTATTTTACTTCTTTGGAGGAAAATTTGTGTTATTGTAGGAACTTGTGGCCTCTCCATTGGTCTATCAGAGTTTTTCTGATAACCAACATTTGGTGGTTTGATATTATTAGCCTTTTGTATCACACCTTGGAGATTTTTATTACTCTTTGACTATTGTTGTTGGTAGAGGCATATTTGTTGCATATTGACCCCCTCACATTACTGGACACACCAGTCAAAGAAGTGTTTTATGCATGTAAATGATATCTCCATTCCTTAGTGATTTATTATAATTTATTTTTTATGTGGCATTTGTGTAAGGGCACATAGCTTTTCATTGCCTCCTCACATTTCTCATTTATCATATGTTGATACACTATGGAGACTGTTATTTTTTTGTTTGATAGTTTGTATTTAGATCTTGATTTAATGGTTGTTTTTCTTGTTGGAATTAAAGGAGGACAAGGGAAATGTTTTGTTCACAACATTTTTATTGTATTCAACTAAGTACACCACAATGTAAATGCATAAAGCACTTTCCTCATGCCCATGTTGTCAATACTAGTAGATGAGTCTTATATCCAGTGCATAGATTTATTTTTTTGGAAAGGTGCATCTACATGATTATTGAAATTTTTAGAGAAGATATAATTTTGGGTTCTAAGTGGTGTAACTCATTGGTCATCATGATTATTTGTAGAAATTGTGTTGTTTTCTATTAGGGAGCTTTGTCACAACCAATGAGATTGAGATTTTTTTTAAGGAGGTGATCAGTGTTGGTGTGATGTACTGATTACCAACACCATACTTTCTATGTTGGGAAGGCAATATGAGCACCCATATGTGAAATCATTAGTTTTGGCTAGTTTCTAAATTGCACATTTCAGTGAGCCTAGAACTCCAAAAAAAGTATTGGGATATATCATAAAAGGTATATTTGAATTTAGTATAGATTGAGAACTTATAGACAACAAATGATAACACATAGATTAAACTAGTCTTTGGGCATCTCATATATTGGATCGATCTATTGGCCACCTTCCACCATTATCTAGTATTTTTTTGCACATCCCAAGCTATAGTCCAAACAACTTTTAGCACACTTGCATAACATATTGGGACAGTCATGGATTTTTCCTACATATGGGCTTTTCAACTATATTTTGACATAACATCTTGGTGCCTCTATCTCCACATCTCAATGACATAGTAACAAATTTACAATTCTCTTTGTCTTTGGATTTATAAAAAATAATAATGGAACCTCTATTAGATTCAAATCTTCCAAGAATCCAAAGAAGTGGCCAAACATCCTTTTGGTGCCACCTTTCCAACCATTCTTAGCACCCCATTTTCTTGGTTATTCAGTGCCAAATCATTATCTATCAAAGGAAGGTGTCCATTCTCTAACTTTCTCTGAAGAATTAGTTAAAGCACTAGCCATTCAACCACACTTGGTGCCATTACTCCCTTTAGCTTCCATGAATGACCTCTATAATCTAGTATTTAATTTAAATAACCCCCTTCTATATTTATTTTGTCTGGATCATTAGTTAGTAACTTCAATTAATATTTGAGCAATATATTCTTTGGAATCTTCTTATTATCATTTATCATATGATTTATTTTTCATTCTTCTTTTCCTTTCATTTTCATTCCAATCAAATTTAACAATTAAGTGTTACACACATACACTTTCTTTCATACAAATTCTAGATTTCCATGGTTGTAACATTCAATGATTAGCAACATACCAACCACTAGATATTTAGGCAGTAATCACAAGGGAAATTTGGGTATTTATGCTTTTTGATTTTTTGGTTCATGTGATCATGTCTCTCACATTCAGTCCATGTTCCATTTGATTATTCTTTGCAATCCTCTTAATAAATGTAAAATCAAATGGGAATATTGTGGGAAGAAAAGACATATAACAAAGTATTGCATTTCCCTCTATTTGTAAGGTTTCTAATGGCTCCCTCTAACGGCTCTTCCCACCCATTGCCCATTTCAAACTCAGGGGTCCCTGCAACATTTTCTCAACCTGCTACTATAGTTAGGTTATGTTTGTAGGCCATTGGTGGTGATGGGGGCTCATGTTCTAGCTCTTGCAAACCAATGGTTTCTTTTGTGGGTGTCAACGGTCTTCCTCCCTTCTCAATAGGTTGTTTTGTCAGGCCTTCCATTAATACTCTGTCAATAAATGTGTTGTCAATTAGGATTGTGCCTATAGAAGATGTGAACTATAGCTATTTTGTTGGAACATTGATACACTCTTAGGGTATGGGTATCCTATGGTGAGAGTGAATCTCTAAGATTAAAAGGTTGGTTCCTTATGGTACCCATTTAAACTAAATGATGACGGGGAAAGAGATAGAAAGAATGCTTATGAAAGTGAATGTAACTCTTAGGTGATGCACAGAATGTGAATTGAGATTTGAAGCTTTCCTTACTCACAAAACCTTCAATGAATAACCCTAAAATTGTCACAGCTCAACTAAACATGAGATACATAAGTATTTTTTATAAAGGATCAAACCTAATGCCTTCATGGAGGAAAACCAGCTAGATTTCTCAGCTTCAAATCATTAGAATCAACTAGCTCAATATAATACCTACACCTAACATATATCTTTTGACATCAAATTATGATCATATGAGACAAATTAAAGGAAATGTTCACAAGAATTTATCAAATCACCCATTCATAACAAAACACCAAAAGTATTGAGAAGGAAACCCGTTGCTATATTACTAAAAATTGAGAAGTGTTGCTACTACAAAACCTAGAAAATGGGTCCCAATACAAATCTCAAACATGTCAGAGCTTTTCCAAAGCTGCAACACATGCCCAAGATAAGAAAAAGAACCCCTATACAAAACAAAGGCTTAGACTTTATAATCTAGTCAAGCAAAAAATAATTGAATCTAAACTAAACTCTCAAAACCCTAAAAAATAGAATCCATCCTTGGATTTCACCAAAAAACATGCATGAAAAAGTAGAAAACTCAAAATATCTCAATCATAATGCCCTTAAAACCCTTTCTATGTATGCACATGTATCAAGTAGGATCATCAACTAAACCAAACCGCCACTCTCCATCTTCTAAAGCTCCTCAAAAGAATGCAGAAAAAAAGGAATCCCCCCTTGCATTAAATTGAACACATGAAAAGCTAAAGTCCTTAATGTCATCTCTCCAAGTCCATATAATATTCAAATTGACCCAAAAATTCAACTTCACTATAACTGCATTCTCTAATTTTAATACTTATTAACTGGTTTATAAATACACCAGCTAATAGATAGTAATTACACCGTAATTCATGCATAAATAAGAAGAGACATATTAAAATTAAATAATATTTATTAAGTATTATTACTTAATAAATATTATTTAATTTTATATAGCTATTTTCCAAAGGCTAAATGCCTTCTTCTAACCCATGGGCACATTAATCAAACAAAATTTTAAAAAAGAAAAGGCATAAAATGCCCTATCTTTTTCTCGATGAAATTAGGTCTTTTACAAACCCCAATCTCACATTTCAACTCCATTTTTACTTTTCAAATGTATTATGAATACTTATGGCTTCCTCTGGTCACTTTTTTCTTAGGGTATAGTTTTGAAGGGTAGGGAAATATGTTTTGTGATGACCTCTACTAAACATCTCTTCATTTCTCTATTGGCTCACAAGTAATTTTATTCCTCTACTAAGCATCCTCTACAATAGATGTGTTTAAAAAATAGGTATGCATAAAATATGTGGAAGCATGTGACCATTTGGTAGAATGCCTCAAAGAGTTGTGGTATTTAGAAAATGATATGGTTGTAGGATATGCTCAAATTGGATTGGTTGAAAAATGTTTCAGAAACTTCATAGACAATGCAATGGTAGGTTAAAACATAGTTTTAAATTCTTTATTACTATCTTCCATGCCTATAACACAATGAGAGTTTTGGAATATTGGCATTCACTCAAAATTGGGAAGCATACATAACATATGTAAATAGTTTGACATAATGACTTGCAGGAAATCGAGAGATATGAAACAAAGTAATGGGCATCCATCAAAGCATAAAAATTGAAAATGCTCTTATTTATAGAAATAAAAAAATCCCTAACAGATCTATTTGCAAAATGTAAAGGCACAAATGCAACACATGAATTATTTTAGCCAAATCCCTCAAAGAAATATGATTTAAAGGACTAAAATTGCTTCATTTTAGGATATATATATATATATATATATATATATATATATATATATATATATATATATGTACCATCCTAAATTGTAATCACCTAATTTGTGCTCAATTTAAGGATCATTTTGTGCCCACTTTAGTTTTTTCCTATGGTAGGACCTCACATGACACTAAAAAGGTACCTAAATTCAAATATGGGTCATCCTCTTTCAATATTTCTTTAACTTGAGGTTGGCCCTTACTTCTAGGCATGTTTTCTCATTTTTCCATCCAATCTCATAATTCATTTCCTTACCTAGAGTCTATCTGCTTATTTTTGGCCTTTGTGATCTTCTCCAACCTTGAAATGAGATATCCTTTATTTTCCTACACCTACTCTATCTCCCAAGCACCAAAAAAAAATATGGCTATGTTATTCAAGGGGTATGTCATGATTAGCAATGTGTCTCCAAGGAATTGGGTCCAAATTTGGCCTAGAGCCCTATATTAGGATTTGGGAGGGAAAATAGGACCCATGGTTGGTATACTTAGGTTTAAATCCATGAAATTATGTGAGATGTACATAAACCCTCTATCTCCCCTCATTTGATCATCATGATTCTATTGGGAGAATCCATTATAGCCAAGCAAACACGAATTTAAGATATCAAGTGCAAGGAAGAAAATCAAGCAACAAAGAGCCATCAAATTTCCAAGTCTTCATTCCTCTTAAGCCACCAAGGTGTTTTCTTACATAGAGCTATCTTCTTTCCCCCATTGGAGGTAAAGAAAAGGAGTTCTCAATCAAGGAAGGAGATCTACATTCATCATTGCTCTCTCTTATCCCCAATCAAGCATTATGGTGAATTACAACATCTATTACATGAGGTTTTGTCTGCATGATTTCCTTTTGGATTTTTGTGTTTAGTCAAAGCTATTACATCTATATAAATGATCCAATTTAAAGTAATTGCATCTATAAGGTATGATATCCTTTATTTTCTAGATCTATCATGTTCTACATGGCAACAGGCTTTTCATTATTTCATATCATTTCAAGATTGATTCCTAAACATAGGGTTTGAATGAGGAAAAATCATTTTCAATCTTCTTCCCCATTTTTCCTATCTATAGGAACATGTTACAAAGTTGTCAGATCTTTTTTGGGAAGAACATTAGAAGAAGCAGGTTCTATGAAAATTTTAGCCAAAAACATTCAGGACACATCACCAAACTCAATGTGTCTCAACCACTTTTTGCTCAATTTTTTGGAGCAGGTGGGTTTCATATTCTGGTTTTCATTTTCATCAATTTTAGATCAATATTAGTTTATATCAATATATTTTTATCATATTTTGAGTCACTTTCTTAATAGATCAATTACATTACTTAATCATTCTTCCACTTTCATTATTTAGACATCCAAGGAAGGACATACCTTATTCCTACTAAGAGATTGAGTCAAGCCTTGAGCCTACTAGGGATATTCTTCTTTCCTAATGTATAAATTGAAAAGTGTGGAGTAATTCATATCATAGCATTTTCTTCATAGTTCCCAGTGTATAATATATAAAATAGTTTTGATGAAAAGGTTGTAAAAATTTCAAGTGAATGCAAATTGTAGGTGGAGTGCCAAATCCTTGATAATTTCTAGCTTCCTCCTTGCTCATGCGTAAATGGATGCATCAAATAAGGGTATGGGAATCCATCACACCATAAAAATAGAGGTATTTTTACCATATATAATGGTTGGAAATGCTTGGGAAAATATGTAACAAAGTCATAAAAGTGTAGATAGGAAACATGAGTTGTTTGATAAAATCCCTCAAAGAATGTAGTCTCATCAAAGCATGGTTGTTTGTGTGGATTTTTGCACACTTTTTCTTCATGTTGGTGAATGCATTATTGAGTGCATAATTTTTATTATGCCTTTTTCACTAAGGATTATTGTTGGTTGTTGTATGTCACTTCAAAACTATAGGGTCTACAACATTATAATGAGCTTTTCTAATTGGTAAGGGCACATAGTGTTGAAAAAATTAATTCCTAGTGCATATCTTGTTATCTCTATTTGAGCATTAATAGATTTTCATTAGTATCAATAAGTTATTTAGTCAGTAAAGGATGGTATAAGGAGAAAAAAAATCAATCGGTCAAGTAGACAAAGCCTTTACACCGAGAAAAGAAAAGGAAAAACTTCAAGATCACTAAATAAAGGTTTGACCAAGCACACTTACTGAGCATCATGAATTTACTGAGTACCGAGATAGTGAACACCAAGCATTCATACACACTGAGCATAAATAATTTACCGAACAATGAATGCAGTGATTACCGAGAAAAATAGGAAACAACATAGTAATCAAGAATGACACATATATCTATGCAAATGGTTTACACCGATCATATAAATGGTTTACCAAGATCTAGACATATTTAATATGGATGTAATAATTAACTTTTGTGGTGATTCCTATGTAATGGTAGATCTAGGTTATTTTTGTATACCATTGATCTTAGGTTTTCTAAGATATTGTAACCCTAATTAGGTCAAGATTGTTTGATATATAATTGTAAATATGTCATTATGATCATAGATCATGAAGCAGTAGCCAAACTAAGGACATCAGGAGATCAAACATAGGGTTTTATGATAGAAGGTTTATGAAAGGTAGAATCAATTTGTCAAAATACATACAAGGCTACCGAGAAGGACAAAAGGATACATTCATCACACTGACGTGATATCTACTTTTTCATTTCAAAGATCTGAATTAGACAAGCATTAGTTGTCATTTTACAGATATTATACTATTATCAATTTAACCATTGTAGCATATCAAAATCTCTTAAGAGAGTGGACTTAACAGTCTTATTGTAAATCTCTTAATCAAGTGCACACTTGATTGTGTTGCTAAAATCCTTTAACTATTAGGAATGAATGCTAAATATATCCTATGGGGGAGTATTCATAGCCCTTATGTAGCATTTGTTGTTGCATTCATGACTTTGATTGTCATTGATGTCAATACAGTGATCTACTGAAGATTAGCAGAGAAGCAGACAGTGTTTGACTTAGCGCATGTGGGATATTGAAGATGAAGCTATGTGAAGTTGAGGACTTACTCTATGATGTTATATAAGATCATGGTTAAGAGTGTAGATGGAAATTCATTTGTTCATGATAGTTATGAGGATATCAGTGGAAGCAGTATTTAGATAGTGTTCCTGAGTAGTGGTTTGAGGAAATCATATGATATATCCTAATTAGGATTGAATCTAATCATGCATAGTTATGAGGAAGATGAAGACATGATGTTAGTGATGTGGATATGAGTGCAAGATCTGAGGTCGCACGAGTGAAGAATTATCTTAATTGGAAGTCGACAATTTTTGTGTAATCATGGAATTTTAATGTAACGTGTGAAAGATTTTTTTTTGTAACTTGTATGCCGACTCATTTGTAATTACTTGAGTGTGGTATAAAGGAAGGAATTTTTTCCTTTTTGTAGTGTGCAATTGTAATATGGTATTGTGAAAGTGAATTGCAGAATTGTGAAATACTTATTGGAAGAGGATATGTGAAGTATAGAGATCTGGTATTGAGATCTGATGAAGCAGTTGGTGTGGTTTGACACAATCAGAGAAGGATTATTGAATTTTTGATCAGTAATATTTTGGTATTATTCTATTGAGTAATACAAAGATCAACTGGATAGTGAGTTCAGTGATCTTACACCTGAAGTGTTTTGGGTGGGTCTTTTTGTCTTCCATAACTCCTAACAGAGTTAGAATCTTTTAGCAGGGATTCAAAGTCTCCTAACAGGGACTCATATGTACTGAATGTATTTCATAAGACTCCTAACAAAGTCCATCCTCTCACAAGGAAATTTCATATTAGTACATCTTTTGTGGGCATCATTCCCACCGGGGTTTACTCTTTGATCAAGAGGTTCCCTAGTCAACATATCTTGTGTTATTGTGTCACTATGTATGTAGATATTTCCATGGTTGTTGATTACATTTCTTACATAGTTAAAATCTATTGAGGTTGATAAAATTTGTATTTATCTGATAACTGATTCACTCCCCCCCCCTCTCAATTATCTTGGTGGACTTTAATTTCTAACAATTGGTATCAGAGCAACAGGTCCTTGAAGGAAAAGTTTAACAACTTAAGGAGATCCATGGTGAATCATTTTAGGAAAGAAAGCCCTAAGTTTGATGTAGTAAATTTTGACAGCTAGAAAGAAATGATGAAGACACATTTACTTTTTTTAGGACCAAGTTATTGGTTAATAAAAAAGAATCATAAGACTATCATTGATGAGGATAAGATTGAAGAATGTACTAATGAGGAAAGAGATCTATTCATGTGTAACATACTTGCTAGAGAAGCACTTTTGTCAGCTCTTCTGAAAAATGAGTACAGTCAGGTAAAATATCTACAAACATCTCATGAAATTTGGTTAGCTTTACAATCTACTTTTGAAGGTGATGAACATGCAAAGAAAGTTAGATTACATAATTGGATATGTGCATTTGAAGATATAAGAATGATGGAAGATGAATATGTTAGAAGCTATATTGGTATAATGTCAGAGATTGTTGCAGGTATAAAATCTTGTGGAGGAACCAAGATAGAGAATGAAGTGATATGGAAAATTATGAGGACATTGACTCCTACATTTAAGCAGACAACACAGATGATTGAAAAATTTATACCTTGTAATGAGAACTTCACTAGAGAAACCCTTCTTGGAAGATTAGAAGTAGTAGAAATGAACCTGAGGCTATCAGGAGACTTACCTGTTAGGAATTGGAACACTAAGAGGGGGAGGTGAATCAATGTTCACTGTATTTTATCTTTTATCTTATTCTTTAAACTGAACTTAAATGCTTAAGTACTAAAATGAACATCCACATAAACATGAAACATGAAATCAACACATAACACCAATATGGTTATGGGGAAACCCAAATAGGTAAAAACCCCGGTGGGAATTGACACCCACTAATATTCTGTACTACTGTTTTATGATCCTTGTTAGAAGATCCTTAACCCTATTAGGAGTTTCTTTAGAATGCATTAAGTATAGTAGAACTTGTCAAGGGTTGGACCCTATTAGGAGTCTTTTACAATAATCCCTGTTAGGGGAGTGGACGCACTGTCCTAGAGCTCACTTGTCAAGTGGTGAAGGCTACAACCTTTTGATCTTAGATACACACTATATCCGTTGGATGAACTGTCACTTTGACACTGCTTGTCAGATCAGTTCCTTTGATGCATTGATTCTTTAACCTCTTGCAAAGCTCTAATACATCATATAGTCTCTTCGCACACTTCTCTTCTTATCACAACTCTCTATCAACTTGCATACTAATTACAATGGGCACATCTCATATTTATATGCACATACAAAATAAACAACTAGGTCGACCTTTAAACCTATTACATAAAATTCTTCCAATTGAATTGGCTCAAGCGTGTTTACAAAAAAAAAATATACATGTCAAAAACCTAATTACAATAGGCACATAGCCTTTATATCATTAGAATATAACCACAACTCAAAATGCTAACAGTCGGCTGCTTACTCTGTTCTTCTTTGGCACACACTGGTTGTGTAACTTCAACTATCTGTATCTTTCTCATACTTGCATATTTGATCATGCACTCATAGAATAATCATGAATATACTATAACCAAATTATCTTCTAGGGCGCATACCATAACTTGGTCATACGCATGTGCACTGATGCTCTAAGCTTCAGGAACTCTGTACACTGTCCAGTCTTCAACACTTAGCTGATTTCTGATCTTTCCATCAAGTGCACTGACTCCAAACTGCTATATGACTTTGTTGCCATAATGAAAACACTATACTAAGTCATATACATCAGTATATCTAACTTTCCAACAATCTCCCCCTTTTTCATTGATGGCAACAAAGGAATATGCAGGCCAAGTTGGTAACTGTCCTTAATACAAAAAACTTTTATCTTATATCTCGCTATACATATCTTTCTATCTTATATCTCCTTATACATATCAATAATCCATATTCTACACATAATCACCCTTTGAAATTAATGAAAAAGGTGTGTCAAAATTGAATCTACAAAGACTTACTGTGATAGAACATCTGGATATGCTATCTGCAGATTTTGGATCTCCTTCTTCCAAAATGTGATTAGTGAATTTATAATCTATAGATGGGTGCATAAAGCATACTGTAGCTTCTCCATCTTCTCCAGATCAGTGCTAGGACCTTGATCATATGTCACCATGGTGACATCGATCTCCTTGATATTTTGATTTAGTATGTCTAATGAGGGTGCAAGAGCATTCCTTAGCTGAGTCTGCCTAGCCCTTATCTTGATCATCTCTTTTTTTGCCTTCTCAATCTTGTCTAACTGTCCTTTGTAGACATTGTTTCACATGTTCACATCAACAAATGGATCTTCTATTGATTTTCTTATGCTATCTATCATGAATTCTACCTCTCATACCTTTTTGTATAGATCACCAGTTAACTTGTCTTGGTTCATATATTTAGCAATGATCTTTCTTCCCTTTGCTGCAAACTCCTTTAGGGATGCTTGACCAGCCTTTAGTGAGCTCAGGTCAAGTGTATAGTTTGTAACCAATTCACTTAATCTCTTCTTCAAGTACTTCTCCTCTACAACTAAGGATGCAGATTCTTCTAGGCTAGAGAAATTACTTTTGAATTGTGAAATGAATGCACTTACATCATCAACAAAGTGTACCTTGGACATTTTCTTGTCTTTAGGTAACAAAATTTTTAGTATGTTTACTGACTCTACAAGGAGAGGATTCCTCATCACTTGTTTCTCCTTGGCCTTCTCCATAGCTAAGATGCTAAATTTAATCAGGTCTTCTTCTCCCCATGAGTCCAAACTGGTTGTGTCAGGTGTCAAACTTGACAACAATGCTATTGGGGGAGTGATAGGAGTTCTATCCATCACTTATTGTTTTACCTTGATTTGTTCAGCTGATGTTTCATCTTTTTGTTCACTTCCTTTTACCTCTTCTTCTTCTTTTTGTTTTTCATCTTCTTTTTCTTTTTCTCCTTTCTTTTCTTCTTCTTTCTCATTTATTATATCCTCAATCAAAATTTCTTCTTGATGAGTAGGAGGAGTGTTACTACATAAGATTTTAGCTTCTTGTGTGCTCACAAAAGCTTCTTCAAACTTGTCCAAATCAGAGTCAGTGGCTGCCATGGCTATCTCTATATTATCAATGATAATGGTGCTATCTTTTAGTGAATCTGTCATGGGCGTAGACTTAACTATCTTTGTTTGTGTTTCAACTATTGGCGTTGAGTCTTGAGGACCTGTCATTGATGCATTAGTGGGCTCTACCACCTTGACTTCCTTTAAGGGTGCTTGTGTTGTGGGCACAGTACCTAGATACATGTGCCTATTCATAAAGACCTTCTCAAAGGCTTTCTCTGTTTCCTTAGCCACTAGATCATAGTTTTTGTTCATTATATGCAAAGTCCTTGACTTTGTTTTGAGATGTGGCTTCACAAGATCTAACAATAGAGATTTCTCTTCTAAGGAACATACTAGAAGAGTGTCATCTAGAATCTTTTCCCTTATCCTTAAATCCTCTTCAATGGCTTGTCTCTTTTGGAATTATAGGATGTTCCATACATTTTCAGGGATCATAGTCTTAAGTTCCAAGACTATGTTCTTGAACTTCAACATGTGTTTGACTATCATTACATGTATCTCATATTTGTCTATCTCACTATATTTTTTAGAAAACTTTCCTACTTGATCAATTCTTCCCTCATCAATTATTCTTTCACTTAGCACACTGAGACTAGGTTTGAAACTTACTTCAGGAGGTTCTTGTGAGTTCTTTTTGTTCCTTATTACTCTTGAGGATGGATGACCAATGTTGATCTCTTTCTTCCTCTTCAAAATTTCCTTATACTCAGGAGGAGCAGTAAGTTCAATGATTATTTTGGGAACAGAAGGCGTAACATTAGTTTTACCCTTTTGTTTATCAGATTTTTCAATCTTCACTTTCTTCAGCTTATGATCGTCTGATTCTACCTTTGCTGCATCTGTGCTCTCTAATTACAAAGAAATCTTTTGTTCCCTTGCTTTGTCTGGGTCTTCTTGAGACACTCCATGTATTCTTAAGATCTCAGTGGTAACCTTTACAACCTTCCTCTTTGTTGCTCATTGTTCACTTTAGCATCTACCTCTCTTGTCTTCTCCTCATAGGTTCCCCATCTTAGATCATTAGGGTCTTTAGGTGCTAATAATAGAACTTGAGCATAGGCCTCAAGAATAGGCTCTTCCACTTCATATCCTAGTGGATGAATCCACTTTGTTCTTGGTTCAATTGCCTCGATGCATGTTGTGTCTTCTTAACCATAAAACAAATAGTATCCTTGTATTTCTCAACAATGTTCTTTGGTATCCTATACCTCATCTGTATTTTATCCTTGAATGTCTTCAACTCTAGTGTCATGTAGTCTCTTAGAGTGCTCTCTATAGATGCCTTGAAAAATATCTGAGGCATGGTAGGAATAGTCTTATCTAGATATTAATCTGACACCTTTCCAATAATATGGAAGTACATATAGATAATTAGGGACCCAAACCTGAATATCTTAGATTTATCATGCTTGGTTGCCTTGATGTTGTCAATTAACTATGTGTGCAAGATCTCACACAGGTTGAACTCTCCATTTTCATTAAAAATTCTTATGGCTGTAGACACACTGTTTACCCTACTGGTGTGTTGAAACCTGTATCCAAGTATCATAGACATCAATTTGATGTCATCTTTCTCAATAGGATCTATGGTCATTCCGCACCTATCACTCCTTGACTTGCAAGTCTGTTCAACAATCTTCCTCACATCTTTACCCATTGGAAGGATGATGCCTATCCTTGAGAGGCCTATCATCTCATGAATTAGGTCACTGGTAATTTTAACTAGCACTTTATCTATCCAAAATAGGTCATCATGAATCCTGCTCAAAAGAATCTTGATCCATTCTAATTCATAGAACTCATATGCTATAGCATACTCCACTATAGGGTGATTATCCCACCGTGCATACTCATCTATGAAGGTTTTGTCTCATTTTAACATAGTTTCCATGTGCACCCTTAATCTATCTAATCCTAATGGTTCTTTCTTATAGTAGATGTATGCCCTAATGTCCTCGACATGCATAACGCCCATAGGCATGCGGGAAAGTGCCCCTTCTAGGTCATCTAGTGTAGATTTAAATGGATGCCTCTTAAACACATATCTTTTCTTCTCTGCAACATCAAATACTATAGGAGTATCCATCACTTACTTCTATATCACTTTCATAAAGGTTTCCAAGACATTCTGAATTGACACGATGATCTAGGGTTTCCAAAGCCGATTAAATGCACAACAAATCACTTGATGAATCAAATTGCAATCCTTCTCAATCAACTGCTAAGGATTTTTTTTCTCTTCAATCGCTCTTAATTCAAATGCAATGAGAGACCTTCTAACTTCTATGTACTTTAAAGTAGAATTTCTGCCATTAATGCTTGTCACATAAACCAAACTGTCACTTGGAAATTTCTATGTTTCATTCTGCAAACAATTAGCTAGTGTGCTCTTGCATGAAGGTTCCCTTGATCTCCAAAAGCTTAAGTCCAAAGGTTCATATTATGAGAGTGAGTATACTAGCCACATAGGGGTCTAGAGATAAATTAGCCCCCCCTATGACCCTGAGGGCCATTCATCCAGATGTAGAGGGTATGTCCACTATGGATGCATCTAATACATACTCATCAACCTTATCCTTCTTTTCTTCTGACCAAATCATGCTCACATTCTTTGAGGCTTTCACAAACTTTACTTCTCCTTCAGGATCCAATACTGGTTCTTTAGTCTTTTTAGGGCTTTCCTGACCTCGCGTCCTTGATCTACAAAACTTTGAGATGTGTCCAACTTTGTTACAAGAGTGACAAATGACTAGAGGCCTTATATTCCTTAGTGCATTGACATGGGTCACCAATTTATATTGTCTAGCTGAGTGACCATTATAGTTACATATCTGACATGTAACATTCTGAGAACTTCTTACATTTGATTGATTCTGATTTCTCTGATCATGCTGAGTCCTATTCTTTTTACTTGTCTTGCAATTCATAGCTCTATGACCAAATTTATTGCATGAATAATAGTAACCATTAAAAGGTCTTACCTCTGTACAATTCCTCGCTATGTGTCCATGCCTGTTACACGCATAAAAAGTGCGGTCTACTAGCTTGCGCTCATTCTTAAGTGGTTCACCATTATTTTTAGTTTGATCTTCAGTCTTCTTAGTATCAGTAGAGTTTTTTTGTGCATTCATTCTTGCTTTCATGTTGTCAATCTAATTTTGTGCTTCTTTAGATCTTCTTGCATACAACTGAGATTCTATCAAATCAGAACTAGTGTGTAATTTATCAATGTTATTCTTAGCATCTTTCAATTCAGATTCCAAGCTTTCTTTGTTGTTTCTTAGCTCTAAGATTTCCATGTTTGCTTGCATCAATTCTTCATTCAGTTGAAGGTTCTCTTTGACCTGTTCATCATAGACTTCCTGATTGTTAGTCAGCTTATCATCAAATTCTTCAAGTTATTCTTTTAAGGATGTATTTTCTTCATTTAGCTTCTTGACCATTGTCCCTAGATCACTGGTAGAGCATTCTTTCAAATCTTTCCTTAGCCTTTTGATGAATAATTGAGCATCACTGAGTTTTTCCCTTAGTTCTTTAGTTTCTCTTTCAGATTTGTCCAGGTCTTCAAGAGCAACTTCTAGATTTCTTTTTAGATGTTTCATTTCTTCTTTGTCCATGATCTCCTCAAGTGGTTAAAATTCTTTGCTGAGGACTAGAACTCTGATACCAATTGTTAGGAATGGGAACACTGAGAGGGGGGGGGTGAATCAATGTTCACTATGTTTTATCTTTTTTCTTAATCTTTAAATTGAACTTAAATGCTTAAGTATTGAAATGAACATCCACATAAACATGAAACATGAAATCAACACATAACACCAATATGGTTATGGGGAAACCCAAATAGGTGAAAACCCTGGTGGGAATTGACACCCACTAATATTCTGTACTAGTGTTTTATGATCCTTGTTAGAAGATCCTTAACCCTGTTAGGAGTTGCTTTACAATGCATTAAGTATAGTAGACCTTGTCAAGGGTCAGACCCTATTAGGAGTCTTTTACAATAATCCCTATTAGGGGAGTGGATGCACTATCCTAGAGCTCACTTCTCAAGTGGTGAAGGCTACAACCTTCTGATATTAGATACACACTATATCTGCTAGATGAACTATCACTATGACACTACTTGTCAGATCAGTTCCTTTGATGCGCTGATGCTTTGACCTCTTACAAAGCTCTAATACATATTATAGTCTCTTTGCACACTTATTCTCTTCTTATCACAACTCTCTATCAACTTGCATACTAATTACAATGGGTGCATCTTATATTTATATGTGCATACAAAATAAACAACTAGGTCGGCCTTTAAACCTATTACATACAATGCTCCCAATTGAATTGGCTCAAGCCTGTTTATAAAAAAACATATATACATGTCAGAAACCTAATTAAAATAAGCACATAGCCTTTACATCATTAGAATATAACCGCAACTCAAAATGCTAATAGTCGGCTGCTTACTTTGTTCTTGTCTAGCACACACTGGCTGTGTAACTTCAATTGTCTATATCTTTCTCATACTTGCATATCTGATCATGCGCTCATAGAATAAGCATGAATATAGTCTAACCAACTTATCTTCTAGGGTGCATACCATAACTCAGTCATATGCACGTGTGCTGATGCTCTAAGCTTCAAGAACTCTGTACACTATCCAGTCTTCAACACTTAGCTGATTTCTGATCTTCCCATCAAGTGCGCTAACTCCAAACTGCTATATGACTTTGTTTTCATAATGAAAACACAATACTAAGTCATATACATTAGTATAGCCAACTTTCCAACATTACCTAGAATGGAGACAACATTTAGTGCACTTAGTGTTCGCCTCACTTTGTCAAGAAGCATCAGTGTAAGCAGAGATTATGCTAGCAACAACATATCTAGAAATGAAGAAGACATGAAGATTGAAGAAGGTATTTCCTTGCTTGTGAAAAGAGAACCAAATAGTAAGAAATTTTTTAAATGTTGGACTTGTCAAGAATTTGGTCATTTTGCATCTAAATGTCCTAAGAGAGTTAAGAAGTATAAGAAGAACTTTAAACCTAGGAGATCTAAAGAATGTTACTATGAAAATGATGAAGAACTTGAAGAAATTTTGGAGAAATCTTTAAGTGAAAGTGATACTAAGAATGATGATATAGGATTTGTAGCAATAAAAGAAGAAAATCCTAAAATAAAAGTTAAGGAAGAAAAGGCTTTAGTTTCTCAAGTAGAAAAGAAAGCTTATTGGATTATAGACAGTGGTTGTTCACATCATATGACTAGAGACATGAAGAAATTCATAAAGTTTAACAATTATGATGGAGGAGTTGTTAGAGTTGGAAACAATGCACCTTGTTTGATTAAAGTTATATGATCTATTAATCTTGATAGAAAGACTAATACTGATGATGTTTACTTTGTTGATGGTTTGAAACATAATATTTTGAGTGTTGAACAACTAGTTGATAAGGGATATCAAGTTTGGTTTACTGAGAAAACTTGTGTAATCAAAGACAAGGATGGTAATTTGATTGGTACTAGATCTAGAACTAGAGGTAATGTATTTCAGTTGAATCCTACTGAGATGACATGCTTGATTACTAAGATTAATGACAGTTGGTTGTGGCACATAAGATGTTGTCATATAAACTTTGATAATATTGTGAAAGTGAGTACTACACTTGCCGTAAGAGATTTGCCTAAATTTATGAAGCATACTAACATGATTTGCAAGGAATGTGTGATGGCTAAATAGAAGAGAAGCTCATTTCCTAGCAAGAAGTTTACAACAATAGAGAAGTTGGAGATTGTTCATATAGATTTGAGTGGTCCCACAAGGACTAGATGATTGTATGGAGAAAGGTATTTTATGATTCTTGTTGATGATTTTACAAGAATGATGTGGATTGCATTTCTTAAAGAGAAATCTGAAGCATTTGATAAGTTTAAGATCATTAAGAATAAAATTGAGAATGAATATGGAATGAAGATTAAATATTTGAGATTAGATAGAGGTGGAGAATTTACTTCAAAAGAATTTAACATTTTTTCTGAAGTGAATGGTATTAAGAGATATTTTTTAGCCCCTAAGACACCTGAAAAAAATAGTATTGTAGAAAGAAGAAACATGTCAGTAATTGAAGTAGCAAGAGCTATGTTATTTGAGAATGACTTAGCGAAGATATTCTGGAGAGAAGTAGTGAACACAACAATGTATACAATAAATAGAGTACAAATCAGAGTAGACATAGACAAGACACCCTATGAACTATGGTTTGGACATGCACCATCAGTTAAGTATTTTAGAATTTTTGGAAGCAAATGTTATATTAAGAGAGATGATGACATTGAAAAGTTTGACCCTAGAAGTGATGAAGGTATATTTCTTGGATATTCATTGAAAAGAAAAGCTTATAGATGTTACAATAAAAGAACCAAGACTATTGTTGAGAGCACAAATGTAAAAGTTGATGAAAAATTCAAAATTCAGGAAAGAATGCTTGATTATAAATCAGATGAAGGAACTCATCCTAGAACTAATCCATAGACTACTGAATTATTCTATGAAACTGATAGTGATTTGTTGAATGAAAGCTATAGTGAAGAAATCATTGAAGAACCTACAATTGAAACAAGAACTGAGACTGTTGTGTGTGTGAAAATTGTACCTGATCTGTAGACACAACACTTTAGTAAAACATTAGAGGTTAGCTATAATCAAAATCATGCAAAATTTAAAGCTATCTAACCAAGTGATTTATTGCCTTCTAATAGGTGTGAGATTGATGTTCTCAGATTGTAATCGAGATCAGTGACCTAGATGACACCTAAATGAAGGATTTGAATGCAATTGATCTAGATATGAAATATGAATGCAATTAATCTATTTTTTTAAATTTTTCTATGCAATAAGAATGATAAAAACTGATATGAAATGGATGCTAAATGATCTAACAATGAAGATTCTAACAATGATATGAAAACAATGAAATTCTATGCTAAGATATAAAAACAATGCAATTGAAATTGATCTCACAAAGCTTTGAATTTGCAAGTTGATTCCTCAACCTCCAATTCTCCAGCGTGATTGTGCAAAAATATGAGATGCTGTGGATGCAAATTTGAGAGATGATTGAGAGATTGAGAGATGAAGAGTTGAGCATTGTTTTTATAGAAATCCAAGGCTTTGGAGGTGCATGAAAAAAAGCCATAAATCACTCAAATAACTCAGGTTGATTTTTGAGTTATTTTTAAATAAAGGATAATTAACTCACAAAAACATGCAAAAGCTAAGCTTTAACTCAAAATAGAGTTTAGCTTTAATTGATAATTGATAGTTGTTTGCTTTTATGATTGTGCATATGTTATTTATGAATTAATTTAATAATAAAGTGATTTATTTCCAACTTAACTGCTTTTAAAAATAAAACAATTGATTTATGGGTTAATCAATTATTTAATCAAATTTTTATTAAAAACTATATTATTAAATAATGAGAATTTGCTTTAATTAATTAAATAAGAATTTAATCAATTATTCATATGATATTAGATTTATTGTCAAAATTAAATAATACAATTAATAATAGATAGAATTAAATTTAATTACATAATTAAGTGACAAATATTAAATCTAATTAATTAAATATAAAAATATTCAATTAATCAAACTTTAGGATAAATGTGATTTATTGCCAAATAATTATAAAATTAAAGATAATTATGATGATTAGGAATATTACTAGGAATATTCCCCGATGCAGAATTTAAGATAATCAATTATGATTTGATGATGTTTAGATGTGCCTTAGGTTAGGACTTTGATGTCGATTTTGTTCGATTTGTCGATGTAGGAGGTTAATGAACTTATAGCCCATTTTTGGGGTATTACATTTTGCCCCTCTTTGAATTACTGTGCGAAGCGCAGTGGTTCAAAGATAGTCTGTGTTTGATAAAGATATGAAACTGATTCAAAAGATAAACTGATCTCAAGATAGAAACTAATTGAAAGATATTGAGATAGGAGTTGATTGATATTGAATTTGATATGAAGATAATAGGTCCTGAATGACCAAAGATAATGTTCACTATAGCAGCGATGAACCTATGATTGCGAAAAAGTGTCAAAATGTCTGATTCCAAACCTTAGGATTGATAAGAAGTGAGTGACCCATTCTAGACTCGATTGTCTTAGCAGAACTAGCAGGTATCACATCCGAACCCTTCAGTTGTCAAAGAACCAAGGAAATAACACTATGATCCGATGGTTGCAAAAATTGATATAGTTTACAAGATTAGGAGAATACCAGATTGATATGGATCGATGAATCTGATATGCCCCAAGTGATGATAGATTTGCCCCGAGCGATGAAGACTTTTGATGAATTAGCGACTAGACGTGATTGTTGTCTTGATCACTGATGAAAGATATTGATAGACTTGATCGATAGAATTTGATTTACAGACTTTGAATGATGTGCAATACCATGCCCCCTTCAGGATTAAAATTGAAATCTGACAAGAAAAGTCAACATTAATAGTTTAGAAGCATGTTAATTGATTTGAGAAGTGTGGTGAAACACATTCAAGAACACATTCTGCATCGTTGGAAGGTCCCAAAAGACCAAGTTTGACTAGGTTTGACCATGAGTTGACCATGGTTGACCAAGTTGAAATTTTGATAGTTTGATGTAAGATAATCAGTTAAGTTGAATACTAGATTTCTGTGATGATTGAAGGTTGATTATGCAAGCAATTAATAATATGAATGATCTCAGATTTGAATTTTGATCCCGAAAAAGGATTCTACTTGCTATTTCATTGGAGGAACCTTCGTGTGAGATTCAGTTCTTGTTAGACTTGAAGATGCGATTTGAAGAATCATTTAAGCATTGA
Source organism: Chamaecyparis obtusa (assembly GCA_027943335.1). Taxonomy (NCBI): domain Eukaryota; kingdom Viridiplantae; phylum Streptophyta; class Pinopsida; order Cupressales; family Cupressaceae; genus Chamaecyparis; species Chamaecyparis obtusa. The sequence goes on from BSBK01005307.1 coordinate 1,139,659, forward strand.
AGTTCGTTTAATCATTGTGAGATCATGCAAACATGCAAAATGCAATGAGACATGCAAAATGAAATGAGACATGCAAAATGAAATGCAACCTAAGACCTAGGACCTAGTCACTGATCATATGTCGATTTGTTATCATCATTGAACTTTTTGGTAATTGGATAAATTAATACAATGCCCACTAGCTATGAAACCATAGACATATGAATATCGATTTGTTTTTGGAATGTTGGATTAGATATAAGCACCAAGGCACAAACGCCAGGATGACCTGAATATCATGTCCATTTTGAGATAGCAATTTGTACAAGCATAAAAACATAAACATCGTGATGACCTGAATATGCCTTGCATTGCAAACACATCAAACAGTCAAGAGATCATTCTAAATCCAATGTGAATTACCCATAGTGACCCTTTATCGTTCACATCCTTAGGAAAGATCACGTTTCACAGTAGGAGAAAGAATTCACTCAAAAAGACAATAGTTAGATCAAACTTCCTTGAATTGTCTGGGTATCAATGGTCGAGGTACACATGGCCATCCAATTCGAGATAGAGGCTCTTAGAGTCGAACACCATTTCAATCCAGAATTTCCAAAGTTGTTAGATTTTCACATACAAGCAGAAAACAAAGAAAAGATTATGCCCCCAGTCATCACTCTCTAAATCCTATAAAGGACATCATCGAAGAGCTCGAAGGGACACAATATGCAAAAATCTCAATGCGAATCAGTAAGAATACAAGGAGATAAAAGCATGTAAAAATCATAGATTGTTTTCAATTGAGTTTTGATGTTTGATTGTGTTGTTGTAGATGCAAAATCCTTTCTGGAGACAAGACAGACTTGACTGACTCAAATGAAGCTTCAAAGGACTCTGAGTGGATATGACATGTCTAAGATACATTGGAGACTATAAGATATGACATTGATTACCCCCAAGTGTTAAACATTGATAGGATACAGACATGCAAGCTAATTGGTGTACAGACTGACTTATTGAAAACTAGAAATGTTGAAACAAACCAGGAGATATGTACAAACTAAAGCAAGACCGAAAGCTGGGAAAGACCAAGATTGTGCTGATAGATGGAGCGTTTGGAACAAGTGGCACCCGTTTGCCAGGTTTTCACCATCTTGGTAGAGATTCTATTTTTGCTACCAAAGTGCCTGTTTCCAGGTTTTCACCAAGGCACTTTTTCTTTTTTCTTCATTTTTTTTTTGTATTTTTTCATTTTTTTCAATTTTTTTGAATTTTTGATTTTTTTTTGATTTTTTTGTGAATTTTGATATTTTTTGATTTTTTTTGTGAATCATCAAGGTGCCTATTGCTAGGTTTTCACCAAGATGTTCATTTTTTCAGGACATTTTCCAATTTTAAAGATTTTTTAGGACATTTTACCATAGATTGAATGCTTTAAGCGTATAATTTCTTTAGATGGAAAATGTTGATTGGTTCTTGGAGCTGTTCTCCTTCAGTCATTAAGAGTTGATAGGCACCAAAGCCAAAAGTAGCAGTGATTACAAAGGGACCCAACCGGTTGGGTTCAAACTTCCCCTTGCATTCTCGATGGGATTGATTTTTAGGATTTTCTCTCAAGACTAGATCACCAACCTGAAATTTTTTGTGTCTGACTGTCTTGTTGTAGCCTCTAGATATTCTCTTCTGATATACTCTAAGATGATCATACACTTCTTGTCTGTGCTCATCTAGTAGTTCCAGTTCTTGTAACCTAGACACTCTGTAGTCATCATTAGTTACTAGACCATGCATTCTGATTCTGAGTGATGGGATTTCAACCTCAATAGGCAGTATCGCTTCAGACCCATAAACTAAAGTGAAAGGTGTAGCCCCAGTAGGTGTTCTGATATTTGTTCTATAGGCCCATTCTGATACTTGTTCTGATACTGGTTCTGATACTGGTTCTGATACTGATTCTGATACTAATTCTGATAATTGTTTTGATATTGGTTCTGATACTAATTATGATACTGATTCTGATAATTGTTTTGATACTGGGTATACTTGATAGCATATTTTTCTATTGAAAACTCTCAAGCAAGATCATATCGTGCAGTCCCAATGTCTAGCAAGGTGGAGAACAAGAGCAATTGACAAGCTAGTGGAAGAGATGGAAGACAAGAGAATAAAGGATAATGAAGGGAAGAAATCGTCAAGGGAAAACTCCTCAAGAATACCCAAGCTAGGGAAAAATTGTCATGTAAAGTGCATTTAGACAAGTAATGAAAGGCTAGCATAGGATAAGTCACAAAAGCATGATGCAAGAGCAGGAAAGGATGCAGTCCAAAAGAGTAGACATGTCAAGAGGCTTCATAGCACTGTGTTTTACTCTTTTTTTCTTTTTTTATTAGATCAAGACCAAAGGGGAAAATGATAGCGATAGGCAAAAATGAATGGAGGAAGATAGATATGAAGGCTAAACATGGAAGGAATGAAAGTAAGATCATCGTAAGATAGCTCACAAAATAGTCAAATGTTCGTGTATAGATCAACATTGTCAAGATCAAAGAGAGAAGATGGAATGGATGAAATATGTAGAAGAACTATGCATGATGCCTGATTGCCAGATTTTCATCATGGTACTTATCCAAGGTGCCACAAGGAAGTGGTTTTCACCATAGGACAAATTTATTTCTCTTTACTTTTGCTACCAAGGTGCCTGTTTCCAGGTTTTCACCAAGGCACATTTTCAATTTTATTTTATTTTTTATTTTATTTTTTTTGGAAGAAGGGAAGCTTTTTAGATAATTCTCCTTGAAAGGATAAACCATGATATGCCAAGGATTAAAAATGATATGCTCAAAGATGCTGATAGGGAAAGGAATATGGAAGAAAAAAATGGAGGATAGGGTTTTATGTAAAGCGAGTGAGGTTGGAAGATAAGAGGAATAGGCAAATGAGGAAAAAGGATAGAAGGTAGAAGGTTAATGAATGGAAGGATTGTGAAAGGGTAGATGGAAAGGAAGGCAAGATCGACGTAAACACACACCTTGAAGGGTGGCGAGAGGGTAGAGGAAACATGAATGAAGGAATACGTGAAGGAATATGGTGAATGGATAGCAGAGGTTGAGGTTTGGGCACATGAAATGGAAGAATATTTTTGGAAGGAGATGTAGTGGAAGCCTTTGGAAGCTTGAATGTCAACTTAACTTTTTGCTCAACACCAGAATCTTTCAAGAGAGAATTTGGAATCTATATAGCTGTAGGCTTTTCATTTCTTTTTGGTAATTTAGAGAGAATATCTTCAATGATGGATTTTGGAACCCATACTTGTCTTGTAGTTTTTTTCTTAGATATCTCTTTTGACTTGATATTTCCATGTCTATTAGAGGAGACATGGTGATCTTTTTTTGATAGATTCTTGTATTGCTTCTTTTTCTTGTATTAAACATTCAAGTTACTTCCAAAAGACTTGGGACTTGTGGAAGAAGTAGGATATGACTGGTTTAGATGGGTGGGTGGATGAAAAGGATTCAAGGGTATGCATCTATGTTGATCTTGAGGAAAGACGAGAGATGGAGGGATGTAAGGACCCAAGATGGATGGTGAACTAGGAGAGTTAGGAGGGGAAAGTGAAGGGACATAAGGACCTAAGATGGAAGGTAGATGTGAAGCCCTTAGTATTGGTGGAAGAGGTCCAAGGATGGAAGTGGAAGATGCAAAAGGATAATCAATAAGTTCATCAGCATCTATATGACAACCAAGGATATCAACATCTTTAGAGTGAGCATTAAAATTTTCAATAGAATCATGGACATCTTGAATATGAGCACCTTCTTTGATAGGATTGTTCAAAGCTTGCAAAGACTTAGGAAGAGTAGAAAGTGGAAGTGAACATGGAGTGGTAGAACAAGAAGATGAAAGACTTTGATCTTGACAAGGATCTTCGGATAGCATAAGCACATAATTTTTCTCTTGTTTTTCAATAGGCTTAACATTGGAAGGAACACCATTTTTAACAACCTTAATGGAAGTATCATCTTTGGAAAGTGCAAGCGTAGTAAGGTTATTTTGATTGTCAATAAGCTCAATAGTGTAAGTAGTAGCTTGATCTTGCTTAGGTGAAGACTTAAGACATGATGGAATGCATTGGAGAGGGTGTGCAGGATCAAAAGAACCATGAAGCAGATAAGAGACATCATGAAAGGGATTCGATGACATGGAGGGTTCTTGATCTTGATCTTTCTTTATGTTCTTTTCTTCATCATTTTTAGAGTCCTCTTGACATGGAGCCACTTCTAAGGACAAGGAAGCATGTTGGGATTGTATGGATGACTTTGGAAGAGATGGTGGAGGACTAGCTGAAGTAGGGATTATAGCATATGAAGGCTGAGGCTCTTTAGGTTTATCATTATTGAAAGTATTTGCAGCCAAGTGAAGGTTAGCTTGAGTTTCTTTAAGAGGTAGCCCTGGAGGATAACTATAGGGAACTGCATGAAAAGTATCAAGGCTTGTGTCAGATGAAGGTTCTGTGAAAGATTTGAAAGACTCGGAAGCTTTAAGAAATGTACGGGTATTGGAGGAAGTAGGGGATGGAAGGGAACCATCACCAGACAAAGGTTCAGCATTAACATGATCTTGCTTGAGAGTGTAATCTTTATTTTCAGCTGGAGAGTTCTTAGAGGAGAGATCCTTATAGTATTGACGTTTCAAGCTAGCACGATGTATTTTATAGTCCTCAACAGTAGTAGATGGATCATAATCAAGGTATTGTCCACAAAAGCCATCAAAGTCTCTTTCAAAATTAGAATCATATGGATCACCATCACGATCTATCCAATGTGACAGCCCATTTGTAGTAAGCAGGAATGAACGATGAGGAGGACTCTTAGGAACAGAGGTGTCATAGGTATCATTACATTGTCTGTCGTCATAGTCATCATAGTCTCCAAAGCTAGATGTGTCACTCTCCATGGAAGAGGTATCATATTGCTCAAATTTTTTCCAGGGGCATGGTGACATGTACAAGTCTTTATCAAATGGAAAAGAGTATAGAGGTTCCTTTTCTTTCTCAAGTTTGTCAAGCTGGACTTGCATAACTTGCAGCTGCTTCATCATAGCGGTGATCAGAATTTCTTCCTCATGTGTACTGATTCTTTGAGACATGTGTACTGATTTTCAATAGCTACTAATTTGTTCTTGACACAATGATATTTTTGATAGATTCTGGAACTAGGCTGGAAACATTGGATATCTTGCAATTTGACAATTTCTGACAACTCTCTCAAATTTTTCCAAACGACACTCTACAGACTCGTACAACATTGGGTAGTCTATGAAACGACAGTTGCTAACAGGGTTTTGACTTTCTTGAATTTGCTGGTTTGAAAACTCATACGACACTAGGTTCTCAATCATACGACAGATGGGCAATACTGAAATGACACTTGACAAAAATCGTATGACTTTTGACTTCGTGAAATGACTTTTGACTCCAAAAAGATTTTACGTCAATTTTTGCCAAATTTAAGGTCTTCAGTTTTGGATTGTTTGCAAATTGTACTGTCCAGATTTTGAAGGTTATACCAGATTTGATCATTTTTAATAGTCAAGTAGATAAACAAGCACACAGAATAGCAAACAAGTGATTCCAAGCACGTCTAAAAATAATGAACAAGGGCAAAAGCAACCTTGCGCATGAACAATCAAGTGACCAAATTGTGCTAATCTCTGAGAGTACTAATTATGTATGTTCTGAAAAGTTTTGCAATAACACACATATACCTGAAAGTGAAAAATTGGCCTCTCTAGGGTTGTTAGTAATGGTTTGACTCTGCAACTTTTATGATTCAAAGGGGTGAACTCCAATCCTGGCGCACCAGGGTTTTGACACAGTCTGAGAACTTAATCTTCAAGAGCTGCTAGAGAGATCTGACAACCCAACAATGAACCATACCCGTGGAGATTTCTTCCACAAGGACATTTATATAGCGGCTGTCACTACCATGGCAAAAATGGCTATGACCACTTGAGGTTCCATCAACACAGTTTTCCCTGTGAAGGGATCATCCACTATAGTTAACCCTCTCTAAAGGTGACTCACAGATTTATACCACAAGGGGACTTGGCTCTAGATCCAAGGTTTTTGACACCTTTTCACTTTTAACCCAAACAAAGCAAGTAGATTAATCCGACACGCTAAGACAAATTTTTGTTCCACCAAGGTCTGTGATATCAACTTCACGTGATCTATCAACCTCTCCAGGGAGAGAATGTATCAATCAATAAGAGAAGATGCACTAACCAATTTTGATTCACCAAAGCTCATGATATCAACCCCACGTGATCTATCAACCTCTCTGGAGAGAGAATGTGTCGATCAATAAGAGAAGACTCACTAACCAAGTTGAATGTGAAATGCACTAAGTATCCTCCCTACCTACAAGGATTTCATCGTCAAGGAAGGATTTCACTAGGAATCCAATCTCTCAAGAATCACGAATAGTGTTCATAGGGCCTAATTACTATGTGAGCACAGATATATTCCCGAAAGTAAATCTACCAAAAGTACCCAAAAAGTAGAAAGAGGAACACTTAATGCTTAAAGCGAATATGAGATGAGTCCACAAGGTGGAACACTTAACACCTCACACAAGCTAAAAATGAGTCCACAACTTAGAAAACAAGTGAGTTCCTAAAAGCACAAAAGGGTTGCCAAGTGGAACACTTAACACTTCTGTCCTGTTGACCCCTCCCCTTTATGGCGCTGAGATTGCAACCACGGGGCGAAAATGAGGGGCCAGTGGATTAGCAAGTCCAATAACCCAAGATAGCAATCAAGATCAATCACACATATTCTAAGACTACTTAATGAATCCTTAAGGGATCACAACCTAGTATCAAATTATGCAAGTGTGTAGAAATAGATCAAAAGCATGAAAAGATGCACACAAGCTTGACACATAAGAGATTTATTTTAAGTCCCAAATCAAAATGTTATTAGATCAAGGAGAATACCTGGGATCCTTGCAACGCGCTTAGTAGATTTTACTTGATTTTTAGCAATTTTTGTTGAGCTTTACTATGTAAGCAAGCTACGAACTCTCCAACAAGCCAACAAGCAAACAAGATATGCAAGGTATATTCAACTTATGAAAACCCTAGGGTTAGATCTAAAAATCAATTTTTAGGAGCAATAATAACCATAAATTAATCCAAATGACAACTCATATCATGCATTGAATCATATGAAAAATAAGTGCATACCCATCATAAAATTTTAATTTTTTTGCACTACATTTGACCTAGTCAACAAGATCTAATTTTTTTGATATAATTTTGGCCACAAAAATAGAAATTCAGAATAGAGAACCCTACTAAAAAATAGAGAGATTTAAAAAAATGCAAAATTTTTAGAAAAATCTCTTCATTTGTGCCCTAGAGACCCATTTTATCAAAACAGACTAGTTTTTGCAAATTGACTATTTGAGCTATTAAATTGCATCCAAATTTAAAACACAAATAATAGACCCCCTGTAGAATTTGAAGAGATTTCTGAAAATGTAAAAATTTTAGAAAAATATACTGATTTACGTCAGATATTAATTTTTTATGAAAAATTGAAAAAAAATTATTAAAAATTCAAAATAATTCAGAAAATTTTGAATTTTTTTTCAAAACTTTCTTGATATGTCTCCAACCTGCAAAAAAATTTTTAGAGCAAAAATCAAAGCCATTTGGGAGATAAAATTAAATCTTTGAAACTTTAGGGTTTTAGCTCCAAGAATCAAAATCAGCATACAAAGGTGGGTTGCCCCATGGTGGGCGCCAGAAATGTGTGTGTGAAAATTGTACCTAATCTATAGACACAACAATTCAGTAAAATATTAGAGGTTAGCTATAATCAAAATCATGCAAAATTTAAAGCTATCTAACCAAGCGATTTACTGCCTTCTAATAGGTGCGAGATTGATGTTCTCAGATTGTAATCGAGATCAATGACCTAGATGACACCTAAATGAAGGATTTGAATGCAATTGATCTAGATATGAAATATGAATGCAATTAATCTATTTTTTTTAATTTTTCTATGCAATAAGAATGATAAAAACTGATATGAAATGGATGCTAAATGATCTAACAATGAAGATTCTAACAATGATACGAAAACAATGAAATTCTATGCTAAGATATAAAAACTATGCAATTGAAATTGATCTCACAAAGCTTTGAATTCACAAGTTGATTCCTCAGCCTCCAATTCTCCAGCGTGATTGTGCAAAAATATGAGATGCTGTGGATGCAAATTTGAGAGATGATTGAGAGATTGAGAGATGAAGAGCTGAGCATTGTTTTTATAGAAATCCAAAGCTTTGGAGGTGCATGAAAAAAAGCCATAAATCACTCAAATAACTCAGGTTGATTTTTGAGTTATTTTTAAATAAAGGATAATTAACTCACAAAAACATGCAAAAGCTAAGCTTTAACTCAAAATAGAGTTTATCTTTAATTGATAATTGATAGTTGTTTTTTTTTTATGATTGTGCATGTTTTATTTATGAATTAATTTAATAATAAAGTGATTTATTTCCAACTTAACTGCTTTTAAAAATAAAATAAAATATTTATGGGTTAATCAATTATTTAATCAAATTTTTATTAAAAACTATATTATTAAATAATGAGAATTTGCTTTAATTAATTAAATAAGAATTTAATCAATTATTCATATGATATTAGATTTATTATCAAAATTAAATAATACAATTAATAATAGATAGAATTAAATTTAATTACATAATTAAGTGACAAATATTAAATCTAATTAATTAAATATGAAAATATTCAATTAATCAAACTTTAGGATAAATGTGATTTATTGCCAAATAATTATAAAATTAAAGATAATTATGATGATTAGGAATATTACTAAGAATATTCCCCGATGCAGAATTTAAGATAATCAATTATGATTTGATGATGTTTAGATGTGCCTTAGGTTAGGACTTTGATGTTGATTTTGTTCGATTTGTCGATGTAGGAGGTTAATGAACTTATAGCCCATTTTTGAGGTATTACAACTATGACACCTAACATGAATCTATCAAGGAATCATCCTATTAAGCAGATTATTGCAAGCATAGACAGAGGAGTTCTGACATGGAATAAGGTACAACAACAGTTGTATTTAATTTCTCAAATTGAACCTAAATCTATGTAATGCCCAAAATAATTGGACAAAAACACAACAAATTTTTTTTTAAACAAACACTTATGTACACCTAGGACAACTAGGTTACACAATAGCCCTTCGATGCGAAGCTATGGGAACGTAAGCTCACTTGGGTGAGTCACCCAATGACATATAAGGGATCATGAGGCAAGCGCTAGCGTGCCTCCGTCCCCTACATGGTGGTAGTCATAGGGCGACAAGGGAAGGATAATGATAAGGAGATAACAACTCCCTGATTAATTCAAGATGGTTCTAAGGATAAAAGGGGGACGACTCGATGAATCTAGAGGAATGGTTTAAATCTAATAAAGAAAATGTTTTAGAATAAAACAACTCGATATTTAACCTAAGTCGATACTCCTATCTACTAAGATTCTTCTCCAGATAAAATAATCTTAAAGATTACCCATTTCAATAAAACTAAGGTTAATTATAAGGCTATTTATTTCATCAAAATTAATTACCTTTAATTTGCCCATAATAAAATTGTGTAAAATAGAGATTAAGCTTACTAAGAAAATTTAACCTAAAAAATTAATTAAACATTAGTTATAAAACTATTATTACGATATTTCTTTTTTTTAATAAAATTGCTTAACACCCTTCTCAACTATTACTCTTTTTTTTTCACTTTTCTTACAACATTCAACTAACTTTATAAAGAACAAAATGAGTAATAGTTTAAGTTTGATAAATATCTCATCTTGTACATTATTTGAAACAAAATTCAAAAATGCTAAAACTATCTTATTAACAACATTAATAACAAAATATACACAACAATTAAAGAAGCATAATTAAAAAGGGTTTACCAAATATTATTTCCCTTTTGCACAATAAAACTATAGAAGGCCAAAACTGATTCAATAAATAAGTTCTTAAGAGGAAACATAACCTCTTAAATAAAATAATGTTTTTAAAGAAATGGGCCCTCCAAACCCTAAATTCGGAATTAGGGTTTGGGGCCTTATTAAAACTCTTAGAAACCCTAAAAGCTCTCATAGAATTCCTTTTCTCTTCTCTATTTTTATTTTTGGGTGCAGGTCTGAGGAAGGATGAAGATGTGAAGCTTATGTTGTGTATCTCACAAATGTGAGAGGGCTTAGCACAACAAGAGATCTCTTTTGCCATAAGAGAGTCTCTATTTTATTTCAAATAGACACCCATCTACTGGTATGAATGTGGGTAATATTCGTTTTAGTTTTTTTTTATGAAAACGAACTAGATCTGTTACACAGATCGGTTCCAACTTTGCCAATATTAAAACTGCCATTTTTAATATGACAATGTTATTTGAGTTTTAGTTTAAAATTAAATGCGTTACCTATATTATTTTTACTTCATTATTTTTTTTCAAACCCCATAGTCGCGCCTCATATTACATAATAGAGATTTTTTGTTTAATATTTTAATAGGGTTTATGAAAACCCTAGCCGCGCCGCTTAGTATAATTTTTAAAAATTTTTATTAGGGTTTATAAAAAACCCTAGCCGCGCTACTTGGCCCCAACCACGACAGTGACCAGTCACTGCCATGACTGTAGCCACGACAGAGAGTCTCTGCCATGACTGCAGTCACGGTAGTGACTGTAGTCATTGTTGTGGCACTAAGCCATGATAGTGCACAAGCACTGTTGTGACTTAGAGTCATGGCAGTGCTGCTACGCACGCACAACGCTGTTAAAATAGCAAAGGGCTTCGACCCTCAAACGTATGCGACCCCGTTTTAAAAAAAAAAACTAATTACGATATATATTATAATATTAAATATTATATAATATACAATATTTTATTCTATAGTATATAATATTTAATACTATATTATATATATTATGATATATTATAATATTAAATATTATATAATATACAATATTTTATTGTATAGTATATAATATTTAATATTATATTATATATATTTTTACTGTTCTTTTCATTATATCATATCTAAATAATGTTATAATATACATTATATTTTATGCATTATTTAATGTATAATTTATAATATATTATGTTATTTCATATAATATTACTAGTTATTTAATTGTTATTTGGCATTGTTTAATTTATGCCATTTTTAACTAGTGTATAGTATATGATAATATATTTTATATTATTCATGTTTTTATGAATAATATATATATTTATATATATATATATATATATATATATATATATATATATATATATATATATATATATATATATATATATATATATATATATATATATATATATATATATATATATATTATTACCAAAATGTTATCAGGGATAGGAACAGATTACTAAAGAATTAATTTAAGAGGTAGTCAATAAAGTAATTAATTGTTATAAATATATATATCCATATAGTATTATGCTATATATGTATATATTTATTCCAGTATAACTATAAGGGTTTATATATAACACAGTCCCACTTTCACATCAGATTTGGGATAGAAACAGAATATGTTCTTAATCATTTCTTTGTGAATACATATAAAATAGATTTACAACTTTATATGTAATAATTTTCTTACATAATTTTAAAGCTTCAGTCTTGTCCTTTCCATACATTTATACAACTGTGATTCATACTCAAATCTGAAAGTAAAATCTGTACACAACTTTTATTTTGGCATCTATACAATCAGTTACTAAATTTATAAACTTGATAGAAGAACTAAACATAAACCTAGAAATGTAAACCCTTTAAATTCTAACCTGTTGTAAAGTAAATAGTTTTACAAATCCTATTAACAAGTTCAACTGTAAATACCATGCACTCAATGCTTAAACATAAGACATTTTCTAATGCAAGAAATCTGAGACATAGTATTAATAGAAAATATTTTTTAACAACAGTTAATTCCTCAACACAGATTCATAAAATTTTAGCTTGTAAAGAGCTAATAAAAAGAACTAATTTTAAACTTCCTATACATAAGTATTTTATATCACATCATGCTGGAAATTTGATTTAATAAATAATTTTCAATTGCAGGAAATTCAACTTTTTATGAACAATAGAATTAATTTGACATTTCCAGCCCATGTCAAATCAAATTAACATTTATGCAGAGAACTGATTTTAAAATACAGATAATAGTTACAGATTCCAGTACTATAAGAGAGCTATTAAACTGTGTTAATTTTTAGAAAACTGCAAAAATAACTAGTCTAAATTCCAGCTCATAAAATAATACAATTTCTTTGTTTTAGAAACCAAAATGCAGAGCAAGATCTTCCAAGTTGTTCACCTAAGAACAGTCTTAAACCATAATTTCTCAACTTAAACTTGAACTTCAACTTGGACTACTTCTTCAAACCAAGAATCCAAACCTACAAACACAAGACTTTCTTCACATGGCCATGGAGGCTCACTTCCCAGCCTAGGCCATTAAATGGCCACCCTCAAATTTGGAGAAACAAGATAAAGATGAGTTACACTCATACAACACAAGCACAAACATTCAAACACAAATTGGAACATAGATTTTCACATTTTACTCCCTTCCCAAGCTTGCACAAAGGACTCTAAATATAGAATCCATAAAATGGGTGAAGGTGGAATCTTCTCTTATGGAGACACCTAACTTATAACAAAACAATATTTTATCATGTAATGCAAGCCTTCACAAGGCCCTTCCAACCAAACAGCTCAAATCCATGAGCAACAACAATACCCTTATGGCCCCCAAACAAACATAAGAAGGCTCTCATGGTGCCCATACAACCATGTTCTCATACATAAGGAAATCTCAACTAGGCCCTTCACCCAAGTTCTCCTCAAATCCTCCCAAGGATGAGGAGTGAACTCACACACCCTTAAACATGAAGCAATTCAAGAAGACAAACAAGTTTGAAAGCAAAATCTCAAAATGAAACCAAGCAAAATAAGATTCACACAAGGTAATACAATTAACAAATTTCACATAGTACATTTTTTCCAAAGCATATACAAAATAATCACAAGATAGAAAACCACCAACTTCCTTCTAAGCCAAGGCTAAATGAAGAATTGAAGATGAGCTCCTCTTGACTCCAAACTTTCTATCCTTCTCAATCTACTAGTCCAAACCTCTCTAGATCACCTCTCACTCTCTCCAAATCTAACATAGACAAAAATGAACAAGTGTGTCTTTCCTAAGTCTCTCTCCCCTAAAGTCATTCAAACATTCTTCTCTCATCTCCCTTCCCAAAATAATTAAGTTTCTAGATCCTAGACAAGATGACACTTGCCCCTGACTAAAGGTATGAAATGAGTTTCAACACATGAAAAGGTGAGACATCCTAGATAGCATTTCCATTTTCGTTCATATAAAAAATGGCCCCTTTGGAGAGGCAAAAATGTTGCCTAAGAAAGTGAAAATAGAAGAAATAAGCCCCCTAACCCAAGTACTAGCCTTGGGGCACCAAAATCTAACCTAAACCACACTCTAGGACTCCACAGAACCTCTCTAAAACCCTAGTTAATCATGCATCCAAAAATGGAGTATTGGTTTCATAATTTTTGGTTCCTTAAACCACCTACTGAGCTTAGGAATACTCAAAACCAACTAAGGAGAGGGTGGGGTCCTTATTCCACTCAAGCATGCCACATCATCACTAAGGTGTCAAGTGACACCTCACTAAAGCACACATCACAAACACATTTGGCATGCTTGGTGGACAAATATATTTATATATTTTCACAAAAATAAAAATTTACTTACAAACATACATTTACAAACATTCTCAACCACATACACACATGCATCACGTTTATGAATAAAATCATGATACAATGAGGTCATTCTCTTCTTAGAGTTGACCTTGGTTTCAAACTGATTGCACTTAGATCCTTTCTTGTTTTCCCAAATTTACAACCATGACCATGTTCCTGCACACTTATTTTCGATGTTAGTATATCATAAAATCTTTGTATTAATAATCATTAAAAAATGAAGTATTAACATCTAAACTTGACAATATATATATATATATATATATATATATATATATATATATATATATATATATATATATATATATATATATATATATATATATATATATATATATATATATATATATATATCTGCATTTCATGAGCATTACATAATCCACATAAGCATGTAATCCTAAACTAATCATAGAACTCTGATTCCACCCATATTCATTATACTGAAAGATGACATAACAAATGCAAAATACAGAATCATATATCATAGAAAATCATGGAACCAAAATGAACATATATATAGAGTACGACTAACGTGACCATTATAAAAATCTATAGCAAACATCTCATGAGATCCAATAATAGCATATGTAATCCAAAATAGGTCAAATATCTATACTCAAAGTATCATCCTTATGAATCAAATTTCAAAAAGAATGTCAAGCTAGGATGGGTCGGGGTAGGAACTCACAATCTACTAGTGAAGCGTGTGAAAATGAACATTGGATTAAAGCTATGAAGGAAGAACTAGATCATATTGAAAAGAACAAGACATGGGAATTGGTCCCTAGACCCAAACATAAGAATGTTATTGGAACAAAATGGGTATTAAAAAAAAAGATGAATGAACAAGGAGAAGTTGTAAGGAACAAAGCAAGATTGGTATGTAAAGGATACTCACAACAAGAAGGAATTGACTATGAAGAAACTTTTGCACCAGTAGAAAGAATTAAAGCAGTAAGAATGTTTTTGGCTTATGCAGCTTTTAAGAAATTAAAAGTATATCAAATAGATGTGAAGTCAACATTTCTGAACAGAGAATTAGAAAAAGAAGTCTACATTGAGCAGCCTAAAGGTTTTCCTTTAACTAAAGAAGGAGATATGGTATGTAAACTAAAGAAAGCTTTATATGGACTGGAGCAAGCACCTAAAACTTGGTATGTGATATTGGATAAGTATTTGATAAAATTAGGATTTACTAAAGGTATAGCAGACAACAATTTGTACATAAAGGAAATTGAAAATGGTTTGTTGGTTGTTATTTTTCTGATGATATTATCTTTGGAGGAGAAGATGAAGCCAGTGATAAATTTGTAGATGAAATGAAGATTGAATTTGAAATAAGTATGATTGGTGAGATGAAATACTTTTTAAGATTGTAGATAACATAGAACAGTGATGGTATCTTTGTAAGTCAGACAAAGTACTTGAATGTCTTGTTGAAGATATTTGGAATGGAGAACTGTAAACGAGTTGGAACACCTATGGTAATCAGACATAAGTTATCTAGCATGGATGAGACTCTTGCAGTAGAACAGAAAAAGTACAGATCTATGATTGGAGGATTGAAATATTTGACTCATACAAGACGTGATATATCACATGCAGTTGGAATTGTAGCAAGATTCAAGCTGAACCTAGAGAATCAAATTATGCAGCAGTAAAAAGGATAGTGAGGTACTTAAGAGGCACAATTGAATATGGATTGTGGTATGAAAAATTGGATAATTTTACCCTATGTGCATATACAAATGCTGATTGGGGAGGTAGTGTTGATGACAAAAAAAGCACCAGTGGTGGAGCATTTTTCCTTGGAGGAAGATTGGTTTCTTGGCTAAGAAAGAAGCAGAACTATATTTCATAAAGCACAATAGAAGCAGAATATGTGGCAACATTAAATAATTGTAATCAGATAATTTGGATGAAGCAAATGCTGAAGGATATTGGAATAAAATTTGTTGAGCCTATTGTTATACATTGTGATAACACCAGCATAATTAGTATGTCTAAGAACCCTGTGTTACACTCTAAGACAAAGCATATAAAGATAAAGTATCATGTAGTGAGAGAGATAGTGGTAGAGAAAGAAGTTAAACTTGAGTATATAAGCACAAAGGAGCAGATTGCAGATATATTTACAAAACCTTGGCCTAAGGATACATTTGAGTATATGAGAGGTATGCTTGGGGTTATGCCCCAACCTACTTTTGAGAAGTGATGCAAATTGTTGCATCCATCTAGTGGTATATGAGCCCTATCTTTCTTCTGGATTGGATGGTGTTACTTCCTCTATGGGGGAGTATGTGTATCTGAGCTGAGTCATGAGGACTCTAATGAATGTATTTTTTGAACAGTGTCTTTTGACATTGAAGTTGTTGTTGACATAGTGATAAAACATCTATCATTGATGTCAATGGGGGAGAAGTATACATGAAAAACCATCTATTGGAGAGAATTGAATGGGAAAACAAAGCAAGATTTGATTGATGAAGAGGATATGAAATTATTTTTGAGCAGTAGTATAGCAGTGTGTGCAACAGTGTTGGTATTCATGGAACTTGGATGTTTTTCATCTTTGGTGCCATCAATTCCAATGGGGGAGATTGTTAGAAATGAATTCTAAATATATCCTATGGGGGAGTATTCGTAGCCATTCTATAGCAGTTTTTATTGCATTCATGACTTTGATTGTCTTTGATGTCAACATAGTGATCTATTGAAGATTAGCAGAGAAGTAGACAGTGTTTGAGTTAGTTCACGTGGGATATTAAAGATGAAGCTATGCGAAGTTGAGGACTTACACTATGATGTTCTATAAGATTGTGGTTAAGAGCACAGATGGAAATTTATTTGTTCATGACAATTATGAGGATCAATGGAAGCAGTATTCAGGCAGTGTTCTTGAGTAGTGGTTTGTGGAAATCAGATGATATCTCCTAATCAGGATTGAATCTAATAATGCATAGTTATGAAGAAGTTGAAGACATGATGTTAGTGATATGGATGTGAGCACAAGATCTGAGGTTGCATGAGTGAATAATTATCTTAATTGGAAGCTGACAATTTTTATGTAATTATGGAATTTTAATGTAACGTGCAGAGGATTTTATTTTGTAACTTGTATGCTGACTCATTTGTAATTAATTGAGTGTGGTATAAAGGAAGGAATGTTTTCCTTATTTTAGTGTGTAATTATAATATGGTATTGTGAAAGTAAATTGCAGAATTGTGAAATACTTGTTGGAAGAGGATATGTGAAGTATAGAGGTCTGGTATTGAGATCTGATGAAGCAGTTGGTACAGTTTGGCATAGTCAAAGAAGGAGTATTGAATTTTTGATCAAAAATATTTTGGTATTATTCTATTGAGTAATACAAAGATCAGTTGGACAGCGAGTTCAATGATCTTACACCTGAAGCTGTTTGGGCAGTGGGTCCTTCTGTCTTCCATAGCTCCTAACAAAGTTAGAATCTTTTAGCAAGGATTCAAAGTCTCCTAACAGGGACTCATATGTATTGAATGTATTTCATAAGACTCCTAATAGAGTCTATCCTCTCACAAGGAACTTTCATATTAGTGCATCTTTTGTGGGCATCATTCCCACTGGGGTTTACTCTTTGATCAAGAGGTTCCCTAGTCAACATATCTTGTGTTATTGTGTCATTGTGTATGTATATCTTTCTATGGTTGTTGATTACATTGCTTACATGGTTAAAATCTATTGAGGTTGATAAAATTTGTATTTATCTGATAACTAATTCACCCCCCCTCCTAGTTATCTCAGTGGACTTTACTTTCTAACATTAACAAGGTAGATCTAGTCAATCTTTTATTACTCCTAACAAGATAAGATCATCAAAAGTGATCACCAATTGTAGCCTTAATTGACATACTTTGTTTACTGTAGTAGTGAATAATTTGTGGGTATCATCCCCACTATAGTTTTTACCTTCTAACAAGGGTTTCTGCGTAACCAAAATATTTGAGTCATGAGTACTTATTTTGATGTATGATTTATTATTTTGTTTACATGCACTTTACATTTTGTGTTATATGAATGTATGTAAAAAATAATGGAATCAGTCAATTAATGAATATCTACTATAGAAAAAATTTTAATGTTAAAAGTTTTAGAGGGTACTGATTCACCCCTCCCCTCTCAATACTTTATGTTTCCAATCCCAACAATTGCTATCAGAGCTAGGTCTCTTGTCAGGGAATTTTAACCACTGAAGAGGTAACAATCTAAGGATGGAAAGATATAAGTTGGATAAGACTATTGAGAATCAAAGGATATATGTAAATATTCATTGAACAATACAAGAAAGCCAAAGATGAACTGAAGAAATTACTGATTTAGAGGAAGTAAATGGCTATTCGGTACAGTGAAATTGATTATCATGAAGAAGAGATAGATGATCCATTTGAGAACATAAGATCTAGATCAGGTAGTATATCTGATGGATTTGAAGGAGCAATATTTGATTTATCTAAAAAAAATCTACATCTTACTGAACAAGTCAAAGCCCTACAGATCGGTCAAGAGACACAAATGGTTAGGATGATTGATGTCATGAACAATGCTAGGAAAGAAGAAAAAGAAAGAAACTTTTCTATTGAAGACAAGAGAAAAATGATTGAGAAGGTACAAGAGAAGGAATCTAAGATACTAAGACTCATTGAGCATCAATTTGAAATCTCTAATCAGATGGTTGTCATAAGTCAGGGGGTCAACTGAGTAAATAGTGAACAAACAAGAAAACTAGAAGACATCGGTGAACTAAGAGAAGAAAATGAAAGATTGAAAAATGAAGTCAAAATGCAACAACATAATGAGATGATCAGGAAACTAAAAATAGTACCAAGAAGATAGATGAATTTTTGATTAGTCAAAGAGGACTTGGTAGCACTACTAGTTTAGGCTACACCGAGCAGGGAGAGTCATCAAGACAAGCTAAACAAAATAACAATGGCTACACAAGTCAAATAACCAAGAAGCTATCATGTTATCAGTGTGGAAAACCAGGCCACACAACAAATGTTTGCAAGAGAAAAGAAAAAGGTATTCCTAAATCCACTCCTAAGTTTAATGGTAATTGCTATAACTGTAACAAGTTTGGACATTAACACATGAGTTTAGATCTAAGTTGAATAGGACTCCTAAGAAACCCTACATGGAGAAACATTATCGCACTTGCAACATGCATGGTCACATTGCATAGGAATGCAGGGCAAAGATGAAGCAAGTCTGGACACCAAAATAAAATAACAAAACCTATCAACTGAGAAGGCAAGGTAATACATACACTTGGGATTACAACACATGGGTTAATTGCACAACATGTGGAAGGTATGGACATATTGCAAAAAATTGCATGAGAAAGAACTAGAGAGATAGATCTCACAATTGGACAAGCACTAGTATGACATGTTTACATTGTCACAAAGTTGGTCACTTAAGTAAGGATTACAAAGATCGAGCACCAGAAATACAAACATGTGAAAATGGCAATACAATTAAGGATATCATGAGGATAAGAAACACAATATGGAGAAAAGCATCAAGTGATAATGTTGGATCAAGAAATGCAATCGATGACACCTCATCCATTGGATTACGTGACATCACCACTTCCACCTAAGTCATAAAGGTATGTATGGAATTGAATTTTAAATTGGTTATATCTAACAAATAGTTCCTTATATCTAGTGTTTGAATACAAAATCTATATGAGATAAGATGCACTATGGTTTTATGTGTTTTGAGCTATCATTTTATACCATTGGTATAAGCAAGAACGACTATGTATTTTCTAGTCGGTAACTATTGGCAAGGTTAACCAAGTTGTTAGATTAACTGAGTGATATCTTAGTGTTTGCATGATATTTTGAAGTATAAACCAAGTGCAACTATTCTTACTGAACTAAGTTAGGTCAAGAATTTAATGCAAAAAGTTTGAGTGGGAATTTGAATTTTGGTATAAATACACAGTGGACTTAGTTATTTTTCACTTTGCAAAAAACAAAGAGCAAAAGAATTTCAAGCGAAGAGTTGAGCAGAAAGATTCAAGAGTGATTTGAGCACAGTTTTGAAGGATTTATGAGCTGAGAATTCATAGTTGAAGTGATGAAGGGTGGTCCCCTTAATACCAAAAACTCATAACAGAAATAGAGAAACAACAACTATATGCAAGAATAGAAAATGGGCTTCTTATTATGTCCACAAATGTAGAATTACAAACTTTCAGAATTACAATATGCAAAGCCACATGGGCATTCCCTTACAATATTCTATAGGACAAAGCCTCGAATCAATACCCAGATCTACTACCTAGAACTATCTGGAACTACCTAAGACAACACTACAACCTTCCTTATATAGGCAATTTTCACCACCTGAGAAGGTTCCAGAATTTTAGCCAACAAGACCGACCAAACTTAGAATTATTTTATTTTACAATTTATTACATCAAAGTCGGCTCAAAATAACTTTTGAAACCCAAACAAAAATTTTAAAGGAAAATCATTTTTTGCCATTTCAGGTGACCCAACTTCTGAAGACCATAAATCATTGCCAGTTGACCCGATTGACTATTATAACCCCATTCCAGAAAGGCCACGAAGCGCTCTACATGCCCAACTCGCATGAGCACCTATCACGCAAATTTTTTAACTCATATAGGGCCTCTAAAGCCTTCAAAACTAAGTTAAAAGTTTTTGTACCCTGTTGCCAATACTGAAAATCTTCAATATCTACAAAGCTAGACTTGATCTGTCAATGAAACTTTACTGGCAGGCTGATATGACCAAAATGAACCTCTAGGGAAGAAATCAGAACATTCCAAGATCAGATGACCAACTTACTAAAAATAGCAAGTTTCCATAAATAGCAGTTCTGCACAAGATAGCCCTTATTGAAAACAAAACCAGAAATATTTTTGGGTGATGCAAGATTGCTCTTACACCTAGGATGCTCCTGCATCAGACACCCGAGTTAATTTGAGAAGTGACCTTGTTGTTGGACTACAACTGATTTGGAATCTGATTGATGACCTTGTGATTACAAGATCACTAAGGAGTTGTTGATTAGATATGTAATATGATTAAATCAATATTATGTTGTCATTGATGTCAACTAGTTTGACAACACTTATCTTGTAAGTTACTATACCGAGACATCTGAAGAAAGGTGAAAAAGATGAAGAATAAAGAAAGATGTACATGATAGATGAGGATAAGGAACACATTGAGTAACTTGTTGATGAGTCTGTGACTTGATGATATTGACTTTATTATGTTGCATTCATCTATGATGAAGTATAGAGCTGAAAGACACAAAGCAGTGTTGTCGGTAAATGAAGCAATTCCAGTATACATCGATGGAGTGTAGTGTATACCGATCACAATATTAACTAAGCAATGTTCATTGATGCATTTCTTTGTTAACTGAGCTGAATAGAATGAATTAAATGATTAGTTTAGCTGATAAGATTGATGAGCTGGCAAGAGTATAACATTGAGGTAACGGATAATGTTTGTTACACAGATCGACGGCTGATGAAATTCAAGAAAGATCTAAAGAATGAGAATCAAACATGTTATTGACACAAGTGCTGAGAAAGTTTGAAGTGGAAAAATCTATGAATGTGGTCAAGCGGCAAAATCTGATGGTGGAGAAGAAAATGATTTATCTGTTTATATAAGAGAACATAATTTCTTATTAAGAAGCATGCCAGAAGAAGAAGATACTACAGGAATATCATGTGAACAAGGTTTTCATGCATTCTGATCATACTGGTTAAGTAAGAATCAAGCTGCAAAACAATTATCGAGATACAAAGAGCAATTACCAATGAATAGTAAGTTGATACAGTATTGAATCTGAAGTGAAATATTGATCAGAAGGATTTGTATGGACTGAATATTGATTTGTAATCTGCAATTGAAGTTGTATTAAGGCAGATCATTTACTATTACATATTTAACCATTGTATACAGTCAAAATCTCTTAACTGAGTGGACTCTGAATGTCTTATGATGTATCATTCATAGAATGAACATTGTTATCCTGTCAACCCCATAGTGAATGTTGGTTGGATGATAACTTATAGTCTAAAATCCTCTAACAAGGTTACACCTGACAGTGTGTTTGTAAACCTTTAATAGGGTTGGGTCTTAACTGACCTCACTCCAGAAGAGTGAACAATTTTGGGTTGCCGGTCCCAGGTGGTTTTTCCCTTTACAGGGTTTCCATGTTAAATCTCTTGTGTTATGTGTTGATTGTGATATTGGTTTGTTATCATTCTTTACATGTTACATGTTAGATTTGATCGAAAACTGTTATGGTATTAGACTGATAATCAGTAAAAGCACAGATAGTGAAAGTAGTTATTGTTTACCGATGAGCAAAAATTGGAGAAGTTGTTTTGAATTATACATTTTGTTTTGGGACACTGGATAACTGATTCACTCCCCCTCTTAGTTATTCTAACACTTGTCATGACTCAGGTGTGCAGAGGAAAACCAAGATGGTTAACCTCCTCCTTCATTAGCCATGATGAATATTCAATAGGTCATCCTTTCCATTTGACCTAGTACTCTTCATATGTCCTTTTCCTTGTGCTTCTACCAATGTGACTATCCAGTATGTCTTCAATCTCCTTGATATCTGAACTGGTTGCTGGAATACTCCACTGTGTTGCTGTAACCTCATCTTCAACACCTCCTTCATGATACTCTATCAGATCTAAAATGTTAAATACTGGTGAAATATTCAGCTCAATAGGCAACTTGACCTCATATGCATTTCCTGAATCATGCTTCTTCAGTATCTTAGATGGCCCAAACTTCTTCATTTTCAACTTGTTATATGTACCAACCAAAAATCGCTCCTTCCGTAAATGAACCATGACTTCATCTCCAACCTAAAATTCCTTATGCCTCCTTTTCTCATCTACCTTAGCCTTATACTACACATTCATTTTGGAAATGTGCTTCCTCACCTCCTCATGGATGTTCTTCAAATATTTTGCAAAATCCTTAGCTTCAACACTACTTATTTCTCCTTTATCTATTTTTCTCAACTTAGATGCATTTCTGGGACTACTTCCATATACAATCTGTGGATGATGTGATGAACTAAACTTCAAATCTATCTTCAACTCTTCACTTTCTACTAGTGTCATTTTGTGTGTTGCTTTATTAGGAAAACTGGCTCTTGGAATCAAGTCCATCTAATCACTGATCTTTCTTACTGGTGGTAATCCATCAGACACATTATCAGATACAATATCATGAAACTCATTCAATAATTTTGCAACTTCTACAGGTACATCCTCTACTTCCTCTTTCCCAACCTTTGGAATTAAGGTAAAACACATATGCTCATACCGCATACCATCTGAGAAATTTTCTCTATCAACAAAAGTTATTCTTGCATTACCACATACCTTTTCTTCTATTGCCTTCAATGATTTTAGCTTATGTCACACTCCATCCTTTGTTAGGGAATAGGTATTTGCATGACCATCATGTACCTCACATCTATCAAACTGCCAAGGTCTACCCAACAACTTATGACATGCATCCATAGATATGATATCACATGGTACCTCATCATGGTACCTACCAATCTTGAACTTTATTAGGCACTATTCACTGACCATGACCTTGTGGTCATCCTACACCTAGGCAACCCGATATGGATGTGGATGTTTCTACCTTTTGAGTTTCAACTTTGTCACCATCTCCTCTAACACCAAATTATCAGTACTACCACTATCAATAATCACATCACAACACTTACCCTCACACTTGCACCTGGTGCAAAATAGGCTCCTCCTTTACTCAGGTTCATTTTCATCACTCAGCAGGACTCTTCTCTTAATCAACATTTCTCCTTTTTCAACATCTTCAAAATTTGATGATCTAGCATCTTCATCAACATGTGCAACTCTGGCCTAGCCTTCATTTCTCCTATCGATCCTTCCTTGGCATTGAGGACATTCAAATGCCCTATGATCTTCTTCTCCACAGTGAAAACATTTTCCACGGAAGCCTCCTCTTCTAGATCCTTGTCCTCTTCCTCTTCCTCTCTAATCTCTATTATTCTAATCATGGAAATGATTGAAATTATCTCCTCTCTAAATCTTACTATTACTGGCCTCATCGTACTTTTTTAGATCTTCATTTTGATCTCCATATGATCGTCCACCAGATCTTCCATCACAACCTCTTCCGCTTTGTCTGTTCTCAAACTTTTTGTTCAACTTTTCCTCTACTTTTATGGAAAACTGGTAAGCCTCTTCAATACTATTCATTCGAACTAGATTCAACTCCTTTTGAATGCTTGGCCTCAACCCATTAAGGTAATGGGAAACTTTCTCCTTATCCACTTCTACATGGCCTGTTCTAATGAGGATTCGATAGAACTCCTCTGTATACTCCTAAACAGATTGTCCCACTTGCTTCAAACTTTGCATTTTCTTCAGTAGGTCAAGCTCATAATCAATAGGGATGAACCGTCACTTCAATTTATCCACCATCCACTCTCATCTTGTGATTTTATCCTTTTCTCTTTGATTTCACTCCAATTGAATCTCTTTCCACTAGATCTTTGCATGACCCTTCAGTCTGACCTTCACAAACTTGACCCGATCAGGATCCTCAATATCTTCATACTCAAAATATTCTTCACATTGATTGATCCAATCGATTAATTCCTCTAGGTTAAGATTTTTAGAAAATGTTAGAACCTCAATCTTAGGTCTTCTCCCAATTTTTGAGATGGCTCAAAAAAGTCTTTCTTCATCTTGGTTCACAACTTCGACTTCTTCTTGATCTTCTTTTTTGGCTTCATCCTCGCTTTCATCTCGAACATTAAGATTCATTCCTCT
Source organism: Chamaecyparis obtusa (assembly GCA_027943335.1). Taxonomy (NCBI): domain Eukaryota; kingdom Viridiplantae; phylum Streptophyta; class Pinopsida; order Cupressales; family Cupressaceae; genus Chamaecyparis; species Chamaecyparis obtusa. The sequence goes on from BSBK01005307.1 coordinate 1,164,451, forward strand.
ATGAATCTCCTCTTGCAATAATTGCACTTGTGTCTGTAGTTCCCTAACCTCAGGTCTTACAACACCAACTCTTCCACCACGTTCCCTTCATGGAGGCATTTTCACACTTCTTGCTGAAACCCTAACCACGGTCCTGATGCAAACTGCCTCACAGTCGGTGATCTATTTACATAGAAACCCTAACCCACAGTCCTGGTGCAAACTGCCTCACAGTCGGTGATTTGTTTACACACTCAGGAACTCCCTCTCTGATATGACTTGATGAAGGGTGCTCCCCTTAATACCACAAACACATAATAGAAATAGAGAAACAACAACAATATGCAAGAACAAAAAATGGGTTTCTTATTATCTCCACAAATGTGGAATTACAAAATTTCAAAATTACAATATGCAAAGACACATGGGAATTCCATTACAATATTCTATAGGACAAAGCCTCAAATCAATACCCAGATCTACTACCTAGAACTATCCCAAACTACCTAAGACAACACTACAACCTTCCTTATAGAGACTATTTTCACCACCCGAGAAGGTTCTAGAATTTTAGCCAACAAGGCCGACCAAACTTAGAATTATTTTATTTTACAATTTATTACATCAAAGTTGGCTCAAAATAACTTTTGAAACCCAAAATTTTTTTTGAAGGAAAATTATTTTTCACCATTTCAGGTGACCAAACTTTCGAAGACCATAAGTCATCGCCAGTTGACCCGATTGACTATTACAACCCCATTTTGGAAAGGCCACGAAGTACTCTACAGGCTTGACTCGTGCAAGTGCTTGTCACCCAAATTGTCAACCTCATCTGGGGCCTCTAAAGCCTTCAAAACTGAGTTCAAAGTTTTTGTACCCTATTGCCAATACCGAAAATCTTCAATATCTACAAAACTAGACTTGATCTGTCAATGAAACTTTACTGTCAGGCTGATATGACCAAAATAAACCTCCAAGGAAGAAATCAGAACATTCTGAGATCAGATGACCAACTTACTAAAAATAGCAAGTTTCCATAAATAGTAGTTCTACACAAGATAGCCCTTATTGAAAACAAAACTAGAAATATTTTTGGGTGATGCAAGATTGCTCTTACACCCAAGATGCTCCTGCATCATGAAGTAAGTTTCATTTTGACTGAGCTATATAGTTGATTCCTCTTGAAGCCCTTGTAGACACCTAAATATCCTATAGAAAATAAAAGTATTTTTATTTTTTGAAAACCCCTGATGACATCATCATTTGTTAATTAATTAATTTTTATTAAATTAATTCCTCCTATTTTAACTAAACACATTTAATTAAAGAATCCCTCCCCAAACCATTCAAATCAAATTTGAGTGATTTTACCCCATTTATTGAATCAATATTTGATAAATGATGTCACATTCCCTAAATAAATAAAATATTTATTTTAAGCCTAAAACCCTAGAATCTTTTAGACTTTCCTAAACCCTTCCAATCTTTCCTAATCTTTCCTAAACCTATTTAGGAGGTGTTTCCTATCTTTCCTAGCCTAATCAAGTCTTCTTTGACTTTTGATCAAACCCTTCCATTAATGATCCTTACAGACTTTCCCACCTTACCATGTGTTGGGTCCCAAAAATGATGGATTCACTTTTGGCCAACTAACATGTACACACTGATACCTCTACAATTTTGGCTTAATCTAGCTAAGGTTGGTAGACCTAATTTCACTTTGAACTATTTAATTATCTATGTCGCATGACTGCGTACATAACAAACAAAGTTCCTCCAAAGGTGGTGAATGATCCTTTGAGGAAACAAACTAATCTCCTAAAAATCTCTATTTTATAATACTTGACTAAATGGATTATACTAAATAATTAAAAGTAATACTTTTGAAATAATGATTTAATGATATATAAACTACAAATGTATGTACCAAATGACAATTTCTAAATAATAGTTAGATCAGTGCCTTCTAAATACTTGGGCTATAGAGTCATAAATATTTCAATCCTACATACAATTAGAGATGGTTTTAAGGTAACTCACTCCTATAAAGCGAGACAATCACCCTACAAGCTTCTATTGAAACAAAATTTAAAACAACTTATACAATAGGTGCTATGGTTTTTAACCCAACTTAAGAGCCCGAAAGGAAATAGTAACAGGTTCTCAGACCATGCTACCATTATTCAAATTGTATAAATTAGTCATAAATGAATGCATCAAATAGGAAAACACAGTAGGATACCCTAGTTCATAGAGTAATCTAAAAGACTAATTGAAAACATATAACTTATAACCACAAATAAAAAAGAAGAGCACTTATCTTTATTAATGTTGAAAAACAATAGTACATTAGAGTTCATATTGTAGTTTTGATCAAATTATATCCTATGAAAATATATCTTGTATTGTCTTTCTCTCTTTACACTTTACATTATGTATATATACATGTTTGAGTGGGGTTCACACCTCTTTAGGGTGAAAAGACACACCCTTATTACAAATTGTTTTGAAAAAATGATAAACTAACTAAAAAATAACTACCTAACTTTCAGATTTGGGCTTGGTTGAAAAAGAAAAACACCTTGTGGAAAGCTAAGATTTTTAATAGAGATAGGAAATTTGATTTCCCGAACTGGGTCTTTTTTAGATTTTTAAAATTCGACCATCTTCATCCTCTATCGGCATCATCTTTGCAACAGCTTGAAATTCTAGCATTTTCTGAAGGCTTTGATCATAGAATTTTGATTGTTCTTGTCACAGAGCTTCCTTCCATAATATATCAACTTTTTAACTAAAAATTAATGCAATATTTTATTCCATTTCATGTACTCCATCATTAATTATTGGGCATGGAGTTTAAGAGGCCATTTGTTAGGGTTTTATGACTATATAGGACTCTAAATTTTGCCCAAAATTTAGAGCTCCAACAAGCTCTTTCTAGTGATGTATGCTCCATGTGAGCACAATGAGATTCCAGCTATCTCTAGAGAAGTAGACCAAGTATCCATACTAATTTGATGCGAAGTAAAATTGGGTGGCCCTAGGCACCCCAAAATTGAACATTGATTCTTTCCTCTATCAAACACTTGATTTTGATCACATAACACTTTTAACCTTGTTGCATTACACATGTCATCCTTATAGACAATTCTCACTACTTCATCAATATGATCTTTGGCATCCAATCTATATTCAGCCCTTGAGAAATCATCAGGTCCGTTGTAATCCTTTGTGAATAGAAGATTTTGGTTAATCATACAAACCTCTAGGTTAGTCTTCCTTTTTCGGATACCTTCTTGTTCACAATTTGTCCCATCTCTATATTTTGGATATTTTTTCTCCTCACCAAAAGGCTTTGAGAATATCTTATCTTCAAGAAGTACAAACTCTCTCTCACCAAGAGTTTGATCAGCTAGGACATTTCTAAAATTTTTAGAACTATGCTTCAACACATTCTCTTCATCATGTCTAGCTGATTCCATCTCATCTTCATATGTTTGGTCTACCTCTGGCTCAAAGGATGAACTCTAAGGTATCTCACCCTCTGAATGCACTTCATAAGTTTCATCAAATTTAAAATTAGGACTATTATCTTCATTATGATGCTGATGGATTCCATTGCATAAAGGATCCTCTTCAAACAATGGACTCGATAACATAGAGAAATCAGACATATCTTCATCTACTTCCTCTTCAAACAATGGATTCAAGAACATGGAGAATTCAAACATACATTCATGAGAATTTTCATTTGGATCATCAAGTTTTTCATCAACAAGACTAACATCTTCATTGACATTATCTACTGAAACTTTCTCTTGTTCATGCAATTCTATTTCATCTCCATAATTTGATTTCTCTTGAATATGGGCTGATCCGTCTACCTCCTTACCATGGTGGATTGAGAAAAAATTTGAACCATTCTTCTTAGTGTGTCTTTGGTATTCTATGTCTAATAAAGCTAAAATTTCTCTTGTATTGAGAAGGTTTTCTTTCTCATCATCATGGTCATTGATACATGTTTCCATACACATCTCATCATGTACAAATTCTTCTTCAATTTGATCCAAATTTTTATCCTCCATGTCATCACAAGTAATATTATGATTCTCATGAATGTATGCTTCTTTATCTTTTGTATGAGTAGTGCATTCATCTTCCTCACCAAGATAATAATCAAGCACAAGGCCTTGTTCAATTTGAGCAATAGCCTCCCTTTTTTTGTCTTCATCATCTTCTTCTAATATATGCACAAGGAGCTTTACAGAAGGATCATCTGATGTAATTCCCAAATTTTTGACCTTTCTCATGATTTCTTTTTGTGAAGGCATAATGTTTGAAGGTATTTCTTGAAGAATGTCCGCCATTCTTATCAGCAAATGTGCAAAAGTTTCCCCTTCAAATCTCTCCAAGCTAAAAAATGCATCAAGTGGAGACATGTAAGAGTCCTCTTCCATATTGTGATCCTGAATCTTGTCCTCTTCATAATGAAACATATCAAGAAACCATTTCTCAAACTCTCTCCATGATGATATATTTTGTTTAGGTGTCATACTAAAAATTAAACCTGCACGATTTGTCAATGATCTTACAAATAGTTTCATAATCACATCTTCTGCATAGATATGACAATCGAGAATAAATTTACAAAATGCATGCAAATGCTCCATTGGTGATTCTGATCCATCTCCACAAAATTTTGGAACATATTTTTTTATTTTAAGAGGAATATCTTTCTAACCACTAGGGATGTTATCAAAACTCAATGGTCTATATACTTCAATAATAAATTTTGGTCTTGGGTCACAAAAGTTTGATACTTTATGTGAGTATGTATTTTGGTACATACTGAATATTTAAATTTGTAGTAACTTTTTTCTCTATACATTAGGTTCTTTTCAATAGATTCACCATCTCTTTAAAGAGGAAAACTTTACTTATCTCCTTCTAGGTCTTCTCCCTTAGTAGAGTCACTAACTAAAATGTTTTGTTAAATAGAGTCGCCACCTCATTTGAGGAATGTCTTGCTTCTAGGTTCTTTCTTCTAGTAGAGTGTACTTCCAAATAAATTAATATAACTACTTTCTGATTCTGATATGTGAAATCTAAAATTCTAGGTAACTTCACAATATATTTTGTGAGAAACTTTCCCCAGCGGAGTCGCCAATTTTTTGGGACCCAAAAATGATGGATTCACTTTTGGCCAACTAACAGGTACACATTGATACCTCTGCAATTCTAGCTTAATCTAGCCAAGGCTGCTAGGCCTAATTTCACTTTGAACTATTTAATTATCTATGTCGCACGACTGTGTACATAACAAAAAAAGTTCCTCCAAAGGTGGTGAATGATCCTTTGAGGAAACAAAATAATCTCCTAAAAATCTCTATTCTATAATACTTGACTAAATGGATTATACTAAATAATTAAAAGTAATGCTTTTGAAATAATGATTTAATGATCTATAAACTACAAATGTATGAACCAAATGATAATTTCCAAATAATAGTTAGATGAGTGGCTTCTAAATACTTGGGCTATAGAGTCATAAAACTTTCAATCCTACGTACAATCAGAGATGGTTTTAAAGTAACTCAATCTTGTAAAGTGAGACCATCACCCTACAAGCTTCTATTGAAACAAAATTTAAAACAACTTATACAATAGGTCCTATGGTTTTTAACCTAGCTTAAGAGCCCGAAAGGAAACAGTAACAGGTTCTCAGACCATGCTACCATTATTCAAATTGTACAAATTAGTCATAAATGAATGCATCAAATAGAAAAACATAGTAGGATACCCTAGTTCATAGAGTAATCTGAAAGACTAATTGAAAACATATAACTTATAACCACAAATAAAAAAGAAGAGCACTTATCTTTATTAATGTTGAAAAACAATAGTACACTAGAGTTCATATTGTAGTTTTGATCGAATTATATCCTATGAAAATATATCTTGTATTGTCTTCCTCTCTTTACACTTTACATTATGTATATATACATGTTTGAGTGGCTCTCATAGTTCTTTAGGGTGAAAAGACACACCCTTATTACAAATTATTTTGAAAAAATGATAAACTAACTAAAAAAGAACTACCTAACTTTCGGATTTGGGCTTGGTTGAAAAACCAAAACACCCTATGGAAAGCTAAGATTTTTAGTGGAGATAGGAAATTTGATTTCCCGAACTAGGTCTTTTTTAGATTTTTAAAATTTGACCATCTTCATCCTCTGCGGCATCATCTTTGTAGTAGGTTGAAATTCTAGCATTTTCTAAAGGCTTTGATCATAGAATTTTGATTGTTCTTGTCACAGAGCTTCCTTCCATAATATCTCAACTTTTTAACTAAAAATTAATGTAATATTTTATCCCATTTCATGTACTTCATCATTAATTATTGGGCATAGAGTTTAAGAGGCCATTTTTTAGGGTTTTATCACTATATAGGACTCTAAATTTTTCCCAAAATTTAGAGCTCCAACACCGTGAATCACCCAGGAGGGAGAGCCCAATAGGTTCACCCATAAACTATGCTTGCAATTGTAATGTGTCTTCTGACGGCTTCTAGAATACCTATAGATCCACCTTCTTGTATCACTATGAATATGAAATGCATGTCTCCTCAGGATTTAGCAACTTATGTGCGTTACCATTGGAATATTTAGCATATTGAAAATGCATGTCCCTTTAGGATTTATCAACTTATGTGTTACCTTCAGAGGATTTAGCATATTTGAAATTGTAAATGCATGTCCCTTCAGAATTTAGCAGCTTATGTGCATTACCTTCTGAGATTTAGCATATTTTGAAACTGAAATTGCATGTCCCTTTAGGATTTATCAACTTATGTGCATTACCTTCTGAGATTTAGCATGTTGCAAAACAAAAGGTTAGAACAAAAAGATATATATAGATTGAGGGAGGCTGTATATATGCCCCCCTCCTTAATATGGAAAAAGCATACTATTTTGACATGTTAAGGAAAGAAAAGAACAAGGATAAATCCTTCTTCAACATCAAGACAATATCCATAGACAACGCAAAGTCCAAGCCAAGAAGGTGAAAACTCCAATGAGGCCATGGAAGGGACAAATACAAAGAGATATCATGCAAGAAGTGAAAAAGTAACCCTTGTGAGGGATAGCACACTATTCAGTTTCCAAGGTGAGAGATATATCAACCATGGAAACCCAATGTCAAATAATGAAATAGGTTGTGATCAAGGAAAAAGATCCTCAATGAAAACCAAAATTTTCATGTATGATTGGATATCACATAATAGATAAATACTCCTTAACCAAGGAAATAGGTGAATCCCAGAAAGACAGAAAAGAAAGATATGGCATCCTTGCCCCCCAAGCATAGGAACAAGGATGGAAGGGGACCTATTATATCGCTCACAACACTATACAAGATAATGAGCCCCCAAGGATTAGGCTAACATTGTTTACATAATGTGGAGCTCCATAATAGGGACACAAATGTTATTTAGAGACAACAGGATTGAAATACAACTCAATGCCACATGATATATGAATAACCTTACTATCAATGATCTGCCTAATCTTATAATGTAAAGCTTGACATTCATTAGTAGAATGATCATGAAATCTATGATATAAACAAAAAGGAAGGGTCTTCATGTATGGACTACGTTTCTTTTTGCATTTAGGTCTAGTAATCATCTTAGCACAAAGGAGTTTAGGCAAAAGAACTTCTTGGTCAAATTCCCTCATAGTTTCATGATGTTTTGAAGTGTTATTTAAGATGTTGTTAACATTGATTCCTTGTTGAGGATTAAATATCAATCCATAAGAATGCTCATGCCCCCCAGTGTGTAAGGGCATTTGAATTCCCTATTTATGCTTACCACATCCTTGACCATTAAATCCTTGTTTAACTAGGAAGTGATAACTAGGACCATAACAAGAAGCCATATCATAAGGAGTCAATAGAGCTTTAATAGTCACTATATCATCATTAGTAGATTTGAAAAATTCATTCTGGGTAGAAGAAGTGACAAAGTTATTATGAAGGAAATTAGAAGTAGAAGTAAAAACTTGTTCAAATTCTCTTTGTTGCTTCATAAAATCAAGATCATTAATCTTATATTCTCCAATAAAGGTAGGAGTAAAATCCAAGGTTCCCCAATCATCGTCAGGAAGATCATTAGAGGAAGAAGGATTATTATTAGTAGGAGTAGTGTGGGTTTGAATATTCAAACAAGGATTTGTAGCATCATCCGCATGAAGTGTATACATCCCATTATTATATATAAATTTGACTTTACGGTGAAGGGTGGAAGGAACAACACACATCTCATGTAACCAAGGTCTACCCAAAAGAAGGTTATAATTGAGAGGTCCAGGCATAACATGAATAGGAGTATTTAGGATGACTGGTCCTACTTTGATAGGTAAGGTAATGATTCCCAAAGTGTTCTTAGCAATGTTATCAAAGCCATGTCTAGGAACATTGTCAGGTTGAATAGTTGAAAGATCAAAATTAATCGCTTTGAGCATGTCCATGCTACAAACATTAAGCCCAGATCCATTATCAATCAAGGTATTACATATGATACTTTTATTGATAGAAACAAAAACCATAAGAGCATCATATTGATTCTAAACTTCTTTAGAAGGTAAATCCTTTTGAGTAAATACAATGTTAGGAGGACTCGAAGTAGCATGCATGCATTGTAAGAAGTGATTGATGTTCTCTTGATTAGGAGGTGGAGTAGGAAGAGTTGCTAGAGATTTTTGCAAGGCTTCATATTAGGTAGGTGAAGTTTGAAGAAGCTCCCATAAATAAATCTTGGCAGGAGTATTTTGCAATTGGTTTATCAAATCATACTCGCTAGGAAGATGAGGTGGAGGAAGAATAGGTTGAGAAGGTGGTAAAGAAGTAGAAACCACCATATTAGGTTGAGGGTTACTCCTTGTATGATATGTGTGAGCTATTGAGCCTTGATAATTGAAAGACTCCATAGGTTTACCTTTGATAGTAATGCGAGGACAACCTTTGACAGTCAACAAGGGTTTGCGATAAACTATGTTAGTTGTCTCAACACTACAAATAGAGTCACAAGAAGGAAGAAAAGAAGACATCCTAGGAGGAGATGACGTAGGATCTTGATTCTCCATATGATCATCACTAATAGGGAGATCATTAAGGGAATTCATATCATTCTCCACTAATGCCTCATCACTAGAAGGAATCCCAAATGGAGGTAAAGGATCTATACTATTGTCTTCTTTCACTAAAATGTCTACATGTGTTTTAGAAAAAGAGTTATCATCATGTATTAATAAATCACCCTCTTGTATCAAAGATTCCTCATGAGGAGGGGATAAATCAATGTCTTTATCCAATGGATCATTCACAATGGTTTCATGAAGAATAAATTAATCAACATCCAAATCCAAAGGTTCATCCCAAATAGGAGGATTATCATCCCTATCAATAAGGCATTTGAAAACACTTGAAAAAAACTTATGCCAGATGATAACAAATAAAGAAACGCATAGAAAATAGATCTAGATATATCCAAATGCATTAAAATGAAAACTTATAAGAATGAAAAGGAAATCAAAAACCATAAACACAATAGGGGATCTAATTCCACAAAAGAAAGGGGTAAGTATGTCGGGTTCACCAAAATGTATAGATAAAATATGGATGGGGTCCTAGAACAATGGTTTGCACATAAAAGAGACCCCAAAGCCAATATTTTACACATACATTTGAATTGTAAGGGAAATACTTGAAATCAGATAAAGTAAGATATATACCTCATGATGAAATTAATTTGGAAATACCTATTTTCTGGTGCCTGTGTACAGTTTTGGGCAATTCTGCAACCTGTCTCGGACTGGAAATGCCAAGACAGAGAAAACCTAGAAAACTTTTGTCTTTCTGGAAGTAGGTAGTCTTTGACCCCGATAAAAGGTCAAAGGTTACATTAATATTTTGAAGGTCAACTTTGACTTTGTTTGCAGATCTCAAAAGTTTGGCGAAAAGGGTATCCAGATCTGTACTTTAATTCACCATCCCGTACCTATACCTACAAGAAAAATGGTTTTTTTTGTTGGGGTAGGGGTTTGCCTTAGTCAAACCCTAGTTTGGAATCAACATTATTATTGGAATTGAAATATAGAATGCTAGAAAGTAGTAGAAGTAGATCTAACAACGAAGCTATGATATTCAATAGATATGAAAATTGCATTTGAAATTTAATCAAGTATGTTAATATGAAAGCTTGAACATAACATCAACAAATATAAATCAAACCTCCATGATTGTATGCTTGGAATCCACCTTGAGGGAAGAATGAATTGATCTTGAAGATGAACAAAAGGATCTTGAAGGAAGATCACACCATCATGATGGCTAGATCTAGGGTTTGAATGATGAATCTTGCATGCTTGAACCAAATTCCTTCAAAGGCTTGAATGCTTGAATCCTAGATTTTCAATGGAGAACTTGAATGGAGAAGAGGATGATTGCTTTACTGATTGAGTGGAAGGTTTCTTGAATGAATTCTTTCTTGATCATGAATGTCTCCTTGAGAGTGCTTGAGCATGATTGAAAATCAGAAGCAGAAAATGAGAGAGGAAGGCTTCCTTTTATAGTGATCTAAGGCACAATCCTCTAGAGGGGCCACCTCAGGGAATTAAATTAAAATTAGGCCTCAACCCTTTAGAAATGGACCTAAATTAAATATAATTAAGATTTTACCATTTCAGAGACCAAAACAACCGACCCGAAAGTGGGAAAATAATTCTTTCCGAAACCCGACATCCAGAAATCATGGAAACTTGAAATTTGAGCCTGGGGTCAAACATGAGGTCATGTTTTCCCTAGGTTAGGGATGAGGTCATCCTTGACCCAAAAATGTCACCTTTGACCCAAAAATGTTTTCCTTGACCCTAAAAATGTCACCTTTGACCCAAAAGTCAAGAATCTCAAAATTTTAGTTCAGGATGCCATAATTATGTAGAAAAGAAGTGGAAATAGGGGGCAGAATTAGAGAAAATGTAAGATCAAAGCCAAGGACCCATTCAAGGCGCTTGACATGATCCCAAAACACCTACTTAGAGGGATAAATTCTCTTATCATGAAAGTGCTTCCATTTTAAGATGATACAAATGGTAAAATACATCTAGACTTAGCATATCATTTAGCATAATTGATAGATTAACTCTATTTTGTGCTTTTATAGATCATCCTAGAATAGCTTAATTGATTGAATCTAGTTCTTTGTTAATATTTTCTAATCATTTCAGCATCATATCATGTTTCATTTTCTTTAAAATCAACATTAGCTTAAGCATTCTTGCATCAATCTTCATCTTAGCATCATTAGGATTCTTGAGGCCTTAGGGGCAAATCAGGTCTTCTATACCTGATTCTATGCCACTATGGGGTTGTCATGGTCCCTAATCCATCCTAATCCTCCCTAATCATCATTAGGGATATTCTCCATGTGTTTTGAGAGAAAAACTACATCCCTAAAGTGAGAGAAAATCAAATGATGATAGGGTGCTCCCATTTTAGCTCTATCTGATTGTCCTTGCAAATATATTTTTCTATATGTTTAGGAATATGTTGTTAGACTTTGATTAACTAATGTTTGAATGTTTACACCTATTTTGAATAGGTTAGGTTCAATCTGAACACATTTTGGCACATCATATAGAGCTCACATCATGGAGCTCCCTAAATCCCCCATCCTAGATCATTTAGATTAATCTTGCATCTTGCATATAGCTTCATCTTGCATCTCACATCATATTGCATTCATGCATCTTTTCTCTTGGAAGGATGTTTATTTATCCCCCCTTTCCTTCCTTCCCCTTTCATTCTATTTCCTTTCAAGAAAATTCCACAGTGTTTCCTCTTTTTTTTATTTTCTCGAGGGGGCACAACCCCTTATTCCTCTAAATTCTTGCCTGGGGCATCTTATTTTCTTATCTTTGATGCCAGGCCACTTGTGGCATCGCATCAAATAGGGGAAAAATGTAGACACCTAAAAATCCTTTGGTAAATAAAAGTATTTTCATTTTTCCAAAAACCCGTGATGATATCATCATTTTGTTAATTAATTAATTATTTAATTAATTAATTTATTTTTACATCATTAATTCCTCCTATTTTAATTAAACACATTTAATTAAAGAATCTCTTCCCAAACCATTCAAATCAAATTTGAGTGATTTTCCCCCATTTATTGAATCATTATTTGATAAATGATGTCACATTCCTTAAATAAATGAAATATTTATTTAAAGCCTCAAAACCCTAGAATCTTTTAGACTTTCCTAAACCCTTGCAATCTTTCTTAAACTTTCCTAAACCTGTTAGAAGCTGTTTCCTACCGCTCCTAGCCTAATCAAGTCTTCTTTGACTTTTGGTCAAACCCTTCCACTAATGAGCCTTACAGACTCATTAATAGCCTCTTACACACTCTTTAAGGCTTCTTAAAACCTCATAAAGGGACCCATGTCTCTTCTTCCACTCTTGTTCCCTAAACACACTTCCCTAGCATTTCTCACACATGTGTGAGCAACCTTAACCAAGGCTAATCTAACCTTACCCCAAACCTTACCTCAAACTCTACCCGAAACCCTGAAACTAACCCTAACTCTCCTTCCTAACCCAAGCCCTTAGGAAAATCCTATAAATACTCCTTCCAAGAGAAAATTATTAGCTTAGTTTTTAATTTCATGCATTGTAATAATGGTAAAATACATCTAGACTTAGCATCACATTTAGCATAATTGATAGATTAACCCTATTTTGTGCTTTCATAGATAATCTTAGAGTAGTTTAATGGATTGAATATAGTTATTTTTTAAGCTTTTCTAATCTTTTCTGCATCATATCACATCTCATTTGGTTTAAAAACAATCTTAGCATCATTAGGATCCTTGAGGCCTTAGGGGAAAATCAGGTCTTCTATACCTAATTTTGTGCCACTATGGGGTTCTCATGGTCCCTAATCCATCCTAATCCTCCCTAATCATCATTAGGGATATACTCCATGTGACACAAGAGCACACCCACATCCCTAACGTGAGAAGAAATCAAATGGTGACAGGGTGCTCCCGTTTCAGTTCTATCTGCATGTCCTTGCGAATATACTTTTCTATATGTTTAGGAATATCATGTTAGGATTTGAATAAATGATGTTTGGATATCTACACCTATTTCAAATAGGTTAGGTTTTCTCTACACACATTTTCATTTGGTTTAAAAACAATCTTAGCATCATTAGGATTCTTGAGGCCTTAGGGGCAAATCAGGTCTTCTATACCTGATTCTTTGCAACTATGGGGTTCTAATGGTCCTTAATCCATCATAATCTTCCCTAATAATCATTAGGGATATTCTTCATGTGATTCAAGAGCACACCCACATCCCTAAAGTGAGAGAAAATTAAACGGTGACAGGGTGCTCTTGTTTTAGCTCTATCTGAATGTCCTTGCAAATAGAATTTTCTATATGTTTAGGAATATGCTATTAGGATTTGAATAAATAATGTTTGAATGTATACACATATTTTTAATAGGTTAGGTTCACTCTGCACACATTTTGGCATGCTCGGTGGGACTCCACAAGCCTTCAAAACAACTTTTTAAGGGTTTTTGAGCCAAAAAACCCAATTTTTTGACAAATTTTGGCTTGTTTAGGTGAATTATCGTATGAGTAAACTCCCTAGGTTTTTTTTTTCTCATATTGGAACTTATTTATACTCATATTGGGGGTTCCCATTACTCGTATGGGACTTTTATGTGCATTTTAGGCCTTCTTTAAGCCAAAAACTCACCTTTTTGAGTAGTCTCATCCTGTTCTAGGTGAATTATCGTATGAGTAAACTCCCTAGGGTTTTTTTATTGTATTAGAACTTATGTATACTCGTATTGGGGGTACCCATTACTCGAATGAGACTTTTACATACATTTTAGACCTATTTTAAGGCCTTTGGCCCTATTTACTCGTACCAGGAGTCAAGGTGACTCGTATGAGGCCTCATCCTGACTCGTACGAGTAAAATCATCAAAATACCCTACACTGTTTACTTGTATGGAAAATAGGGGGCATGTGTAAGGCCATAATCAAGGTGCAAGTTGGTTTTTAGGGCCTCTTGGTGCCTCATAACTGCAATTTTTTAGTTTTTGACCCAATCTTTTGCAGGTGCGATTCAAAATCAAGTAAAACATAAAAACACCTCAGGCTTTATTTCTCATCAACTTTATTGAGCAATTAGGAACTTAAATCTTTCATTTGGTTTCTTTAAAATGAACATCAATGTACTCTTGAATGCCTTAAAGGAAAATCTACAAATCTTGTTCCTAATCATTTCCTAATCAATCTATATCAACCCAAATTGTTCCTAATTGGTCCTAAAACACTCAAGAACACTTCTAAGGTCTTTCAATTTGATATAAATAACCTTCATGCTTTCAAATCTAGTTGTTTTTTATCTTCATGTTGTATATGATGAAAATAAACCTGAACAAGTTCAAACATGCAAATGTTAACAATAAAGAGCATAATCAATCTACTTTGACATGTTCATAAACTTGTAAAAAATACTAATTTTCACCACAACCTCTGATGAGCCATAAGAAAGTGCACCCAAGACTTTCTTGATTTCAGCCCTTAGAGATATTTGTGGGTGTGCTCTTCCAACACAAGTATAGATCTCACTATAAATGCAAGTATAATGAAGATTGAGAAGCTCAAGAAAAAGATATAGAAGCAACTCTCAAGCACCAATGCAAGAGGCAAAAAGAAGCTTAAGGAGGAGCTATGAAAGAAATCCTCAAGCTCTATGGCATCCAAGTATGCAAAGAAAATGGATGAAGCTAAGTCTACAATGAAAATCTAGCAACTACCAAATGGTTAGTAAAAACTCTAAGAACAATTCAAAGCATATACTAGCATAATAACTCTAATGCAAAAAGGAATGACTTTTTCTTGAGACAAGGGTCGTATTTATAAGATTTTGGAGGGCTGTGGGGAGGTGGCATCTATGTGGAATTTACATAGGTGCCATGAAAGACACATAAGCCATGCAAAGTCCAAGACTTGCTCACACATGTGTGAGCAACTTGGGATGTGAGAGGTCAATGTGTACTTCAAGTACATGTGTAAGTGTGTGTAAGAGATGTGTAAGTGAAAAAGTTCATTTTCACCATTTTAGAATGTGTAAGAAGTGTCATAAAAAAATGTAAGAGGCCTTGTTTATGCAAGTTTTAGTAATTTTTGAAAAGACCATTTTTGAAAATTTGCTCACACATGTGTGAGCAAATAATTAAGACTAATGGATGTAGGAATCCAAAAATTAGCCTAATCAACCTTATTTAATTAGTGAGTAGGCTTATTAAATAGAAAGTGATGTGTGTAGGACAACATCTAGGTTGGATTTTGGATCAAATTAAATAAAATTTAATTTAATCATGGTTTAGTAGAAATAAAGAATGTGAAAGAATTAAATAAATTAAAAATTTATTTAAAAGGGGACTATGGAGGAACATGTATTAAATTAAATTTAATACATTATGAAAGGTAGTATATAAATTTTAATTCAAATACTATAATTTATGAATTTATTTAATTAAATAAATAGATATATTTAACAAATATAATTAATTAAAAAAATTAACTATAATGTTATTTGGGGTCATTAATTAAATTAAATTTAATTAATGTTAAAAGGATGAATTTAGGTGTCTACATTTTGCCCCTCTTTGATGCGGTGTCAAAAATGACATCGCGGCAAAGAAAAGAAAATATAGATGCCCCAGAAGAAAAGTTAGTAGGAGGATGTGCCCCCTCAGGAAAATAGGCCAAAAAATAAAAATATTTGGTCAATTTTCATGAAAGAAGGGAAAAAAGACTTTGCATGACTTAAAAATAGGAGGGAAAAAGAGAAAAAAGAAAGGGCCAAAAAGACCCTCTCCCTTTTTTGAAAAAAAGGGACCCCTTATAAAAGGGGAAAAAGGGGGAAAAGGATTCATTTTTACGCCTAAGGAGAAGGAAAAAGATGAGAGGTGAAGGAAGAATTGTAGGATGACAGGACATGCTGCAATTGGGTAGGCAGATGTAGGTCTATCAATGAGAAATAGACGGGGGTGAGCCAGTGAGTGCATGAGCCCTTCTTTTTTAATTTTAGTATTTTATGTTTATGGGCTTTTTTTAGGGTTTTAGGTTGTTTTTGGATTTTGAAAATTTTTTTGTTGGGGGGGGTGGGGAGAATGGGTGGCACAACTAGGGACAAGCGAGGTGGCATCACTAATTAGTGGCTCCGTCCATTGTAGAGCCAAATGGTGCCACCTACGGGCGGTGCTGCTTGTCGGTCGACGGGCGGCTCCGCTCGGCCAAACCATGTGGTGTCGCCCATCTGCTGATGGGTGGATCTTCCTATCCAAGGGCCTCAAATGTCACCCATCAAAAGGGGGGATACCCGCCAAAGGGTAGGCCGACCGTGGGAAGGGGGCATAGCCGCCCGTCCATGGACAGGTGGCTCCACCCAGATGAAGGTAGAGGGGATGAGCAGGAAAAAAAAAGATTGGAGGATGGGGGAAGGAAATGTGAGGGTAGGGAAAGGGTAAATGGAGGGATGACTGAGACTGATGAATGTGTGTTGGGTAATTTTGATGCAGGAGTCAAATTATTGGATTCACTCGAGAGCGATGGTCAGATATGATGAGGCTATGAGAGGAGTTAATGGAGGCAAAGTGGGGATAGGTGACTTTATGTGGCTTGCAACATGTGCATGAGTGGCCATGCCTGAGAGTGCATAATGCGCTGATGACAAAATTGATCAAGAGATGGCACTTAGACATGCCGAGTTTCCATTTTCTGACTGAGGAGGTAATAGTGACGTTGCTAGACATATGACAGATATTATGGATACCAATTCAGGGGGAGATGGCTGAGTATCAGTTGGAGAGGGTGGAGCAGTTCATGGAGGAGAGCTTTAGATGGTGGGAAGATCAGTTATCAATTGATCGGTAGTGGATGGCATGGCGAGGAGGGATGAAGGTAGGATTGCCTCGGCTAGCGTTGTACTTAGCTAGATTGGTAGGAGGGAGGCTGATGCCAGACCACTTAGGGCATGGATTTCTGATTGGATGGGCGAGGGTAGTGAGCCAGATGTTGGAGGAGGATGGTATAGAGTTTTGTTGGGGATATATGATTTTAGCACAGGTGTATTATGACCTTCATATGTGTGCATACCATATTCAGTGGATGAAGGGACCGGGAGTTACACTGCTTCTAGTATGGGCATGGGAGCATATTGCAGTGGTATGACTACTATAAAAAGAGGGCTGACGAAAATGGTATGAGTCATTTTCATGTCAGTACTAATCACCCTTGTCATATGGGGATGTGAGATTAGTTGAGACCTGGCAGAGGATACTAGATGAGTTGATATGTTTCAAGTAGACACCGTATAGAGGCGGTGTGCGGCATGGGGTAATGGGATGAGTAGGCAGGGAGAGAGGATGGTGCTCTAGATGTGAAGTACTTGGGATACATGCAGATAGATTGTTGGTTGATCAGGAGGACGTTATTTCAGATAGTAAGATACATGTCATCTTGAATAAGCAGATGGTTTAGCATGAGGCATGGTATAGTTCCAGATAGTTATTCACATCTGATTGTCTCAAGGGAGATTGGTTCAATATGGGGCATAGGAGTAGATCTCTGGATGACAAGATCAGCTAGAGAGGGATGAAGCTAGTACCATGGAGAGAAGCCTAGGGATAGGTGGCAGATGTAGGGGTGAAAACTAAGTATGCAACTTGGTGGGAGAGGTAGAGGCCAGTGACGCTGACAAAGCCAAGAGAAGGAGAGGCTATAGAGAAGACAAAGTTAGAGATAGAGTCTAAGGAGGCCAATAAGGAGGAGGATGAGGAGATACCAACAATAATGCTAGGAGTTAGGTGTGGGGTATAGAAGGAGGCAACAAAGCATCAGAGAGGGATAGTGCAGAGACTAGTTACAAGTGGCCCTGCATAGGCGGTGCAGAGGGAGAAAAAGGAGGCGGCCCAAGAGCCATTTTTGGAGGATGAGGAGATGGGGATAGGAGGATCAAGATGAGATGAGAGGCAAGATGATCATGAGAAGTGAGACACTTTTTAGGCAAAGGTAACATGATTAGAGGCTTTGGTGGCAACAGAGAGGGATAGAGTAGCTAGGGAAGAGGTGTAGATGGAGACTATGTGATGGGAGTTGGGCATACTATAGGGTCAAGTGGGTACAAGATAGCTTACTAGAATAGGATCTGACATAGGTATGGAGGGGATGGCAGGGGAGGTAGTTTGATTGTTGGGCCATATGGAGGAGATGCAAAGATAGACATACATTCGCACCCAATGACTGAGAGAGGACAGGGACATGTGGCAGAGACAGGCATAGATATACCGAGGGCAACATGAGTTAGCGAGACAGGGAGTGATGATGATGGGTGTAGTGAAATTAGTGAGAGACACGATGGATGCACAGAAAGAGGCATTGAGGATGGGGAGAGAGGCAGCCTATTATATGGCCCTCTATCATTAGGTAGTACCCATAGAGCAGAGACATGCTCCTTGCTCAGAGTGAGGGATATCAGACAGGACTTGAGGGGTGTCATCAAGATCAGTAGCTAGGCCACCAAGGGAGAGGACAATAGGTGGTGATAGTGGGAGATGAGCAGAGAGATCTACTCCATGAGGTGGACATGGGGGATTCAGGATGATAGGGACATCTTCCAGTGGTTATGAGCTCTAGTTGATTATATAAGATACATTTTTTGTGGATTTTGATATATATATATATATATATATATATATATATATATATACACACACACACACACACACACACACACACACACACACACACACACTTTTTGTGGTGCTATTTCATGAGTTTATTTGATGGATTATGAGATGATGCATAGTACTATATTATGATACTGATGTGTGTGATGATTTGACATATGTACTATATGATGTGCAAAGCTTATGAAATGAATTGATGTTTTATTATGCATATGTGATGGTTATGAATGTGCAATGCATAGGTAATGATTAATGGTTAAATAGATATATTTGACATGCAATGTGTATTTAATGATTAATGAGTAATGAGATATATTTGCAATGTGTATTTAATGATTAATGAATAATGAGATATATATGCAATGTGATTTAATGAATAATGAGATATATATGCAATGCATATTTAATGAATAATGAATAATGAGATATATATGCAATGTGTATTTAATGAATAATGAAATATATTTGACATGCAATGGTAGCTAAATGAACTAAACTATATGAGGTAGAATGCAATGGAATGAGCTAGTGTCACTTTATTATTATGATTTTTTTGTTTGTGTATCTGATATAACCAATAGGATCAACTGAACCACTAAAGAAGAGGTAAGGGATGATGAATAAACAAGATCCTTGTCTCAAACAAAAATGTAGAAAATAAACAAACTGAAATGCAACCTGACTACATGATTTAGTAGGATCACTTGTGTTCATGTTGGAGAGCACACCATAGTTTGATATTGCAATAGGAGGTATGCATCATGTGTTATAAAAGCACATATGACATTGTTCCATTGCGTGGAATAGACTCTCAAATAGTTATAGAAACAAAAATGTAGATTTCCAGACTATGATAGAACCTATGACATATACTTATTAGAGAGGTTTGGGCACACTTAGGTCTTTTAAGGGACATACGTATGCTAACCCATTTCCCCCATTAAGATATGCATAATCATAGCTAGAAAACCAACAAAATGTTCCTAAAGTATCCACAAATAGATCATACTATAATCGACACTTGCATTAGGTTTCACCAGTCACAATATACCAAGATATGGAAGATTGAGGTAATCATGAGTAGGATCTACTGATACAAAAAGATAAAATTAACAAAGATGGCCTCCTGACCAAGTGGTCATTTGGTCCACAGTTCTTTCAATGAATGGGATAGGATTGATGAGATTGATTTGAGCCGACTGAAGAAGGATGCATCCTGCAGGGCAAAGATTGATTGTTTGAAATGGATATTCATTGGCAATAGATGTGAAAGGAACAATAACTCAGAGATCTAATTTTCATGTTAGTTTTGATAAGAACTTAAATTGCAATCACTGTGTCTAGGAAAAACTCAGTGTAATGGGGTTACCTCAACTTGCTGGGAATTGCGATTGGATCTTCATGACAATGCGGGAAGCGATGACTCAAAACTAGGACTAGGATGAGGATGAATATGTACAGTGGACAGGAAGACAATGGATCCAAATCTGCTATCATGGTGCCTGAGATAGGTTTTCACCATAATACTTGCCCAAAGTGCTTGTTTTCCAAGTTTTCATTATTGGATGATTTTTTAATATTTTTTTTTAATTTTGTGAGGTGCCTATTTACCAGGTGTGTACCAAAGAATGATTTTTTCAAAAACATTTTCTGCTTTTTAGGATTTTCTACTTTTCTGATGTTTAGGATTTTTTCAGGATCTTTTTCTGATTTTTAAGATTTTTTCAGGATCTCTTTCTGATTTTTAGGATCTTTTCTAATTTTTAGGATTTTTTTAGGATCTCTTTTCAATTTTTAGGATTTTTTGATGAATAACATTGTACAGGAACTGAATGCTGAGCTATGCATAAAAGCACTTCAAATGTAGGATATTTACAAGATTAGGGAGTAGATCTCCCTAGGTGTTGCAATCTGATATGCCCCATAACCAAATTTCACAATAATAACAAATGGGCCCAACCAAATGGGTTCACACTTCCCTTTCTTTTCTCATTTCTAGAGATTCTTTATGTTATGCTGCAGGACCACATCACCTACATCAAATTCATAGGGTTTGATCTTCTTGTTAAAGTGTAAGCGCAGGTGATTTTGATACACATGGAGGTGGTTAAGGGCATTGAGGCATCTCTCATCAAGGAGTTGTAGCTCTTGCAAGCGAGCAACCCTATATTCTTCTTCAGACATCAGGTTCTTGAGAGAAATCCTGAGGGAAGGGAGCTAAATTTCAATGGGTAAGATAGCCTCAGAATCATAGACAAGGGTGAATGGATTGGTGCTAGTGGGAGTACAGATGGAGGTGAGGTAGGCCCAGAGGCCATGATTGAGTTGCAAGTGCCAGTCACAGCCAACATCATCAACAATCTTTTTGAGGATTTTTAATATGGTTTTATTTGTAGCCTCAGCTTGACCATTGCCCTGCATGAAGTACATGGAGGAACAATGCTTTGTAATGCCAAATTTATTGCAAAGGTCAGAGACATCCTGATTCTTGAAGGGTGTTCCATTATCGGTATGGAGATCTTTGGGGATTCCATAGTGATAAATGATATAATTCAGGATAAACTTGGAAATTTTCTTACCAGTTGTATAGGTGAGGGGGATTTCTTCAGCCCATTTGGTAAAGTATTCAGTGGCGGCTAGGATATACTTGTGACCAATAGTAGAGTTTGGGAATATCTGGCCTACAAGATCAAAGCCCCAGCAAGAGAAAGTCCAAGGTGTGATAGTGGATTGGAGGGATTGAGTGGGAGCATGTATCAAATCACCATGCTACTGACAAGGAACACATTTCTTGACATAATGATAGGCATCCCGCTCCATTGTCAGCCAATAGTATCTAGTGTGGAGAAACTTTGCTAAAGTGAGACCACTAGAATGGGTTCCACAGATTCCTTGATGTATCTCTTCCAAAGATGTGTGTGCTTCCTCTGAATGCAGACATCGAAGAAGAGTTCCATCGAAGTGTTTACAAAAAAAGGGTGTCTCCAAGAATTGTGTAACAAAAAGTGTGATGGATGAAATTTTTTTGTTGGTTAGGCACAGGAGTGAGGGGAATGGTTTTATCATGAAGATAGGCAAGGATTTCCTAATACCAAGGTGATTCAAGACCAACAATTTCACACACCATCTCAAAATTCAGCTGGTCATAGGCAGGGACCATAATATTCTCAACAAGAAATTCACATTGTGTGCTTGTTTTTGGCATAGATATTAGTGAAGAAATGGTAGCCATGGCATCTGCTACTTTATTGTTTGCTCTTGGAATTTGCTGGAAAATGATGCTTGCAAAATGTTGTTTGAGATCTTTCACCATGCATTGGTAAGGGAGAAACTTGTCATCCTTGGTGTGAAATTCATCATTGACTTGTTTGATAACTAATTGGGAGTCACCAAAAAAGAAAACTTGTGATCTTCTATCTAACAGCTTGGCGAAACCCCGTGACCAAGGCCTCATATTTTTCTATGTTCTTTGTGAAAGAAAATGTAAGTATATAGGATTTAGGGATAAGATCCCCTTGAGGTGTCACAAATAGAATTCCTACCCCCGATCCTTTCTAGGTAAAAGATCCATCAAAATAAAGCTTCCTTTGAATGCTGGGAGTGAAAGTCATGATAGTTTCATTAGGAACGTCTGTGAAAATATGATGATCTCTAGGAATGGGAGCTTCTACAAGTTGATCTTCTATTACTTGTCCTTTAATGGCTTTGCGTTCTATGTACACAATGTCAAATTCACTAAGGATCATTACCCATTTTGTCATGTGACCTGTCAGGGCGGCTTTAGATAACAAGTACTTAAGTGGGTCAATCTTTTCTATCAACTGTACTTTATGATTAAGCATATAATGGTGTAGCTTCTATGTACAAAAGACCACAGCCAAGAAATCTCTCTCAATAGATGTATATTTGAGCTCATAACCCACTAAAGTCCTACTAAGATAATATATGGCACATTCTTTTCCATTGTCATCTAACTGTGCTAGGGGAGCTCCCAGTGCTACTGTAGTTGCCGAGATGTAGAGAATCAAAGGTCTTCCTAGAACAGGTGGGACCAACAATGGTGGATTAGATAGATATACTTTTATTTGTTCAAAAGAATTTTGACACAAGCAATCCAAAATGAATTTAATATCCTATCTTAGCAGGTGAGGGAAATGATGCAGCTTGTCTGCTAGTTGTGACACAAATCTCCAGATGGATTGAAGTCTTCCTTGAAAGCTCCTTAATTGTTTCAAAGTTTTAGGAGGTGGCATCTCCAAAATGGCTTTCACCTTCTTAGGATCCACTTCTATTCCTCTGTGAGACACAATGTAGCCTAAGAGCTTACTTGATTTCACACCAAAGACACATTTCTTGGGATTCAATTGAACCTTATATTTTTCCAGTATGTCAAAGATTTTAGTGAGAATATCAATGTGTGATTCTCATGTCTTGGATTTTCATAATATATCATCCACATAATCTTCCATGATCACATGAAGAAGGTCATGAAATATGGTTGTCATGGCTCTTTGGTATGTGGTGCCTACATTCTTGAGACCAAAGGACATGACTTGATAACAAAATTTACCCCACAGTGTAGTGAATACAATTTTATGTTGGTCTTCCACTACTATATGAATTTGATTATATCTAGAAAAACCATCCATGAGGGACAACATCTCATTCCCAACAGTCAAATCCACTATGATGTCAATATTTGGAAGTGGAAAATCATCCTTAGGGTAGGTGAGATTAAGATCTCTAAAATTAGTACAAATCCAGATGCCTCCAGAGGGTTTACCTACTAGTACAATTTTGGAGACCCATTCAAGATAGTCTATTGGTCTGATGAATTCTGCATCTAACATCTTTTGCAATTCAACTTTAACCAGGAGTGCTACTTGTGGATGCATCTTTCATAGTTTTTTCTTGACAAGTTTTATTTTAGGATCAACAACAAGGTGATACACAACCAAGTCAGTATCAAGTCTAGGCATATCCTTATACGTCCATGAAAAATTAATGTAGACTTTCTTAAGGAATGTAGTCGTGGACTCTTGCTCTGTCTCATCTAGAGAGGCTGCAATGTAGGTGATCTTAGGATATGCTTATGTGCCTAGATTAACTACAGTTATTTCTTCTACAAGGATAGAAAATTTCTCTAATGGTAATGACATGAAGGGCAAGTCAAATTCCCCATCCTCTAGCACCTTAGAGAGATTTTCACTAGAGGACACGTCCTTTATTTTTTATTTTTCTCCATCCAAAGGTGCCTCAAAAAGGTTTTCACCCAAGGATGTTTTATCATTTTTTTGATTTTCTTTTTCTTCATTTTTGTGACTAAGGGAGTTTCCTTGGCTACTGAAGTAGGCTTGCTCATTGTAGTGAATCTGATGTTCATTGTCTTGGAGATTTTTTAGTTCAATTTTAGGATTGGTAAGGGGAAGTTTAGGTGAGGAAAAGTCAGATTGGTTGATATGGAGGATATGGGTATCAAGGTTATTTTCAATATATTGGAAAGGGACTTCAAAGAACTCTTCCTCAGTGTTTGAATCAAATTCAATCAAACAATAGTCATTGACAAAGGTTTTCTTAGTTTCTATGGAACCCAGTCCTCATCCTCGATGGTATCCAGTTGCTTTTATGAGAGTTTTTCTTCCTGTTTCATTTTCTCCAAGGCCAGTTCCATGATATCCCATACTTTCAACCATGGGTGTGGCCTTTATATACTTCCCTTTAGGAATGTCTGTGGGTTTGTCTTTTTCTTCATCAAAAATCTAGGAAAGAACATTATGCTCCATATGTTCGTATGACAGAGATCCCCAATGTTCAAATATAGTCTATTTACACTTCATAGTTTCTTTATTTTCCCTAGGAAAAAGTTGTGAAGGTTTTACATAAGACCTGGGAGAGAGAGGGAGTTGACCAATGCATAGGGCATTTTCAAACTTGTATTCCCCCGGGCCTTGATCAGTGAACCTAACTTTCTTTTTGAACTCAATATTCTTTTCTTGGGTAACCTTTTCATTTCTCTTGGCTTGCTTAGGTAGCTGTTCTTTAGAGGAAGTGTGATAGATGAGAATCTCTTGTGAAAGTGGATAAGCACATTCATTCAATGGGCAGTAGTTTGATTATTTTCCTTCCAACCTCTTTTAATATTGAAAGGGTTCATGATCACTAGGAATGGTTATTTCAGCTCCGTGATGTGGGAATTTCAAACATTGGTGAAATGTGGATGGGACACCTGAGATAGCGTGTATCCATGGCCTACCCAAAAGGATATTATAGGGTAGATCCAAGTCAAGCACTTGACAAGTAGTTTCAATAAGGGTTGGGCCCACTTGTAAGGGGAGTGCAATGAGACCTTTACTCACCGTTTCTCTATCATCATATGCTTTTATTGTTATTCTCTTATTTACATCAATGAGGTCCTTAGAAAGTCTAATATTGCATATCATGCTTAAAGTACAAATATTCAGACTAGATGCATTATCTATAAGGACTCTTTTGATTCAGGTGTTATGGATGGTGACTTGGATGTGTAGGGGTTTATTATGATGAGGGTTAGGGCCTCATAAATCTTTGTTGGTGAAAACCAGGTGTTGTTGGGCAGCCAAATTTCCCATTATTGCTTGGAATTGAGAGGCATTGATATTTTATGGGACATGAGACTCAGTTAGAGCATTCTTAAGGACCTCTTTGTGAATGGGGGATGTATGTAAAATCTCTAGTATGGATATCTATGTAAGGGTCTTCTTCAACTGGGAAAGCAAGTCATAATGTGAGGTAGGTCATGTTAAGGTAGATGGTGCAACTGGTGGATCCACAATAGGTGGATTGACAATAGCTTGTATAGTTACGTGAGGGTGGCAAGTAGTAACATTGCAATCTGCACTCTTTGAAGTCAATGTGTTTACATGAGTGTTGGATTGTTCAATATAGCCACACAGTGAGTCAAAACCATAGACATCATTTTCAACTAATTTTCCACAAGTGCATTCATCTCCTGAGATTTTTTTTCTTGAATAATTGTAAGAAAAGCCCCTGGATGTGGATGCATTGTTTTGATTATGTTCTGGAAAAGGTTTAGAATACATTTTTAACTAGGCATTAGAAGTAGAGGCATTTTGTCCTTCTACTTCAATTTTACCATCATCAATCAAATCTTGCACAAAATGATGAAACTTCATGCATTTTTTAATCTCATGCCCTTTTATGTGATGATAATCATAGTATTCATTATCCTTATACCAATTGGGTTTAGGTTGATTTTCATCGAAAGGCCTGGTATTAGGTTAAACCGTCATCCCTTGGTCACCTAGATGTCAGAAGATCACATCAAGGGAATCTGCCAACTATGTAAATTGTCATCATGGTTTTTGTTTTTGCCATTATATTGTGAGAATAAAGAGCCATGATAACCAAATCCTTGATTTTGACTCTGGTTATTTGAATTGTTTTGATTGTTTTGGTTATTCAGATTGGTTTGATTATTTTTTTGATTGTTATGATCATTGTTGTTGCGATTTCCTTGGTTACTATTGTTGGATGCTTGAACATTTTGGACGTGTTTAGCATCTGTCACTCCATCATTAACAACACCTTTCTTCTTAGACCATAACTTGGGTTTATCATTAGTATTGTTAGATGAATTAGGGGTATAGTGTTTAAATGCTCCTTTCATAAAAATTCCATCTTCAATAGACTTCCCCTTTTTAATGAGTGCCTCGAAGGAATTCGGGGTGGCCATCTTCATCTAAAATGACATTTCTGTAACCATATTTTTAGTAAAGATATCAAGTAGATGTAAGTCTAGGATTTTCCAAGGCATGCGATTGGCATGATGTCACCATCTTTGGAGAAAATTGACAAATTGTTGCCCCATTTCTTATCCTGTTTCCATGATGTCAAAGTGGTAGTATTGATGTTACAAGTCAGGTCTGGTCATGTAATGTCTAGGTCTAGATTTCCTCTAGGATAGGAAATCTTTGCCGGGTTTCCCTTCAAATTGCTTTCATGCTTAAGTCAGGTGGGTTGTTTTCAAGGTCTCATTATTTGGGTAGGTTGTAGATCCCAACCCGACAAAGACTTGATGCTCAAAATGATGTTCTTTCTTAGGCAGAGTGATGATTTCAAAGTTATGATCTCCAGATGTTTATAAGAAGTCAGGAAAAAGGATGCAGTGACAGAGCTAGTTTTGATTATCTAGAGAATGATTACAGAGGAAAGCTTTTTAATAAAATGACATACTCTACAAAAAGATGTTGAACTCCTTGCAAAAGATAGGAGAAAATGTTGATACAGTGAGGTGAAAATGGATTGAAGGCAGTGACTGTGCATTTGAATTTCCATTTCGGGCTCGGGTCTTAGTTCTTGTTTGAGCATTGGATATATCTTTTTTGATATTTCTCATGTTAATGTTGTCTCGATCAGTCCCTTGGTGATTAGAGTAACCGAAAATAGTGAATGTAAAATGATTTAATTTTCTTT
The DNA here is from genome assembly GCA_027943335.1 of Chamaecyparis obtusa. Classification (NCBI taxonomy): domain Eukaryota; kingdom Viridiplantae; phylum Streptophyta; class Pinopsida; order Cupressales; family Cupressaceae; genus Chamaecyparis; species Chamaecyparis obtusa. Next base: position 1,191,744 of record BSBK01005307.1, read on the forward strand.
TAAGTTTAGGCATGTCTCTCATATACAACAAAGCTGAACAATGTATTTTCCATAGTTGGTTAAAGTTAGTGATTTTTCATGTTATGAGTACATGGAGAGGTTCTTTGAACTGTAAGGATTCCATTGGTAAAGAAAAAAATCAATTTGGTATTGTAACCTCAAAGTTATCACAAGGTGGAAGAAAATTGTGGCTGTTGCGTGATCGCATAAACCAAATATGAGTTATGCGATCATGCGACAACATAAGTAACTGAAGATGCTTGGCGGTAAAGTGAGATCCTTCCACGTGTCCAAGGTAGAGGCTGCACTTCATCAAAGCGCATTTGATGGTCCTCACATAATCGCGATCCTTGCCAAATGCTTTTGTGAATTTGTGAGATGCGTACACGTGGTGGTGGGACCCGAGTCAATGGACTTACCTATGGTGGAACAAAGAAAAGGATCCAACAACCCTCGCATAATCACGATCCCTGTCAAATGCTTTTGTGAACTTGTGAGATCCTTCCACGTGTCCAGGTGAGGCCTCATGTTCTTGTATGTTTGCGAGTGTATTGGTAGATTCTTGATCTATGATTGCCATTTTTCCTTGGTGCTATTGAAGATTCTTACAGGAAATGTAGGATTATGCCATGTGTTCATGTGGGCCCATTTTATTAAAAGAAATATTATATCATGCACCAATCATAGGGTGGTCGCATGATCACATGGATTAAAATATTGCTATGCAATCATGCGACAATGGAAACTCAGGCCAGTGAATATGCTCTGCTGGGACCCACTTACGCCAATAGCGTAGATGCGATGATGGAAGCCTGAGTAGTGGTGAAAAGACAATGAAAAGATAATGTAAGTCAAGTAACTGTGCCATGTTGGATCCACATGAGGCAATCATAGAGTGGTTGCATGATCACATGAATTAAAATAATACCATGCGATCATGCGACAACATAGATCAGGGACCGAGTAACAGAGCTGAATACTTATCGATCCGATGCATTTAAAATAACCAGTGAAAGTTGATATTATTCATGGTGTGGTATTCACAGAAGATCAATTTCTAGCATTTTTTGAAGTGATATAAAATGCTCGAGTAGATAGAGGAGAATGATAATTCACAGTCAAAATGAAGGATCGATATGCAAACTATGTAGTTCAGAGGTGTTTGAAACATGTGATGACCTACAAAGGGGAAAGCTTGTTGCTGTTGAAAAAAAATAGAGTTCTTAGATATGAATTTCAACTTGACTTTGTCAATGGAGCCACTGATATTTTCAGGATGACTGCAAAGAATATAGAACTGTTCGGTTTCTCTTATGGAAGCCAAAATAGGTGAAGGGACAAAGTCAAATTGCTTCATCTTCATTATATGTTTGTAATTACTTGTTTCCTATCTCTTTGTAGTCAGGAAGTGGAAAGGTCATCAGTCTCTATGAACTTTATACATTGTAAACTCTATAAATACTGGGAGGGAAATTAATACAGGGGTCAGCAAACTAGTGAATGTAGAAAAGTAATTCTATTTACTTAGCTTGCCTCTCATTTGTTGTTCTAGTGATAGTTTCTTTTGCATGATGAATGGAATGAATAGTTGTATGTAGTGCTACATTTTCTTGCTGAATTCTACTTCATATTAGGAAGTGTAGTGTAAGTGATTCTATTCACTTTCTTGTGTATAACCCTTTGTCCATTCATTCTTCATTTTAGTTACATTTTTGAATGGAAAGCACACTTATATTCTGATACTGTGATGTCTTCCTGAATCCTATTTCTTGCTAAGTAATTGCAGTACTGGTGATTCTATTTACCACTCATGATATAAGTCTATTTCTATTCACCAAGTAGAATCTTCTTTTCATATAGAGTAGGATAGAATTAGTTAGATGTCAAAATCATGTGATGATCTATGGTCAACATTATACTAGGGGTTGTAGATTATCTTCATATATCCTTGCCTAAGTTGTTTGTGTCTACAAGCAATTTGGTTAAAAACACATAAGAGACAACCTGGTGGTCAAGATAAAAACATATTCATTGCATATCATACACAATTAGGGAGCTATACCTGTCAATTCAAAGGGCAGTGATAGAAGACTTACACTGACCCATTTGTTGGTGGACATCCTTTTGTTCTCTCACCTTGGGTGTATAGAGAGTGAAAGATTGAAAATCTTAAGAGAGGACAAACTGTTAACCAATAGTTTTTGGTGACTCTACTGGGGAGGACTTTGAAAAGAAAAAGATATTGATAAGTTTTTCTCAGAATCTTAAGGCATCCTGGATTCCAGATTTACCAGGAGTGCAAAAAAAAAGGGAAAGGTTGATCTAGTATACGAAGAGCTTAAACAAGTCAATTTCCCTATCTTTGAAGATATTTTCAGAAAAGGAAGAGAAAAGGCGAGAGAAACTGAAAATAAGAAGCCTGCTAATTTTTAGTCATCTACAGTATTTCCTTTGAAACCAAAAAGAAGTAAGTCTTCTGCTCCTCCTATTGGTAGAATTCCTATTTCTACCACTTGCAATTCATTGTTATTGCATGGTATTGCACTTCCCCTCTCAGTTTCAATTCAAGTGGTTGCACAAAATACAAGGCTAGCAACTATGGTTGTTCCTTGGGGAAATGCTATTGGGCCATTGAATCTTGCAGCAAATCATGACTTGCCAAAGGCCTCCAGAAAGAACTTCCCTAGATTCAATGGTGATGGCTCAGTGTCAACTGAACAACATCTAAGTGCTTTCCAGAAATTGTGTAGTGTGGTGAATCCTCAGCATGAGGATGTTGTAATCAGGATGTTTGTGGATACTTTGGTGGATGATGCAGTAGATTGGTTACAGGATTTACCCATAGGCTGTATTACAGGATGGGACACCATGAAGCAAAGATTTGAAGGAAGATACAAGAGCACTGAAGATGCTCAAGTTCTCTTGTTACAATTAGCCCAAATTAAGAAAGAACCATCCATCTCTATGAGATATTTTAATGCAAAATTTAATAAACTTATTAAAAGAATACCAGCTGCTAGTGCTCCAACAGGGGACAATCAAAAAACTTTCTACATCAGTTCCATGCCTCCTGAACTTGGTTATCAACTAAGAAGGGCTAATGTGGCCACTTTACAAGCTGCACAAACTCTTGCAGTAGAGATGGAGGATGACATGATAGCCTCTAGGAAATGGAAGAAATAGTATCATACTGGATCTTCAAGCAATACAACAAGCACTTCAAACAGTACTGAGGCTATGTTAAAAAAGTTGTCCAATGAGCTGATTGCATTAAAGAAACAAGTTACTAGACTAGCTCATTCATTATATCAGCCTTATCAAGAAGGACCAAGATATCAAGGTGGAAATAAGAACTTGCAGCTCCCTACCCCTCAACAAAGATTAGCTATTGAAGCTGCTCCTAAAGGTCAGACTTCTTTTGCCTTTCATCTCAGAGCAGATCATGATGGTAATACCTGTGAAGACATGATTAGATATTTACAAATGAGAGGAGAAGAAGTGCAAAGAATTGAATATCTAGAAGATGATGATGATCATGCTCCTCATGGTGACTCCATAAATTTGTATTGTGAGTATGAGTCAGATTCAAAAAATGGAGGAAATTGTTTTGCCACCTTGGAAGGACCTCAACTAATGATGATGACTAGAAGTCAGAAAAATAAGAGTCAGGTTTCTAATACTACTCTTGCTAAGAATCTAGCACCTTCTCACAAGGTGGATAAAGACAAGAATGCAGCATCAAGTTCTTCACAAAAGGATCTAAAAGATAAGTCATCTACTTCTTTTGATATTATAAAATTTTGTGAGGAAACTAAGATTCAAATAACTACCATGGATTATTTAAAATCTAATCCAGATCAATTGCAAAGACTAGTAGAACATTGTAAAAGTAAGGAGAATGTTCTTATTAATGCTAACATTCATGATAAAAATCAAACCAGTACTAGCAAAGAGAATTCAATAGATGATGATTTTTCAATTCCAAGATTGTTTCATGAAGAAGAATCTGTTGTCCATGCTACTTATTCTAGTAAAAAACCAGAGCCTTTCTATGTATCACTTTTTATCAATAGAAATAAATTGAGTAATTGCATCATAGATTCAGGAGCTTCAGACAATGTGATGCCTACTTCAGTTGCTAAAGCTTTAGGATTGCCTTTAACTAAATTCTTTGGCAGATGTTATTCTATGGATACTAAACAAGTGCCCTTAATTGGTCAAATTAAAGATGCTCAAGTTGCCTTAGCTGCCTATCCCTCTAAGAGATTGAAGCTCACAATCCTTGTTGCTGATATCCCTGAGAGTTATGGAATGCTGCTTAGTAGAAGTTTCTGCAAAGACTTGGGAGGAGAAATCAAGTTAGATTGGACATCTGCCTATATTCAAGTAGGAAATAAAAAGGTGAAGTTGGAACCAGAAGGAAAAGAAAAATTCACTGTGCTAAAATAAGATGATCCCAGATCATAGATTCTTTATCATGAGACATAATTTGGAAATTACATGTTGTACTATGACAGCTCTGATGTCCATAATGAATTAAATCAGGTAGAAAATAATCAACTATCGACATTAGAATTTGATGGAAGCTGTGCTAGAGCTGGTTCAGGTGCTGGAATAGTGTTGATAGCCCCTAATGGAGAAATTACTTGCCTGGCTTATAAATTGGATTTTAAAAATACCAATAATACTACAAAATATGAGGCCCTTCTCCTTGGTATAGAGGCAGCTAAACAAAAAGGAATTAAATTGCTCAAAGTTCAAGGGGATGCTGAATTGGTGGTGAGACAAGTAAGAAATTAGTACTCTGTGAAAAATAATAGATTGAAAAATTATAGAAATAAAGTATGGGATGAAATAGAAAGTCTAGATGCCTTTTCAATAATTTCAGTCCCAAGAGATCAAAATTCCAGGGCTGATTCTCTAGCAGTTTCTACATCTTTACTCTTGCCTCATCCTGACTTCAAGAATCAAGTATACAGAATGGAGGTCCTATTTAGAGCTAAGGTGCTTGATAATGAAGAATCTTGGCAAGTATTTGAAGATGAAAAGCATATTCAGTAGTTTCTAGGAGGAACAGGTCCCTTTGCCAATATGTGTTTTGAAAATGACAAAGAAGAGCAGCTATCAAATGAAGAAGAAGAATTAAAATCAGGTATTATTCAGTTAAAAGAAAATAGAATTCCATCTCATGTTGTTTCCTTAGAGAAACTTTTTGATAAACATGATGCTTACATTAAAAAGGAGAGAAATAAAAAGGGGGGATTAATATAGGGGCTGAGGATAGTCCTAAAATGATCAACATTGGAAAATGCTACACTCTTGAGGAAAGAACGAAAATCAAAGAATTGTTGATTGAATTCCAAGATGTTTTTGCTTGGAGCTATGAGGATTTAAAGAATTTTATGAATGGAAAATTCAGGCATACTATCCCTCTTAAATCTGGAGCATCACCTGTCAAAAAAAAATAGAGAAATTATAATCCTTTGGTGGAAGGGGCAATTTTCAAAGAAATAGATAAAATGCTGAAAGCTAAGATCATTTATCCCATCCATCATTCTACCTGGGTGGCAAACATTGTTCCCGTGAGGAAAAAGAATGAAGATATAAGGATTTGTGTGGATTTTAGAAATCTGAATCAAGCTTCCCTCAAGGATAACTATGCTCTACCAAACATGGATCATTTGTTGCAAACTGTTGCAGGGTTAGAGATGATGTCCATGTTAGATGGTTTTTTAGGATATAATCAGATACAAGTAGATGAAGCAGATAAGTATAAAACAACTTTCACAACACCTTGGGGCACATTTACTTATAATAGAATGCCTTTTGGGTTAATTAATGCAGGTGCAACCTTTCAAAGGGCTATGGATTTATCTTTTGGTGATCTTAAAAATAAAATTATTGTGATCTATCTTGATGACTTGACTATTTTCTCCAAGAAGAGGAAAGATCACCTAGGAGATCTGACCAAGGTTCTGCAAAGATGTAGAGATCAAGGCATATCCTTAACCCAAAGAAACTAGTGTTTTGTGTCACTGAAGGTAAGCTTCTTGGTCACATTGTTTCTCAAGGAGTCAAAATTGATCCTAATAGAGTTAAAGCCATTCAGCAATTAAGTTTACCTTTGAGTAAGACTGGTGTTAAATCCTTCTTTGGACAAGTGAATTTTCTGAGAAGATTTGTACCTGATTTTTCTGAGATTGTGCAAAGCATAGTTGACATGATGAAAGGAAATCAAACATTTAAGTGGACTAATGATGGTAAAAGAGCTTTTAAGGATATAAAGAATACCATTGCAAATGCTCCTATCTTGGTTCATCCTGATTATACTAAAGAGTTCATTATATACTGCTATGCATCTGAACACACCATGTCAACAATATTAATGCAAGAGAATAAGGAAGGTATACAAGCTCCTATTGCCTTCATGAGTATGCCCTTAAATAATCAAGAGCTAAAGTATTCTCAAGTTGAAAAGCATGCTTATGCAGTGGTGAGAGCATTAAAGAATTTCAGATTTTACATCCTGCATTCACATTCAGTCATCCATGTGCCTGATGTTGCTGTAAAAAGTGTGTTAAAATAGCAAGATGTTGGGTGTAACAATAGAGGAGCTTGGATTGCAAAGGTCCAAGAGTATGATATAGATGTTAGGCCAACAAAACTCATAAGAGGGAATGCTCTTTGTAGGGCCATAGCAGAGAATCAGCAAGTTGAAGAAGATGATCACAAAGTGCTGATGGTAAGTTTGCAAGATCCTTGGTTTTCAAACATTGCATATTTTCTGACTTATGGTGAATGCCTAGATGGATTAACTACTAAACAAAGGAGGAATTTAAGGAATAAAGCTTTGAAGTATGTTATCCATGATGATTTCTTGTATAAGAAAGAAATGGATGGTACTTTTCTAAGATGCATTGATAAGGAACAACAGGGAAAGTTGTTGAAATCTTTTCATGATGAAGCATGCGGAGGTCACTTCTCATCTACCATGACAACTTTCAAGATTCTAAGGCAGTGCTATTATTGGCTCGGCATGTTCAAAGACTCATATAAGTGGGTTGCAAATTGTGAGAAGTGTAGGATGTTTGCAGGCAAACCATAGTTGGTTGCATTACCTCTGAGACCGGTGGTGATAGATGCTCCTTTTTAGCAGTGGGGTTTGGACTTTGTAGGACCTATCAATCCTCCTTCAAGTCAAGGACATTCATACATCTTGACCGCCACTGATTACTTCAGAAAATGGGTTGAAGTTAAACCAATGAAGAAGACTACTTCAGAAGTAGTATGTGAATTCAGTAAAGAACAAATACTGGTAAGATTTGGAGTTCCCACAAAATTGATATTGGATAATGCTTCTTACTTTTCATCCTCAAAAATGGTTGCCTTTTGTTATGATCGTGGGATTCAAATAGGACACTCTTCTAATTATTTTCCTCAAGGTAACAGGCAGGCCGAGTCAAGTAATAAAAATTTGATTAATATTTTGAAGAAGTTAGTTGCTGTTAATCAGAGAGATTGGCACAAAAAGATATATGATTCTCTTTGGGTAGATAGAACCACTCCTAAAAGATCCATTGGTATTTCTCCTTTTGAGTTGGTGTATGGAGTAGAGGCCAACTTACCATTGCCATTAGAACTTGCTGCTTGTAAACTGAAAACCGCAATTGAGGATGATGTTTTCAAGGATGGATTGGCAAAAAGGATCCTGTATTTGAAAAAGTTGCAAGAAGAAAGGGAAGATATGGTTGATAGGATCATTGAACATCAGAACCGAGTCAAGAAGCTATTTGAAAAAAGGGCAAGGCCAAGAAAATTCATGGAAGGTGATATGGTGCTGCTGTGGGATAAGAGACACGAACCTAAAGGAATGCATTCTAAATTTTAGTCCTTGTGGAAAGGTCCATTTCAGATTGTGCAAGTGAATCAAAAAAATTCTTTCAGATTGGCATATCCTTATGGAGAGTTTCTGCCATGTTCCTATAATGGGCAGGACTTGAAGCTATATCAGATGCATAATTAAAGAGCAGGAAACCCCTGCGTAGTAGCTAGTTAGGTAGGTTTTCTTTTTGTGTCGTAGTTCAGTGGTTGTCTTTCATGTTGTTGTTGCTTTCCTTAAGTTTAGTTTTCTTATTGTCAAGTTGTCAGTTATTTTACAGAACCAGAGATTGCTAGAGTTCTTTTAAGCATTGTAATGCTTAAATCCCCAGTCGGAGCCAGCTGTTGCCCCACTTCTTATCCCGTTTCCATGATGTCAAAGTGGTAGTCTTGATGTTACAAGTCAGATTTGGTCATGTAATGTCTAGGTCTAGATTTCCTCTAGGATAGGAAATCTTTGCCGGGTTTCCCTTCAAATTGCTTTCATGTTTAAGCCGGGTGGGTTGTTTTCAAGGTCTCATTATTTGGGTAGGTTGTAGATCCCAACCTGACAAAAACTTGATGCTCAAAATGATGTTCTTTCTCAGGTAGAGTGATGATTTCAAAGTTATGATCTCCAGATGTTTATAAGAAGTCAGGAAAAAGGATGCAGTGACTGAGCTAGTTTTGATTATCTAGAGAATGATTACAGAGGAAAGCTTTTTAATAAAATGACATACTCTGCAAAAAGATGTTGAACTCCTTGCAAAAGATAGGAGAAAATGTTGATACAGTGAGGTGAAAATGGATTGAAGGCAGTGACTGTGCATTTGAATTTCCATTTCGGGCTCGGGTCTTAGTTCTTGTTTGAGCATTGGATATATCTTTTTTGATATTTCTCATGTTAATGTTGTCTCGATTAGTCCCTTGGTGATTAGAGTAACTAAAAATAGTGAATGTAAAATGATTTAATTTTCTTTTAAGTTCAGGCGTGTCTCTCATATACAACAAAGCCGAACAATGTATTTTCCACAGTTGGTTAAAGTTAGTGATTTTTCATGTTATGAGTACGTGGAGAGGTTCTTTGAACTATAAGGATTCCTTGGTAAAGACAAAACCCGATTTGGTATTGTAACCTCAAAGATATCACAAGGTGAAAGAAAATTATGGTTGTCACGTGATGGCATAAACCAAATATGAGCTATGCGATCATGCGATAATGTAAGTCACTGAAGATGCTTGGCAGTAAAGTGAGATCCTTCCACGTGTCCAAGGAAAAGGCCACACTTCATCAAAGTGCATCTGACGGTCCTCGCATAATCACGATCCCTGCCAAATGCTTTTGTGAATTTGTGAGATGCGTACGCGTGGCGGTGGGACCTGAGTCAACAGACTTACCTATGGTGGAACATAGAAAAGGATCCAATGGCCCTCGCATAATCGCGATCCCTATCAAATGCTTTTGCAAACTTGTGAGATCCTTCCACGTGTCTAGGTGAGGTTGCATGTTCTTGTATGTTTGCGAGCATATTGGTAGATTCTTGATCTACGATCACCATTTTTCCTTGGTGCTGTTGAAGATTCTTACAGGAAATGTAGGATTATGCCATGTGTTCATGTGGGCCCATTTTATTAAAAGAAATATTATATCATGCACCAATCATAGGGCGGTCACATGATCGCATGGATTAAAATATTGCTATGCGATCATGTGACAATGGAAACTCGGGCCGGTGAATATGCTCTGCTGGGACCCACTTATGCAAATAGCGTAGATGCAATGATGGAAGCCTGAGTAGTGGTGAAAAGACAATGAAAAGACAATGTAAGTCAAGTAACTATGCCATGCTGGATCCACGTGAGCCAATCATAGAGCGGTCGCATGATCGCATGAATTAAAATAATACCATGCGATTATGTGACAACATAAATCAGCAATCGAATAACAGAGTTGAATACTCATCGATCCGATGCATTTCAAATAACCAGTGAAAGTTGATATTATTCATGGTGCGGTATTCAAAGAAGATCAATTTCTAGCATTTTTTGAAGTGATATAAAATGCTCGAGCAGACAGAGGAGAATGATAATTCACAGTCAAAATGAAGGATCGATATGCAAACTATGTAGTTCAGAGGTGTTTGAAACATGTGATGACCTACAAAGGGGAAAGCTTCTTGCTGTTGAAAAAAATAGAGTTCTCAGATATGAATTTCAACTTGACTTTGTCAATGGAGCTGCTGATATTTTCAGGATGACTGCAAAGAATATATAATTGTTCGGTTTCTCTTATGGATGCCAAAATAGGTGAAGGGACAAAGTCAAATTGCTTCATCTTCATTGTATGTTTGTAATTACTTGTTTCCTATCTCTTTGTAGTCGGGAAGTGGAAAGGTCATCAGTCTCTATGAACTTTATACATTGTAAACTCTATAAATACTGGGAGGGAAATTAATACAGGGGTCGGCAAGCTGGTGAATGTAGAAAAGTAATTCTATTTACTTAGCCTGCCTTTTGTTTGTTGTTCCAGTGATAGTTTCTTTTGCATGATGAATGGAATGAACAGTTGTATGCAGAGCTACATTTTCTTGCTGAATTCTACTTCATATTAGGAAGTGGAGTGTAAGTGATTCTTTTCACTTTGTTGTGTATAACCCTTTGTCCATTCATTCTTCATTTTAGTTTCATTTTTGAATGGAAAGCACACTTATATTCTGATACTATGATGTCTTCCTAAATCCTATTTCTTGCTAAGTAATTGCAGTACCGGTGATTCTATTTACCACTCATGATATAAGTCTATTTCTATTCACCAAGTAGAATCTATTTTTCATATAGAGTAGGATAGAATTAGTTAGATGTCAAAATCATGTGATGATCTATGGTCAACATTCTACTGGGGGTTGTAGATTATCTTCATATATCCTTGCCTAAGTTGTTTGTGTCTACAAGTAATTTGGTTAAAAACACATAAGAGACAACCTAGTGGTCAAGATAAAAACATATTCATTACATATCATACACAATCAGGGAGCCGTACCTGTCAATTTAGAGTGCAGTGATAGAAGACTTACACTGACCCATTTGTTGTTGGACATCCTTTTGTTCTCTCACCTTGGGTGTATAAAGAGTGAAAGATTGAAAATCTTAAGAGAGGACAAAGTGTTAACCAACACAAATGTTTCTCCATTTCTTTGTTTCATGTTACAAAAATTGCTGAGGGATGCTTGATGTTCCATGTTATAAGAATATTGTGTAACTAATTTTTTAGCAAGATCATGGAAGGTGGAGATGGAACCCGGAGGACGGTTCAATAGCCACTCTAAGGATGGCCCCCAAGACTCCTAGTGAAAATTCTTAGGAGAAGGTGATCATTGTGGGAAACTTCTTGTGCCTTTACATAAAATTCCTTAATATGTTGTGCAGGGCATGAGTCTCCCTTGTATTTATCAAACTTTGACATTTCAAAATTGGTGGGGAATGGTTGGAGAGTGATTGATTTGTCAAAAGGATAAGGACATATTTCTAAAAAAGAAAATTCCTTCTTCCTTCCTTTTTGCATAGCTATCATCATGCCCTTGAGATCATCAATTTGTTGGACTAATTCATGAGGATTGGTGGTGATCTTATGGGCTTGATGTGTTCCTCCTCCTGATGATGCATTATGTCCTCCAGGAGGGGGAAGATTGGTGTGATGTCTTTGATTGGTGTTGTTTGTTTGTGCAAAATTTTGATTTTTTAGGACTCCACTAGGCTTTGAGAAAATAGAAGCAGAGTGTCATCCTGAGGATCTTGGTTTTTGTTCAGGCACACATCCCACACTTAAACCATCATTACTCACCCCATTGTTTGAGCTAGGCTTGTTTAGAAGTTGTCAAATTAATTCAAGTGTATTAGGGGGAGGTTGAGTTGTGTTATCAGATGTCGATGGCATTATGGGCTATACTTTTATTTTGTTGGTTCAAATCAAGTTGGTCTCAAGCAAATTTTCATCACAATTATCAGGAAGGGTAACACCCCTTTGGACAAGATTCATGAAGATGTTGGAACTGTTGCCTTGGATTAGGTCTTCCAATAAGCTTAAATTGTTAGGATCCTCAAAGAATTATTTAGCTCGTGGGTTAGCACTGACACTTTCAGGTATTATTGTGTCAGATTCCATGAGAGGTTCTTCTTCATCATTAAAGTCTTCTTGATAGATAGTTTCTTGATCATTATCCATGATGAGAGATTCTTGTCTTAGCTTTGCTTGTCCCACCGGGCATGCCAAAATGTATATGATGAAAATCAACCTGTTAAGAACAAGTTCAAACATGCAAACATTAATAATAAAGAGCATAATCAATCTACTCTAACATGTTCATAGACTTGTAAAAAAAAACTAATTTTCACCACAACCTTCGATGAGAAATAAGAAAGTGCACCCAAGAATTGCTTGATTTAAGCTCTTAGAGATATTTGTGGGTGTGCTCTCCCAACACAAGTATAGATCCCACTATAAATGCAAGTATAATGAAGATTGAGATACTCAAGAAGAAGCTATAGAAGCAACTCTCAAGCACCCAATGCAAGAGGCCAAAAGAATCTTAAGGAGGAGCTATGAAAGAAATCCTCAAGCTCTATGGCATGCAAGTATGCAAAGAAAATGGATGAAGCTAAGTCTACAATGAAAATCTAGCAACTACCAAATGGTTAGTAAAAAATCTAAGAATAATTCAAATCATATACTAGCATAATAACTCTAATGCAAAAAGGAATGGCTTTTTCTTGAGACAAGGGTCCTATTTATAAGATTTTGGAGGGCTGTGAGGAGGTGGCATCTATGTGGAATCCACATAGGTGCCACCAAGGAGACACATAAGCCATGCAAAGTCCAAGACTTTCTCACACATGTGTGAGAAACTTAGGATGTGAGAGGTCAATGTGTACTTCAAGTACATGTGTAAGTGTGTGTAAGAGATGTGTAAGTGAAAAAGTTCATTTTCACCATTTTAGAATGTGTAAGAAGTGTCATAAAAAAATGTAAGAGGCCTTGTTTATGCAAGTTTTAGTAATTTTTGAAAAGACCATTTTTGGAAATTTTCTCACACATGTGTGAGCAAATAATTAAGACTAATGGATGTAGGAATCCAAAAATTAGCCTAATTAACCTTAGTTAATTAGTGAGTAGGCTTATTAAATAGAAAGTGATGTGTGTAGGATAGCATCTAGGTTGGATTTAGGACTAAATTAAATAAAATTTAATTTAATCATGGTTTAGTAGAAATAAAGAATGTGAGGGAATTAAATAAATTAAAAAATTATTTAAAAGGGGACTATGGAGGAACATGTATTAAATTAAATTTAATACATTATGAAAGGTAGTATATAAATTTTAATTCAAATATTATAGCTAATGAATTTATTTAATTAAATAAATTTAATTAAATAAATAGATGAATTTAAAAAATATAATTAATTAAAAAAATTAACTATAATTTTATTTGGGGTCATTAATTAAATTAAATTAAATTAATGTTAAAAGGATGAATTTAGGTGTCTACACATGCAAACTGGGAAACATGTTACCTTTTGGTGCATAAAAATGAACTAGAAATCTGCATATCACTTCAAGTTGGATCCTAATCAATCCTAAATTCTTCCTACATGGTCCTAATTCAAAATAAATGCTTTCTCCTAAGTTAGAGTAAATCTCATTTGCAAAATCTCAAAGCAATTTCAAGTTTTATGCAAACTAGGAGCAAATCTACATTTCATTTTGAATGGTTTCCTAAACAGTTCTAAAGGTTCCTAAACTTTCCTAATTCATTCCTAAAGCTTTGATATTGGTAAAAAAAATGTCTTGTTGAAAAATCTTAAATGTTTTCTAAAGTTTCATGCATCAAACAATCTAAAAACACCTATTTTTGGGTCTAAAACTGAATTAGAGCACCAAATCTTGAATGACTCTAAAGGAATGAATCAAAATAAAAAAGTCATTTAATTTCAATCTCAAAAGTAAAACAACACAATCTTGAATGCCTTATTTTGAAAATCAAAGCATTTCCTTTTCACAAAATCAAATCAGGTTCCTAAAGAGATAAAACACAAATCTTGAATGCAAAAGCTAAAATACTTGCAAAATCTATTTTCAAAGCTTTCTTGTTTTTAAAAGAAAAAATCAAAACTTAAACACATGTGTTTGCAAGCATTCATTTCAAAATCACTTAATCAATTTGGGAAATAACCCTTGCTTGTTGTTCTTTCTAGGAGTCTTCAAATTCTGCAAATCCTTAATTAGCTAAGCAACGTGAAAGAAGTTGAACTTGGACAAGTTCACCTATTTCACTTTTAGAGAAGCATGTCCAAAGATAAAAGTTCTTCCTCTTTGGAGAATGACTTCAAACCGGTACTTCTTCGACTGATATAAAAATAAAGCTTTGAGAAAACTCTTGCTTCATGCCCTCAAGCTCGGGTGATGCATGTTGATGGTAGCCCGAGGTAGGTGAATATCCCTACTTTTCAACATGGTCAACTAGGATCTTAAGTGAGTCACATGTGTACAAATTGATTGGGAGGACACCACAGACCAAATCATATACCTATTAATTAGAGGCTTCCCGATCTACTCTCAAAGGTATCAAAATCTTTATGCAAGGACTGATCCAAGTGGTTTCCCAAATCACGTTAAGATAATCACCATCTATATTCCTTTTTGGGATATCAAGCTATGGGAAAATATTTTGATACTATCTTGTCTTTTAGGTAGTTCATGCTTGATGTGTTTTCAAAGTTTCAAAACTCAGTGCAAAACATCTGTTGAAACATACACAAACAAAGAGTTCTTTGCTCAAAACCTTTTCCATATCAAATCAAAATCCAGAAGTCATCCAAGCGTGCAAAAATTGTGTCATCCTAGTCTCCTAATCATGGTCTTCCAATCACCCTCATCCAGTATTGTCCCCATTTCCTAGGTTACGAGAGTCATCTTTGTCATCCCCCATCCCATTTCTATTTTCCTCTAGAGTCAATCTTTCCTCTCATCCTAAACCAAATCCAATCCTAGTCTGAGCTTGTCAATCATCCAAAAATCCCAAGCCTTAGTCTTCCAATCTATTTTCATCCTTCATCCCTATCCAAATCATCTACAAGTTAGCATGTCTCAAATCTATTATGATGAGTTTGGTTGTCACTTCTTTTCCCCCACTTTATCTTATCCCAATGATGATGAAAGTCTTGTTAATCATGATGATTAATTTGAAAACCTTAGCAAGCTTGATCCAAACATCCCCTAGAATCCAATCATTCCTCCAAACTATCCTATCATGCCTCCATGCATATCCACTAGCACTCCTTATCCTACCTTTGACAAGGGAAACCCATTATCCTATTCATCCACACCTTCTTCCTATATTGAGCCTACATATCCTCTATATGCATCCTTCATACCTCCATCTCCTTCTATGGTCATATCCCAATCACCATATTTCCATAGCAACACTCCAAGCTATATCCCTTATCAAAATCCTCCATCTCCTTATCCTCCAACCCATTTTCAAATCCAAAATCCTAGTCTTCCAATCTATCACCCTAATCCTCCATCCTATCTCAATCCACAATCCACTATATCCTATCTCAATCGAGCATCTTCCATTCTTTCCTACTTCACCACAAATCCCCTTCCACAAAAAAAATGTATCCCTCAATCTTCTTCATATCCTATATCTCAACCCATCACCCCTACCTCACCAAAAAGTCCATCAAGTTCACAAGCTCCCTCAAAACCCACTTATGTGAACTATCTAGTCATGCCATCCTCCGACTCCTCTTCTACACCATCATCCCCTCAAGAAGGTTCACAATCTTCCACCCCATCTTCATGTGAGGACTATCCTAGCTCTCCATCTCCTCCATATTCTAATCCTTCATCCCAAGCTCCATCATGAAATTCTCCGAGGAGTTTCACAAGGAAGCCAGCAAAAAATCACTCTTCTAAAGCTGAAGAGTCATGCCATCTCAATCCTTCATATGAAGTCATTAGTGATGAGGCCCAGCCATCTCCCACATCCATCATTCCTCCTCCATCACTCCCATCTATTATCCTTTTTCCACATAGCCCACTTACGGATCCTCTTCCATCTCCTAGCATCATTGAGTGCCTTCCATATTTTGACTCCATCGAATCTCCATCCATGTCTCCATCTCCTAACATTATCCAAAGAACATCTAATGATCCTCATGAGTTCACCCTTCTTCATACCATCACAATTGCATAATCTCTCATCCTTTCATCCATACGATCTGAACAATCCATCCATACATCTCCCATCATTCTATCCACACCATTCCAATCTAGTCCATATCTTATCCAAAAGCATGTTGAAGTATCCATAGATGAAAATAAAGATCCAATCCCTTCACTTCCTCTATTGCATTTTCTATTGCTTCCATCACCCCCAATCCAAGATCCTACGATCCCAATTCCTCCAATTCAAGATTCCATCCTCCCAATTTATCCATCTCAAGATCCGTTACCATCTTACAATCCCAGTCTATATCTTATCATTCCATCCTCTCCACTTGAGAATCATCCAAACCAAACTATCCCACTGCCATCACTCTATCCTCTTGGTCCACTTACATTTTTCAATGGCAATCCACTTGAAGCAGAAGAAATCAGTTCCATATCTTCCACTATGGAGCCTGATACTGGATGTTTATCTTATTCCCCAAGTCATAAATACCCTTTCTTGGATAAAATGCTCAAGAAATATTATCAAGGTAAAGGCTTGGGTGCTCATGAACAAGGAAATTTAGAGTCCATTCAAAACAAGAAACATACAAAATCATGTGGTATTGGTCACACATCCGAAGAAGGTACTTCCTCCAGAAATGTTGGCACAGCTAAAGCCAGATTCAAGCATCCAACCAAACCCACCATTGTATCTTCCCATCATCCCTCCAAAGCATACAATGACATTCCTCCTCCTCCATCATTGCAGCCCAAAACAACCTATCACATTCCTTCTTCATTCTCTAAATCTATTTTGGGTCCCTATGTCCCAAAATCTACTAGCCCATATCCTCCACATACCAAATTCATTTTGGGGCCCTACATCCCAAAATATCATTCCCCATCTTATCCTACTCAATCTTTCATCCAAAATCCACACATCCCTAGTCAAGATCAACAAAGGCACATTCTCACATCTCCTA
Organism: Chamaecyparis obtusa; assembly: GCA_027943335.1. Classification (NCBI taxonomy): domain Eukaryota; kingdom Viridiplantae; phylum Streptophyta; class Pinopsida; order Cupressales; family Cupressaceae; genus Chamaecyparis; species Chamaecyparis obtusa. The sequence goes on from BSBK01005307.1 coordinate 1,208,796, forward strand.
TCTTCCAATCTCCTTCCATCTCTCTGTCCATATTTCCTTCATTTCACACAGCTCCTCATATTCCTTTTAATGCTTCTTGCAATTTGGATGCCATGTCAAGAATGCATAAAGGGAAATATCCACAAAATCCAAAGATTTCCATGTCCACTCTAAAAGACATGCTCAAGCAAAGAAAAATCCAATCAAGAAATCCAATGCACTCCAATGGCCACAAAGGCCCATCAATGAAAAAGAAAAATCCACTGCATTCCAATAGCCAGAAAGGCCCACCAAAGAAAAATAAAAAATGATGTGGATCCCAAAGAAAAAAGATGCAATGCATCTAATAGAAATATCCATAGTGGCATCCAATCCAATAGCTACTCATTCCCTACCTTTATCTCCTAAATCTATTTTGGGTCACTTTATCCCAAGATATGCTAGCTCAAATCCTCCATCATATCCACCTCTATCTTCCACATCCCATTCACTTCATCCACCGACCATGCAACATGTGCCAATGTTGGTTCTGAAAACATCCCCCTATCATGATCAATTCCCATCATTCCATCCAAATAATTTCTACCACCATATCTCTCATCTACCCCATCCAATCCATGCCTTTGCATAATCTCCCCATCCTGACAAAGTTGTACCAACATCTAGACAACTTAGAAGGTCCGCAACAAATTAGAAAGTCGGAAACAAATCAGAAAGTTAGAGAAAGTCAACAACAAATCAGAATATCAGTGAAAGATCAGCAAAAAGTCAGCAACAAATCATAATATCAACAAAAGATCAGCAAAAATTAACACCCAATCTGAAAATCCATAAAAATTGGAAAAATCAAGAAAAATATCAAAAAAGAAAAGAAAAGAGAAAAGCATTTGCTTATTGGTGAAAACTTGGAAATTCAAGCACCTTGGATAAGTACCATGGTGAAAACTTGGCAAACAGGCATCATGCATAATCCCTCCAGTTCCTTTCTACAATTGGGGGCCATTCCCTTGTATCACATCTTATCTAGTATCTCCTCCATCCCAACTATCTCTCACCTTTGTCATCATCCTTTGGATCTTGATAATGAAATAGAGACCACTAGGTATACATGATTTTGGACACCTTTTTGGCATCCACCACATCTGTCAGACACCTATCCTCTATCCAATCCAACTATCCAAGCTTCTGTCTACCTTCCTCAACCTCTTGATGACATATCTTCCACCCAATCATACCCCATCCCAATGCCTCTGAATACATGAGAAATCCTAAGTAGGGGCATCTTATTCCTTGGTGACTTATTCCTTTGAGACTTTCTCACATCCATCTTCCAAATCCATATCTTCCTCCGAGCCAATCCTTCAAAAATCCTTTATCCAAATCTCCCAGTAGTTCCTCTATCCAATCCTCAAGAAAATTTTCTATCCAAATCCTAAGCATTTACTTCATCCAAAGCAATCCCCAAGCATTCCTCTATCCAAATCCTAAAGCAGTTCCTCCATCCCAATCCTCATTATTTCTCCAATCTTTCCATCACCTGGGTTTTCCCTCATCATTGGTATCTAGCTATAGGCTACCCCCATGCAATCTAATGCCATTCATCCATCTCCAACTATTCCTAGTAGTCTTCCAACATCTTCCAATCTTATCTATATCTTCTAGCTATCCAACATCCAAGATCAAGCCAACTAATCCAATCACATCCTTAGCCTTGTTCCTAGTTTTGTGGAAAGCCTTGATCTCAATACAATCATCATCATTGGGATGCATCCTTCCCAAATCTATATCATTTTAGGACACATCATCCATCATCAAGCCTATCCACCATCAGTCCATATTGGCTTTCCAACCCAACTAGGGCATCATCTAGCATATCTTTGCAACATTAGCTTCATCCCCATATCCCTTGTTCATCCTATCCTGAATCTTGTACCCTAGTGTCAGTCATGTCTCCACCTAATCTCATTTGTACATATGTGTCTTTAGGTCCCATCCTCTATGTCAATTAGCCCTTATGTCATCATGACCTATCCAGCTCAGTACTTCAGCAATCATCCCTTGATCCTTTTTGAGGTTCGAGTGTCTTACCTATCTCTTGTCACAGGATTCCTTATCCAGTTATCCACCATCCTCTTCATGTCATATCCTTTGAGTTTCTCAATCCTTATCCTAAATTAGAATCATCCCAGCACTACCCTTTGATTATGCATTGTCTAGGGAATCCTCTACTTGTCTTTGTAGGCCTCATCATCTCAAGAAAGAGATTGGCATGCACTATCAAGAATCCCATATTCCAAAGATCATTAGTCTATCTTAGGTTGACAAATCCAATCCTATCCTATCTGATCCTACATCAAGAAGAAACAACTCATTCACAACACTTGGTAATCCTCCACAATCCTCCACAAATCAATCCCCAACAAATTAATCATCCTCCATCATCCTAACTATGGCAAAAGGTGTGTGAGATACTTGTTATTTTATTTGTTCCTTTGGATGTTTGCTTATCTTTTGAGCTCTGATGTAAATATCTCCCCATCTCCTATACATATCATCATTATGTCTTTTTGTACATATCCTTGTCAATCCTGCAATAACACTTGATCAGATATCTGGTCCCACCCAGTCTTGCACTTCAACAACATCTTTTGTCGACTATCCTTGATCACATGACTATCTTTGAACCTTCATCATTTTCCAATCAACAACACAACATTCTCCCCATCCAAATAGGTCTGCATAGATGTATCCTTTTATATTATCTAACCTAAGCCTAATCATGGGCTGCAGAAATGTATCCTTTTTGATTGTCTAACCTAAGCATTCAAACCGGGTCCATGACGATGTATCCTTCACCATGTTCAGACCTAATTCCCCCCATCAATTAACCATCAATCTCTCTCCTTGGAAAAGGGTGTCTTTTGGAGTTATCATTTTGACCTTGGATTTTTTCCTTTGGGTCTTGTTAATCTTTTATGGCTTCTCTTTGCTCTCTACTCAAAGTCACCATGATCCTTTATATCATGGTGTGTTGTGAATGAGGAAAATATGGGGCAAGGTCTTTTGATCTTTTGCTTCTTCTTGTGAGTCAATCATGTGTTTGTGGTTCCTCTGACATCGTTTCCACCATGCATCCTCTAGGTTTCATGTGTGATGTTGGGGAAACCCTTTGGATGCTTTTCTTTTTATGTCAATCCTAATCAATGCTGGTGACAAGGTCTTCTGTTCTTTTGTAACCTTGGCAGGTCTCTAGCATTGCTATATCAAACTAGGTTGTGCTCTCAAAAAATATCCAATGCTTGGAGCTCCCTAAATCCCCCATCCAACATCATATAGATTAATCTTGTATCTTGCATATAGTTGCATCTCACATCTCACAATCATCTTGCATTCATGCATCTTTTCTCTTGGAAGTGTGGTTATTTATCCTCCCTTCTTCCTTCATGCTTTCCCTTCCCTTCTGTGTTCTTTTCAAGAAAATTCCACAACGTTTCTTCTTTGCATTATTTTCTCGAGGGGGCACAACCCCTTATTCCTCTAATTTATATCCTAGGGCATCTTATTTTCTTGTATTTGACACCACACCACTTGTGACATCACATCAAAGAGGGTCAAAATGTAGACACCTAAAAATCCTTTAGAAAATAAAAGTATTTTTATTTTCCAAAAACCCCTGATGACATCATCATTTTGTTAATTAATTAATTTATTTTTATGACATTAATTCCTCCTATTTTAATTAAACACATTTAATTAAATAATCCCTCCTCAAACCATTCAAATCAAATTTGAGTGATTTTCCCCCATTTATTGAATCAATATTTGATAAATGATGTCACATTCCCTAAATAAATCAAATATTTATTTTAAGCCTAAAACCCTAGAATCTTCTAGACTTTCCTAAACCCTTCCAATCTTTCCTAATCTTTCCTAAACCTTTCCTAAACCTATTTAGGAGGTGTTTCCTATCTTTCCTAGCCTAATCAAGTCTTGTTTGACTTTTGGTCAAACCATTCCATTAATGAGCCTTATAGACTCATTAATAGCCTCTTACACACTCTTTAAGGCTTCTTAAAGCCTCATAAAGAGACCCATGTCTCTTCTTCCACCCTTGTCCCCTAAGCACTCTTCCCTAGTGTTTCTCACACATGTGTGATCAGCCTTAACCAAGGCCAATCTAACCATACCCCAAACCTTACCTCAGACTCTACCCCAAACCCTGACTCTGACCCTAACTCTCCTTCCTAACCCAAGCCCTTAGGAAAATATTATAAATACTCCTCCTTCCAAGAGAAAAGTATTAGCTTAATTTTTATCTTCATGCATTATTATAATGGTAAAATACATCTAGACTTAGCATAGCATTTAGCATAATTAATAGATTAACTCTATTTTGTGCTTTTATAGATCATTGTAGAATAGCTTAATGGATTGAATCTAGTTATTTTTTAAGCTTTTCTAATCATTTCAACATTGTATCATGTTTCATTTGGTTTAAAATCAACATTAGCTTAAGCATTCTTGCATCAATCTTCATCTTAGCATCATTAGGATCCTTGAGGGCTTAGGGGCAAATCAGATCTTCTATACCTAATTTTGTGCCACTATGGGGTTCTTATGGTCCCAAATCCATCCTAATCCTCCCTAATCATCATTAGAGATATGATCCATGTGTTTTGATAGTACACCCACATCCCTAAAGTGAGAGAAAATAAAATGGTGACATGATGCTCCCATTTTAGCTCTATTTGAATGTCCTTGCGAATAGATTTTTCTATATGTTTAGGAATATGTTGTTAGACTTTGATTAACTAATCTTTGAATGTCTACGCTTGTTTTGAATAGGTTAGGTTCACTCTGTACACAACCCTAATTTGAAGAACAATGGCATCATCATCAAAATCTGAGAAATATAAGACTGGAAGTGATAAGAGTGTTAACCTAATGAAGTCTACAACTTGTAATGAGCCAAAGTATAAACTTCATCCAAAAGTTCCATCACAAACAGACAAAATTGGAGCATTTTCAAGCATGCCACCTAAGGTTTTGCTGGTAGAGGATATCCACCCATATATTTACTGCAAGATCAAAGAGGTAGGTAATTTTGAGCTCCAATGCACATTTCAGGAACTAAGTGTCAATGGGAAAGTAAAAGATGAGCACACACATTTGGAGGTTAAAGGTTTCATCAATCCCCTATACTTGCTGAGGGTTTTCAAGAATGAATGGATCAGGATCATATTGAGATGTGTGCACAAAGGAAAGTTATGGTTGGATGAACCTATGAATATCACTAGGGATATCATTTACTCAATCAATGGTTATCCCATAATCAAAAAGGTCAAAGCATTGAGAAGTGTACTGAGGACCAAGATTGGAAAAGAAATAGGAGACGAATGGGATGGTAGAGGCATGAGAATCAACACCATTATTGATCCTGAGACAAGGTTCACTGCATATGCCATCGGTTATAAAATATTTCAATATAGCAAACCTAATAGCGTGCCATGTGGAGTTGTGGACATCGCTTACAAAATGGTGAAGAAAGGATTTCAATTGGACCTCACTGAGTTATTATTAAAGTAGTTAGAGGAAAATATGAAAACCATTAGGTTGGTGAAGTCTAACACATGTAAGTTTGGATCACTGCTATTATGCATATTTTTATATGTTTAGAATTTTTTCCCCTCAATTAGTAATATTGATTGGAACACTGACCGACCGTTCACTTTACAAATAAATGATTATATTTAAAGTTTGGGACAAGATTTGGTCAACATCATGGATGTATATTTTTAAAAATTCAAGGAACGAATGAACCAAAGAAGCAAAATACCAGGACAATTGATTGAGAAGTAAAAAGATGAAATTTATTTCTTATTAGACACTGACAACACTTTTATAAAGGTTTTTGAACAGAGAACAACATGGCTGGCACCAATGGGCTATGAAATCAAAATTGATCAAGCTTCTAGGTCAATAAAGGCTTTACTAGTTGAGCCTAAAGATCCTCATGCAACTAGGTTTGGAACCTATGAAGAGGCTAAACAAAAAATAAAAATGGATCTAGTGGGAGTCAAGGTGACAAAGAAGTCTAAGAAAATGATGGAAAAATTACTTAAATAATTCAGTGATGATGTAGAAGAAGACAAGGCATCTGAAGATATTCTAGTCAAAGAGGCAACCAAGGAAAAATTACTCATAGGTAATAGTAAGCATGATGAAGAGGAGACCAAGTCATATAAAGACACACAATCTTCACTGGTCAAGGCCATAGGTAAGAGAAAGAAAGTAGAAGTTCAAACAAGAGAAAGGACAAGGTCTACAACAACTGCTTCTCTACCTCTTAAGAAAGAAGTTGTGAAGATTTATAGGCCCACTCAAACTAAAACTTACCAAAAGAAAAAGAGAGGTGCACAAGCCACCTTCAAGCTGCCAAAGAAAAGGAGAAAGCTGATAAGGGCAAAGGATGACATTGATGAAGAAAATGAAGAGGAAGACAAAGATAAATTCAAGGTAGTTGTAAATAAGAATCCTATTGTTGATGACCTAGCTAAAACAATAAAGGAAACTGATGGTCTTAGCAACCCCAAGATGAGTCGATATGTACATATGTCTATCGAGGATTAGAAAAAGTAAGAAGAAGCTATCATATAGATGATGATAAAGTTTAAATAGGTACCAATTGAATTTTCTAAATATGTACCTAAAAGTTTGTATGATAAAGTGTCAACAAGATGGACTTATGAATTGCACACTGAGAACAAGATGAGGGAGCACTCACTGATATTGGCAATGCCAACCCTATTAGTTCCCAAGATTGAAGAAATGATAACACAGTACTCAAAGAGATTTTTAGTGAAAAGTAGAGCACTAAACATTTTGGTGGGCAAACTAAAGGATGTTGATGAAAATAGTCAACTATTGTGGATTACAATTCTTATTGCCCAAGCAAAAGTTGATAAGATAGCATTGGTAGTTGTACCCAAGAAGAAAAGAAAGAGGAAAAGAAAAGGACTCCACTTAGATGATGCAAATATCGCTACCAAGGAACCAATAGATTTAGCTGACACTGAGGTACTAGACACTACAATTGCTATTGACTTTTATCTGACACGATATAGAGAAATGTATATGGATCCACCCGAGAAAGTATTAATAAGATTAATAGATGATGTTCTTATTGAAGACATAAAAAATGGAGATCCTGATGATATCAAGGATGATGAAGATGTTACTATTTCTATAGATACAAATAAGGAAACAACACCCACTGAGGCAAAAATTAATGTGATATCAGGTGACCTACCAATCTTAGTACAAGATGTTGAGATAATAACCTAGAAGGAATCCAAAGGCTCAACCCCTGAGCAACAAAAGGATACAATAGAGGATCATGGGATAATAGAGGAACAAGGCACAATAGAACAAGGAACAATAGAGAAGAATACTACAAATTCTCCTGAACAAACATAGGCAATATCAGAAGTAATTGAGGAGAAAAAACCAATAGAGACAACACAAAAAGACACCACTACCAATGCCCTAGGACAATCAATCGAGACACCAATTATAGGGCAACATAAAGAAGAGAGTGTTTCTACCAAGCCTGAAAAGACAAATGTAGAGTAAATCTCTAGTTCCATTTGTCAAATCCCCCACATCATAGAAGAAGAAGAAGAAACATGGTAAGGGTCCAGTAACACTGGAAGAAGTAAATGAAATACCAGATTGTGATCCCAGAAATTTAGACCCCAAAGAGCTTAGAAAATATGGGGAATTGTGCACTAGGAAGGCTACACAAGAAAAATTGAGAAAAGAAAGTAAAAGTAAGAAGATACTTGAGGAAGTTAGAGACATTTTACAACAAGTAGTTCCAGAGATCAATGTTAATGAGGATATTCCCATACTTGATCAGCTTGATTATCTAACTAGTCACATAAATGCCCCAAACATAGATGCAAAAAAGAGAATCGAGGAAAGGGAAGAGGCAAAGATATAATTGAAACTTGTAGAGAAGATCAACTAGGAAGTGGCAATCAATAAGGTGAAGCTTTCTAAGGTAATAACCGAGTTGGAATCTATTACTCAGAAAATTATTCAAATTTTGTTCCAATTATGCACTGTTGAATATTTTACTACTGACGTTAGTGAGAAGATTAAAAAGTTAGATGAAGACATCCAAGCCAATGAAAAATTATCTCTAACTAGGCCAAATTATTTTCATAAGAATATCATAAAAGTTCAAGAACTTAGGTGGTTGAGATCTTATTTGAGGAAGTAGGAAGATACTATAAGTGACCTGGTCACTGAGCTACAAGCCGAGCTACTTCTCCACCTAAAAATAATGGAGAGACATATTGAGAAGGAAAAATCCTTAGTTTCTACTTTCAAGATATCAGTTTTGGAGAACATTTTTGACATGCAAGCACAAGTCAGTCTTGAGCACATTGATCTTGACATATTGAAAGAAGAATGGGAAAACCTCTTGGCATCACTGTAGAAAACCCACAAGCACATTTTTTATCAGTTGTAAGTACATTTTATTATTTTTGGCATTAATTTCAAAAAGGGGGAAAACTATGTATATATGTCACTATGTACTTCACATTACACCATTGAGAGTATGCACAGAGGGGGAGTTAGTAAGTTAGGAAAAGAAGGAAGTCAATGTACAGTTAGTAAAATTTTGAGTTTGTATATATTTTGAGTTAATCAGTATTATATACATAAGGTTTTGATACTAATGCCATAGGGGGATATTATTATCTCTATTTGAGCATTAATGGATTGTCGTTAGTATTAATAAGTTATTTAGTCAGTAAAGGATGGTATAAGGAGACAACAAGTCAATTGGTCAAGAAGACAAAGCCTTTACACCAAGCAAAGACAAGGAAGAACTTCAAGATCACTTAATACAAGTTTGACCGAGCACACTTACTGAGTGTTAGGAATTTATCGAGTACTGAGCTAGTGAACATCGAGCATTCATACACACCAAGCATCAATAATTTACCGAACATCAAATGCAATTATTACCGAGAAAAATAAGAAATGACATAGTAATGAGGAATGACATATATATGTATGCAAACAATTTACACCAATCATATAAATGGTTTACCAAGATCGAGACATATTCAATATGGATGTAATCATTAAATTTTGTGATGATTCCTATGTAATGGTAGATCTAGGTTATTTTTGTATACCATTGATCTTAGGTTTTCTAAGATATTGTAACCCTAATTAGGTCAAGATTATTTGATATATAATTGTAAAGATGTCATTATGATCATAGATCATGAAGTAGTAGCCACACTCAGGACATCAAGAGATTAGACACATGGTTTTATGACAAAAGGTTTATGAAAGGTAGAATCAGTTTATCAAAACACATACAACGCTACCGAGAAGGACAGGAGGATACATTCATCATACTAAGGTGATATCTATTTGTTATTTCATAGATTTGAATTAGACAATGATTAGTTATCATTTTACAAATATTCTACTATTACCAATTTAACCATTATAGCATATCAAAATCTCTTAACAGAGTGGACTTAACAGTCTTATTGTAAATCTCTTAATCGAGTGCACACTTGATTGTGTTACTAAAATCCTCTAATAAGGTAGATCTAGTTGATCTTTTGTTACTCCTAACAAAGTAAGATCATCAAAAGTGATCATCAATTGTAGCCTTAACCAACATACTTTATTTACTGCAGTAGTGAAGAATTTGTGGGTGTCATCCCCACCGTAGTTTTTACCTTCTAACAAGGTTTTCTACGTAACCAAAATATATGAGTCATGAGTACTTATTTTCATGTATTATTTATTGTTTTTTTTAGATGCACTTTACATTTTCAATTATATGAATGTATGTGACAAATAATGGAATTAGTCGATTAATGAATATCTACTATAGAAAATTGTTAAGCGTTAAAATTTTTAGAGGGTACTAATTCACCCCTCCCTCTCAGTACTTTATCTTTCCAATCCCAACATATCCATTTCCTGAAGCTACTAGAATATAACCACCTTGAAGATAACTATATATTTTCTCCTAAATGTGCAATTATTAATATATCTTGTGTTTTCAATATGTGATGTTTCAGTGTGACTATGTTGTTTGAAAATAGTGTGTAGGGGTCAATACCTTTGTGATTAATATTTAGAAAATCACAAACAGTCCATGTCTTCTCACACAAGGTATTTTAGTAGCTACAGATCAATGATGTGGATATATTCTAATCATTGTTGGGATGAAAAGGGGTTTGTGCATAATTTTAATCCTTTATTACATTATTTTTGTATTTTATTTGGTTTTCACTGACACTAAGTTGAACAAGGGTACATGTTTCAAACAATTGAAAAATGTGAAAAATTTGAGGTAATGGAAAGTGGAAAATATGGGCAAAAGTAAAATATTTTTGTTGGAAAGAGGGAACACTGAGAGGGGGGTGTAAATCAGTGTTCTAACAATTTTACCCTTATTTAACCAATTCACAAATAACTTAAAGGTTAAACTAAAAAGAAATATACATAAAAATAAAGTAAATAGGAACACAACCAAAACCAAATGATTTTTATCTTGGAAACCATGTTAGGGTAAAAATGTCGGTGGGGATGATACCCACAAGCCAATACTCTAAAAAATATTATCGTTTACATATGTTTGGAATGCACTTGCATTTAGGCACACTTCCTAGAGCTCACTAATTAAATACAATTAGGGCTACAACCCTTATACAAATGCTCGTTGTCTAACAATGATCAAAACAATTATCTGAATATAGTTTACTAACTAAAATAACATTAAACTATGCCTAATTACAGTTCCATGTAATTACAAACAAAGATCTGAAACCCTAATATCATTGATTTACCTTAAACTTTTCTATTCATCGATCAACTATATCAGATCTAACTTTTGTACCCAAAAAATTTCTCTCACACCTTACTCATGCATCTAAAACACTTGAAACAATAAACATAAACTTTGCCTAATCTCATCCATCAATTTTATATTTTCACAATACCTAATTCATCTCACAATGTTGGCAAAAAAAGTGTTCTTGGGAAATGTAAACCATTTTCTATTCTACCACCAAAAATATGATCCAAACCTCAAATCAAATAAGGATAATCATTGATACTCCTCATAAAATGTTGTCTCAACTGATTTGACCATGACTTGATCCTTAAAAACATTGTATCAATTTGCACAATGAAATTCTTTTAGCATCTATGCTTTTTCTAATTGTTTACCTTGAAATTGACACTCAAAAGTGTATAATTTCTACATGCTAAAGGATATTTCTATAATTTTTTTGGATTAACAAGAATATACCTTCATTATGCTTCCCTTAGTTCTGCACTCCAAAATACTAAACTAGTAGCCTCTGCTGATCCAAAAACTATCTACACTCTAAGAACATTCTATCATGTTTCCTATACTTTACCAAAATTAGATCTTCCACTTGATCTGATCTTCTGATGAATTGTGCACATGGGAATACAGTCTAAACATCATGTTCTTACCAGAAATGATAAAAATTCATTCATTTGATCATGTCTCTTTCCATCTTTCTAAGAATCACCCCCTTTGGCATTGATGGCAACACTTAATGAAAAATTGTTTGTCCCACTCCAAAAATATGCTTGATATTCCACTTCAAAAATATTGTACCAAAATTTCATTAAAGAAACTACCCATTAGATAAATCTACATATATTTTTCTCTGCTACACTGTCCCTTTGACATCAATGGAAAGGGTTTAGCCATGATGCCAATTCATCAACCAAAAACTTATCCCAAAAACTAAAAGAGATATCTGCCACATATATACAACCAAACATTTCTTACTTACATCTTGGAAAAAATATCTGCATGGATGGTCTTCAATAATTTCAAATATGTGTCCCATCCTTGTTTTAAGATACTCAAAATGGACACATGTGCATTAAATATGTAAGAAGCTACCTCTTCTTCCACCAAATTGACTATTTATAAGGCTTGCATGGCTTCTTGAGCTTCCTTAAAAAAAAAAACACATGCGTGAAGTTTGGGAGCAATAAATTTTTTTAGTTCACTCACCTTTCCAATCATCTTCTCCTTGTCTTTCTTAAAACAAATAATTTTTTTAAGTAAAGGTACAACTTGACATTCTATGGAGAGTGTGGAAGCATGAAAATGACCAAAAGTTTGAGCAATATGCTCTACCTATTTATGAAAATCCTTTATTTTCTCAAAATCTTCCACAAGCTTATTGACATACAAACATGACTTATATATAGTGCTACCTTTAGTGATAGCCTCTATTATCTTTGGTATATCTATACTCAATATCATTCTATCATATGAAACTATTTTCTTAAGGTGCCCAAATATATTCTCATCCAATTCTTTTCTAACCTTAACTTCTGTAGACTTCTCAAAAGATTCAAATTGAGTGCTTATTGTTGGAAACTGCAATTGAAGAAATTGTTGTATTGTCATTGATGTCAAACCTTAACTGGTAAGACTATTCCTATTTAATAAATTACTATATCTATTTGATTGTTGTGAAGGGGAAAGGAAAGGCTGGTAACAATAGCACCTAAGGAAAGGTTGAGTTATCTTGATATTTCAATGAGTACTTAATTATGTGCCACAATGATAAGATAATGTATTTTTTTATCTAAGTATGAATGAAGACTAAAATGGTAGGCTTAACCGAGCACAAATGAATAAATATAAGTTTAAGCCGAGTGATGTTAGTGTCGACCGAGCTAGTATATGCCAAGTAAATTTAGTGTTGACCGAACATCAGTATTAGCTAAGGAAATAGTTTTTGTGGTGACCGCGCTTTCTAATGAAGAATGAGGAGTTGAACACTACATTGACCAAGCATTAGTAATTTACATTTGAGAAAGAATTCAGATTTCCAGCTGACATTGTTGAATTCTTGGATTATGTAAAACATGTTGACTTTATTTATTGATTGTATGAAAGTATTTAATGCACTATAAAATGTTTTATTGTAAATCTATTAAGAGATTTGAGATATTTCTAGAAGGATAGCCGAAGAACATAAAGTAGGAAGGATTCGATGAATCTAACCTAACCCTAAGATCTACGAAGGAGATTAAGCGGCAAAATATGTATTGACCTAATTAAGGAAGTATTAAGGAAACCTAAGCTTGAGGTTAACAGAAGAGAGGATGTTGGAAGTATTCTTGATGTTATTGACTGTACAAGCAAAGAATGCTGAAGGATAAGTGTTGTGATTGCTTGAAGAGAGTTTTGAGCAGATCAGTGATGGTGATGGTAAAGGTTCATAGTCAATAAGCCAACATATGTGTACGGAATTGGATCTGATATTTGCAAAGTGAGTTGTATGTTTTTTAGATCAATACTACTGCTACTTTCTAACCATTGTATCAGTCAAAATCCTTTTTAAAGAGGTTGACCTAACAGTCATTTGTATAAATCCTTTGAACAAGGTTGCATTCTAATGGAGTGTATGTAAGTCCTATAACAAGGTGCACTTTTAACAGAGTGGTTTAAATCCTTTAACTGGGTCACACCTGACAGTGTGTTTGTAACCTTTGACAAGGTTGGATTTTCACCGAGCTCACTTCAGAAGAGTGAACATAATAGTAACATGTTACAAAGTGGTTTTTCCAAAATTGGGTTTCCACTATAAATCCTAGTGTTGATACTTGTGTGATTGTTTTGGTTTGAACATTTCTATGTTTTACAAGTTAGATACTATTGGATAAGTGGACTGCACTATTATATGTTTCTGTTATGCAATCAGTAATGATCGAGTAGTTGTTGGTTGTTGGATCTAATTTTTTGAAGAGTTTTAAAGTTTTTTATATACATCTGGACCTAAGAACAACTGATTCAGCCCCCTCTTTGTTGTTCTAAATCATATTAACAATTGGTATCAAAGCTGTTGGTGCTTATAGAGAGCAAGTTTGAAGGTACTTGAAGAAAATGATCAAGATATATAAGGAGGTACTGAAGCTGAATAAGGAGAACTTCCCTACATGGAAAAGCTTGATGAAGCTACATCTAGCTAGTATTGGTGATTTTGAAAAATATTACATTAAGCATGACTATGTCACACCTGTTGCACCTCTGACTGTTGAGGAAATGAAAGCTAAACAAGAGCACAACCAAGCAATGTTGGAGATTGCGTCTGCCCTAAGTTATCCAAAATTTGAAGGCATCAAAGACTACAGTAATGTAAGGCAAATGTGGGACACCCTTGTAAACATCTATGGCAGTGACATAAATGTATTGAGAGCAAAAGCCGAGAGCCTAAGAGGTAAATTTGATGAAATGAGAATGAAAGAAGTTGAGAATATTGCACAATAGTGTGGTAGAATAAAAGAAGTTGTAAATGCTATTAGAGGAGAAAATGGAACTATTTATGATGAAACTGTAATTGGAAAAGTATTGAGAACTCCACATCCTATCTATACCATCAAAATTTTAGCAATTCAGTAATCTAGATGTAAACTTAACAATTCTCTTACTTTGGAAAGTTTGGTTGGTAAGCTTACTACTTTTGAACTTACTAACTATGATAACTTCAATGTTGGTAATGTTGAATCTGCTTTTAAGTCACAAATGGTTCTGAGTAAGTCAAAGAAGGGAAAAAGAAAGATGCATCAGTGAAAGTGAAAGTGAAAGTGACAGTGACACATCTAATGAAGAACTTGAGGATCTAGAAGCTCTTATGGCTAGAAGACTAAAAAGGGGGAAAGGAAAGTACAAAGGTAAACTCCCTATTATATGTTTTTCATGTAATAAAGTTGGTTGTATAGCTTCTAAATGTCCTGAAAAGGATGATAAGGATGAAGAAAGAGACATCAAGCATAAAGACAAAAGAGAAGATAGAGGTTACCAAAGATACAAGGACTAAAAAGGAAAAGGTAAGAAATCCTGCTATATTGCCAAAGAAGAGTTTGATACTGATAGTGATGATTTTGAAATTAAGGTTGTCTATGTTGCAATGAAAGATGAATCTAATCAGGATGAGAAAACTACATTGATATCTTATGTGAACAAAAATGATAAATGGATTTTTGACAGTGGTTGTTCACATCACATGATTGGTGACAAAAGTAAGTTTGATATCTTAGATCATTATAAAGGTAGGAGTGTGAAATTTGGTAATGATGCACCATGTCCTATTAGAGGAAAAGGATTGATTAAGTTGACTGATAAGATAACTTGTGAAAATACTTATTGGGTTGAGGGTCTTAACTATAATCTGTTGAGTGTTGCACAACTTAATAGCACTGGCTACCGAGTGGAATTTCATCACAGGAAGGCCAAAATATTTGATGCCACTAGTGAACTGATTGGAAGTGGAGAACAGACAAGAGGTGATTTGTTCTATCTAGACCTATATGAAGAAACATGTATGATTGCACAACTTGATGATATTTGGTTATGGCATAAGTGGCTATGTCATGTTAAATTTGATAATCTGGTAGAAATTAGTAAGAAAAATAAAGTGAGAGGTCTACCTAGATTGAAGAAACCTAAGAATGTAATGTGCAAAGAATATCAGTTGGGTAAGATGACAAAGTCTAGTTTCAAGAGCAAAACTTTTACTTCTGAGAATACCTTAGATTTGGTTCATACTAACCTTTCTGGACCGATGGGTGTACAAAGCTATTGTGGTGCTAGATATTTTATCCTGTTTGTTGATAATTATACCAGAATGATGCATGTAATGTTCTTAAAGGAAAAATCTGATGCTTTTCAAAAATTTAAGTGGTATTTGGCTAAGGTTGAAAAGGAGATAGGTAGGAACCTGAAGTGTCTAAGATCTGACTGAGGTGGAGAATTTATATCCAATGAATTTAATTTGTTTTGCAATGATAGAGGGATCAAAAGATAGATGTCTGCACCTAGAATTCCTCCACAGAATGGTATAGTAGAAAGAAGGAACAAATCTATCTTGGATTGTGCAGGGACATTAATGATTGAAAAAAATGTTGCACAAAAGTACTAGAAAGAAGCTATAAGTATAGTTGTTTATACTCTTAACTGAGTACAGATCAAAAAAGGTACAAATCTGACACCTTATGAGTTATGGCATGGGTATGCACCTAATGTAAAGTACTTTAGAATTTTTGGAAGTAAATGCTACATACTAAAGGACAATAGGAATGGAAAATTTAATGCTAAAAGTGATGAGGGTATATTCCTAGGCTATTCCACAAAAGTAAAGCTTATAAGTGTTTGAACTCTAACACTAACAAAATTGTGGAAAGTGTGAATGTCAAAGTTGATGAATATGCTGAGAAAAATGAAGCTGATAGTAAAAGAGAATCAGAAGATTACAAATCTTTTGTGTATATAGAGGAAGGAGAGGCAAGTGACAGACTTGCACCTGATGCCAAGTCTCGAGTAAGCAATGTTGAGCATCAGGAAAATAATGCCAAGAAAGAAGAAGAACGTGTTGAGTGATAGAAATAAGTTGTCTAGTATCAGGGAGAGGTTGTTGAGCATTCATAAGTTGAATCTGACAATCTTGTTGGTGAACCTGAAGAGAAAAATGAAAGGAGAGCATAACCTATTCTAGCACAATATGTAAGGAGACATCACAAGCCTAAACAAATTATTGGAGGCAAAGATAATGGAGTTCTGACCAGAAGTAAGATAAGAGATCCAACATGTTTACTATGTGAATTCAAGCCTAAGACAACAAAGGAGGAATTAGAAAATGAAAGCTAGATACAAGAAATGAATGAAGAGATAGACCAGATAGAGAAGAATGAAACCTGGACTCTGGTGCCAAGACCAAAAAATAAGAATGTCATTGGGACAAAGTGGGTATTCCAAAATAAGCTGAATGAGCATGGTCAAATCATAAGAAACAAAGCTAGGCTGGTATGAAAAGGCTACACACAAGAAGAAGGAATAGATTATGGGGAGACATTTTCCCCTGTAGCTAGATTGGAAGGAGTAAGAGCCCTACTTGCATATGCTACCTATAAAGATTTCAAGTTATACCAAATGGATGTTAAGTGTGCATTTTTAAATGGTATATTAGAAGAAGAAGTGTATATTGAACAACCAGAAGGATTTGTTGATCCAAACAAAAGACATATGGTTTGCAAACTGAATAATGCACTGTATGGACTAAAGCAAGCTCTCAGAGCATGGTATGAGAGACTGCACAACTACCTAATACAGTTTGGATTCTCAAGGAAAAATGATACAAGCAATCTATACATGAAAGATGAAGAAGGTAAAGGAATCTTTTTAGCTAAGATCTTTGTAGATGATATTCTATTTGGTGGACAAGATGCCTTGTGTAAGAAATTTTCAAATGAAATGCAAACTGAATTTGAAATGAGTATGTTTGGGGAGATCAAATTTTTTGTTGGTTTACAAGTATATCAGGTGGAGAAATGAATTTTCATCACCCAGTCTAAATATGTTCATGAGATACTGAAAAACTTTGGTATGGAAGATTCAAGGCCAGTAAGTACTCCCATGGCTATTGGACAAAAGTTGTCTAAAAATGATGATGTTGCAGAAGTAAATCAGACTTTGTATAGATCTATGATTGGAAAGCTACAATATGTTGTGCATAGTAGACTAGATATTTCTTTAGCTATTTGGATAGTGGCAAGATTCTCTACCAATCCTAAGGAAACTCACATGATGGCTATCAAAATAATAACGAGATATTTGAAAGGGACTGCTGACTATGGAATGTACTACAAGAAGCATGAAAAGTTTGAACTGAGAGTGTATACTGATGCTGATTGGGCAAGAAATGTGGATGATAGAAAGAGTACTAGTGGTGGAGCTTTATTTCTTGGATAGAGATTAGTTTCCTGGACAAGAAAGAAACAAAATTGCATTTCCCAATCTACTGTTGAAGTCAAATATGTGGTTGTAGCTGTGAACTGTTCAAACTTGGTGTGGATAAAGAAATTATTGGTAGGCATGAAAGAAGAAATCACTAAACCAGTTGTCATTTTCTATAACAACACAAGTGCTATCAACATCTCTAAGAATCTAGTGATGCACAAAAAGACCAAACACATTGCAATCAAGTATCATTACTTGAGAGAACTGGTACAAGATAAAGAGGTCTGAAAGGAATATGTGAATACAAAGGAACAAATAGCAGACATATTCACTAATGCTTTACCTAAAGAAGTTCATGAATATATGGGAGGTCAATTAGGGGTCCTTCCCCTAACTAAGGCTGCCTAGTCAAGCTAGAAGCACTGCATCAAATATGCTGCAAAGAGTATCTAACAAGTTGATGCAAAGATAGGTCACACTTTAGGAGCAGCCTAGAGTTGTGAAAAGTATAGCAAAGCCAAGAATCAGTCATAAGAAAAGATGATAGAGGGAGAAATACTATTATTGAACTAAAAAGAAGATATCTACATCTGCAAGATGTATGTTTTAGTTGCTACTTTGGTATTTTTGTCAAAGAGGGAGATGATCACAGATGAATACACATAATGAAATTTTCATGGAAGATTAGGTAAGAGGGAGAGATTCATTGGATGGTCATACAAGCATGGCTAATTGATTCTATATCAGAATGAAGCTAAAGATATTATAAATATTTCTGATGGATAGATAAGTTTTGGATTGGTTGGTAATTCATGTGATATTCATATGGTGTTGCCATTAATGCCAAAGAGGAAGATTGTTGGAAACTACAATTGAAGAAATTTTTGTATTGTCATTGATGTCAAACCTTAACTGGTAATAAATTTTCTATTTAAGAAAGTACTATATCTATTTAATTGTTGTGAAGGGGAAAGGCAAGGTTGGTAACAATAGCACCTAAGGAAAGGTTGAGTTATCTTGATATTTCAATGAGTACTTAATTATGTGGCACAATGATAAGATAATGTATTTTTTATCTAAGTATGAATGAAGACTAAATTGGTAGGCTTAACTGAGCACAAATGAATAAATCTAAGTTTAAGCCGAGTGATGTTAGTGTCGACCAAGCTAGTATATGCCGAGTAAATTCTATGTTGACCGAACATCAGTATTAGCTGAGGAAATAGTTTTTTGTAGTGACCGAGCTTTCTAATGAAGACCAAGGAGTTGAACACTACATTGACCGAGCATTAGTGATTTAAATTTGAGGAAGAATTCAGATTTCCAGCTGACATTGTTGAATTCTTGGATTATGTAAAACATGTTGACTTTATTTATTGATTGTACAAAAGCATTTAATGCACTATATTTTTTTTTATTGTAAATCTATTAAGAGATTTGAGATATTTCTAGACGAATAGCTGAAGAACATAAAGTAGGAAGGATTCAATGAATCTAACCTAAACCTAAGATCTACGAAGGAGATTAAGTGGCAAAAGATGTATTGACCTAATTGAGGAAGTATTAAGGAAACCTAAGCTTAAGGTTAACAAAAGAGAGGATGTTGGAAGTATTGTTGATGTTATTGACTATACAAGAAGAGAAGGCTAAAGGAGAAGTGTTGTGATTGCTTGAAGAGAGTTCCGAGCATATCAGTGATGGTGATGGTAAAGGTTCACAGTCAATAAGCTAGCATATGTGTATGGAATGGATCTGATCTTTGCAAAGTGAGTTATATATTTTTCAGATCAATACTACTGCTATTTTCTAACCATTGTATTAGTTAAAATCCTTTTAATAGAGGTTGACGTAACAGTCATTTGTATAAATCCTTTGAACAAGGTTACATTCTAATGGAGTGTATGTAAGTCCTATAACAAGGTGCATTTTTAACAGAGTGGTTTAAATCCTTTAACCAAGTCACACCTGATAGTGTGTTTGTAACCTTTGACAGGGTTGGATTTTCACTGAGCTCACTTCAGAAGAGTGAACATAATAGTAACATGTTACAAAGTGGTTTTTCCCAAATTGAGTTTCCACTATAAATCCTAGTGTTGATACTTGTGTGAATGTTTTGGTTTGAACATTTCTATGTTTTAAAAGTTAGATACTATTGGATAAGTGGACTGCACTATTATATGTTTCTGTTATGCAATCAGTAATGACTGAGTAGTTGTTGGTTATTGGATCTGATTTGTTGAAGAGTTTTAAAGTTTTTTTTAACATCTGGACTTGAGAAAAACTGATTCACCCCCCCTCTCTATTGTTCTAAATCATATTAACACTTACCTCATGACCAATTAATTTCTTGAACTGTGTAGAGGGATTGTCTTCTATATTCCTTGCATGTGATGGGATCAGATTCTCCAAAACACATGATGCTTCTATTATCATCTTTTTGTCCTCTAAATAGCTTCTCAACATCTCCTCTTTGGCTTGCATCTCAAAAAATTATGCAAAATTTAATTTGTGTACTAGGGAGAGTGTTGATAAATAAACTTGTCCCTGGGTTACTTCTATATCAAATATAATGTTATCCAAACCCACATGAGTAATGACCTTGTAGTGTTTCTTGCATGCACTAACTCCTTTACCTTGTCAATAATTTAAATCTTGTTTTCTCTTCCTATACTATGGCTCTTTGTAGACAATGTAAATATAGTATTTAGAGGATGGATTACCTATATAGATTCAATCTCTTGGTGTTCATATTCCTTTCTTGCATCAATTCCTACTTCCTTTTCTTTCTCTTCTTGTTTCTCCTTCTCCTTTTCTACCTCTTTTTATTTTTCTATCTCTTTCTATTCTTGTGTAATTTCTTTTTCAGGTTCCTTCTTCTTTTCTTGTTCAATCCCTATTTTGTCCTTAGGGATCTCCATTGTATATTTCTCATGTAAATTTTCTTGAGTGTCCATGACATCATCAACTAATTCTACCATGAGAACTTCGGGTACATCTATGTCACTTGCCAATACAAATATCACTTGTGCAATTTGTGCAATACTAACCTTGGGTGGTTCTACTTGTGCACTCCTTGTTCTAGGTGGCATGTCTTGCACACCTCCAATTTTGGCTTGTGGAATCTATGCACTTCTATTTTTTCCTTGTGTGTCCTACACACCACTTGTTCTCTCTTGACTTTCTTGTGCATCAATATTTTTCCCTTTTTCTTCTTGCGCACTTAGGGGATGACTCTTCTCAGATAAACCAAGTTGTGGAGGTAAATAAATTTCTCCTTGTTCATCTAGTATGAATTCATATTCTTCCTTTTCTAAATATTTCTTCAATATATTCTTTGTCTCTTCCACTACCTTTCTTTTTTCCCCAAGCATTAACATATACATTCTTCCTTTACTTCTGAATTCATCTTTTGATACCTTAAGAATTATCTTTACTTCAACATCTGATATAACAAGACATCTGTCAACAATCAATTTTTCTCTTAGCCTCTTCTCTTCTTCCAATGCATAAGCCTTCCTTGCATCAATTATAGTGAATAGGCTTTCATATATTTCAAATTCAATCTCAATAAATTCCTTCTTAAATATATTTAGATATCTAATAAATGCCTCTTCAATCCCTCTATTTCCCTCATCATCAAAATTATCATAAAATTTAGATACTAACTTCAATGTACCTTCAGATGATATAACTTTAACAACATCAACTACTGACCAAAGTTGTTTTCTGCTTACTTGGTATGGATCATCACTTGATGATTTCACTTGTGGTGGTAGTGATGAAGTGGAATTCTTGTGCCCCTTGAATGTCTTCACTGATTCATATGACTCATTGGCTTCATCATCAACATTCTTAATAATAACTTCATCTTTCTTTTCACCAGTCTTCTTCTTCTCTCCACTCTTATTCTCTTCATCCTTCTTCTCATCTTTCTTTTTTCTCACAACTCTTATTTTCTCAATGGGATTCCTCTCTATTATCTTCTTTACTTATTTCTTCTTCACCTTTTTCTTCTTCTCAATAGGCTTATTTTTCTCTTCTTTCCTTTTTGCCTCTTTGGTAGGGGGTGTTCTTTTTGTCTTCTTAGCAAGTGGAGATGGCTTCTCTTGTTTCACTACCATGGTTCTTGTCTATCTAAGAGTAGATGGTGGAGTATCATAACTTGCACCTTCTATCACCACTAGATTATTTGTGGTTCCCTATTCAACCTTATATTGCGTTGCCTTTATATATTTAGGTGTAGGACCTATAGCTCTATTTGATCCTTCTACTACCTTTCTCACCCTTCTTGCCACTACAAACGCTTGAAATTTCATATGAAAAGTGTCATTTTTCTCCTTGTAAGTTCCAAATATCTCCAGAGTATCATCTCTTGGTGTCTTCAACAAAAACTCTACTTACAACACTAGGATTTTTTCACTTACCTCATAACCCATTAGTAGCATCCATGAAGTCCTAGGCTTTACTACCTCAATCTGACATTGATATGTATCTACCATGAAACAAATTGTATTATACTCTCAACTATAGATTTAGGGATTTTTTTCCCTAGAATTCATCATTCTCTAAAAATTCTGAAAGTAACCCCAAATTTCTCCAATCCTTATGCTCTTATTCATCCTATGCATCAAATTTCTTATTTATTGTACAACTAGTTTGTGATTTGACCACTAAATTGACCCAGTGCTAGGAAATTCCTTCATGAAATAGAAGAATAGGTAGAAAATGAGTGTACCATACCTAAATACATTCTTCTTGTCATTCTTTATCCTTTAAAGATTCTCCATCATCTACAACCTCATGGTTTCACACAATTTATATTCTTTCCCTTCCTTGAGCATCTCATATGTTGTATAAATTATAGTTGCAGACATAAAGTTTTCCCTACTGGAATGATATACTTGGTACCATATTTCATGGAAGAAAACTAGAAATCATGTTCAATTATGTCATATATTGACATTCCTCTTTTGTTTGTAACTTCTCCAGTGGCATTGTGAACCACATCATTCTTAACCACCCTCAATGTGGGTATTTCTCCTTGTTCCCATAAGCTAGTCACCACTTGAATAGATTCTTTTGTGATTTTGATGGGCTTCACATTATTCAAGCACATAAATTCACCATGAACTATTCTCAACACATATCTAATCCAGTCTATAATGCCAATGTGTGGAAACCTAGCAAACTGTTCAAAAATTTTCTTTGTGAGGGTTCTAAACTCATATTTTAGCTAGTAATTATTATTGGAGTGACTCAACTTTTCAATGAGTAGATTCCTTATTTCATCTATGCGTAGGTCATCAATTGGATTGTATATATATGCCTTAGTATCTTCACAATGCAAAAATCCATAAGGAGCATTAGAAAATGCATTGTCCAGATCAATTTCTACAACTTTGTATGAGTGTTTCTTGAATTCATACCTAGTCCTTTCCTTTACTTCAACAAGTCATGGAGTCTCCGTTTCCAAAGTATAAACTTGAAAAAATTTGC
Organism: Chamaecyparis obtusa; assembly: GCA_027943335.1. Lineage (NCBI taxonomy): Eukaryota > Viridiplantae > Streptophyta > Pinopsida > Cupressales > Cupressaceae > Chamaecyparis > Chamaecyparis obtusa. The sequence continues at coordinate 1,232,110 of BSBK01005307.1, forward strand.
ACGATAAATACTTTTTGATAGAAGAAGGGTTTGGCGGTAAAATGCTTGATATATTCTTTTGTTACTTGATTTTTTCCTCAAATTGCCTTTACAGCTCTTAAACCTTTTTCTCATGGATGTAGTGTGTCAAATAAAACTCAAATTATTCTTTTGTATACTTTTTCAGCCTAATTTCACATTTCAATAAATGAATGTGTATTAATTTCTTTGTAAACCCTTAACTCACTGTCTGTGAAACAAAATTTAGATATGCATCCTCAAATCAAGCTGATTTTTTTGTTTCAACTCCTATAACTTTGTCTAGATATTCTTTAACCTATCCATGCCTAAAACTCCCATACATCATTCATTTTAGGGGGTTCTTAAAATTTTCTTCATATGTTCCCCCTAGGCCAAATGCCTATGTTCAATTTATTAAGGAATTTAAAACGTCAAGTCCAGATGTAGACCCTTCTATTGCATTTTTATTCACCCATTTTTTCTTCATATGCTTGTGCACTTCCTCAATGTCAATCTTTAACTTTCCTTTGTCACCATCTATCTTGTTCTTGTTCATATTTTTTGCACTCTTATTATTTATATCAGTGATATACTTGCAGTACTTAGCTAGATGTCCACATCTGTTACATTTGAGACAAACAAAATTCCTTTTCCCTTGATTGATCATTAGATTCCTCCTTGTACAATATTTTGTAATATGACCAAAATCATTACATGCATAGAATCCAATCTTGACTATGTTGGTGAAATGGTTTTTCATATTTATTTTGCAATCACTTGACTTATAACCATGATTATGACATTTGAAACATTGACCAAAAAGGGATACTTGATTGTGATTCACCCTATTCCTACAATGCATGTCCAATCCCACTCTTTTCATTGGCACTCCTATGATTTACAAGCAGAAAATCAAACTTTCCAATACTAATCATGAAATTTTCTTTATAGTCATTAACAAACACCAATTCTTCTCTAAGTTCTTCAACATTCTTTGCGTCTTGCAGACTAGCCATAAGCCCATTGGACTCAACATATAGTTTATTGCATTCATCATATCTCTATTTTAGGGCTTGACTTAGGATATCTTCATTCTTCTTCTTTTCTTCAATTTCCTTAGTGAATCTTATCATCATTGATTCCATTTCATTCTTCAAGGCAATATTTTATTGCTTGATTCTTTCACATTATTTAATTTTTTCCTTCAAGCCTTCACTCATTTGTTCATCATCCAATATTCTAGATAGGTGTTCACATAGTTCTCTTTTCTTGGATTTGGTTTGTTTCAATTATCCTTTCATTTTCTTGATGAAGATCTCAACCTCCATTATATCCCTCTACAACTTTTCAACTTCAACATTAGATTAGTCTATCTCATTCAAAGAAACAATGAGTTGTTCATGCAATCCCGATTCTATATTTCCTTCTTAGATCTCCCTCAAGGTTTTAGGATTCCTAAAAGGGACCATGATCTGATACCAATTGTTGGAAAGAGGGAACACTGGGGGGTGGGGGTGGGGGTTGATCAGTGTTCTAACAATTTTACCCTTATTGAACCAATTCACAAATAACTTAAAGATTAAACTAAAAATACAAATGCATGAAGATAAAATAAATAGGAACACAACCATAACACACTATTTTTTTTTGTATGGTGGAAGCCCTATTAGGGGGAAAAACCATGGTGGGGATGATATCCACAACCCAATAATCTACAATAATATTGTCTTTTACATAGGTTGGGAATGCACTTACATTCATGCACAATGCCTAGAGCTCACTGCTCAAATACAATTAGGGCTACAACCCTTATACAAATACCCATTGTCTTATAATAATCAATGCAGTGATCTAAATATAATGAAATAACTAAAATAGCATCAAACTATGCATGATTATGGTTTCACATAATTACAAACAATGTTTCCATTAAAATTCTCTCTGCATCAATCAACTATCTCATATCTAAAGCCTATACCCAAAAAATTTTTATTACACTTCATTCATGCATCAAAAACACTTGAAACAAAAACCAACAATCTTTCCCTAATCTCATCCATCGATTTTATACTTGTGCAATACCTAATTCATCTCACAATGTCAACAAAAAATGGTCTTAGGAAATGTAAACCATTTTCTATTCTACTACCCAAAATAGGATCCAAATATCAAATCAAATAAGGATAATCATTGATATACCTCATAACATTTTAGCTAAATTGATTTGACCATGCTTATATCCTTAAAAACATTTTATCAATTTGTACAATAAGATTCTTTTAGCATGTCTACTCTTTCTAACTGTTTACCTTGAAATTGACACTCAAAAGTGTATAACTTCTACATGCCAAAGGATATTTCTATGAAAATTTTGGATTAACAAGAATATACCTTGATTATGCTTCCCTTAGTTCCACGCTCCAAAATACTAAACTGGCAGCCTCTGCCAATTCAAAAACTATCTACATTGTAAGAACATTTTGCTATGTTGCCTATTCTTTACCAAAATTAGATCTACCACTTGATTTGATCTTATAATAAATTGAAAACATGAGAATAAGGTAGAAATCTCATTTTTTTCCATTAATGAAAATACTTCATTCATCTAATCATGTCTCTTTCTATCTTGCCAACATTTCTCACCTAAAAACATAACAAATTCTTTTTCTCAAGGTGGAATTATTTCTACGAAGTATGCTTTAATGAGTAAAAATACAGGTTCACATCATCAAGTTGGAAGTTAAATATAGTGATTGTTTTTAACCAAAGGGTGTAGTAATGAAGAACAAATTTTGTATTTTAAAAAAGAGGAAATGTGATACAATACAATTAATAGAGGTGTGAAAACCATTGTGTAATCATTTTTGGGAAAGATAGTTAAAATTTGTAAGCTAGGGTGAAGATATGTTTAGAATGTGAAAGTAATGAAATGTTTATTCTAGGCTAATATAAAATGATTAGCCAAAAATAACAATGGGCCAAAATAAATAGAGATAGAGGATATATGCAACTATGAAGTATAATTGATTGGGGTAAAATTGTATTCATAGGAAGCATAAGATATTGAGGAAAGGGGGTATTTTAATGAATAATATGCAAATAATTTGGCAATGATTGTTACTTAGAAAATAAAAAAGGAAATTAATATTATTCACCCAAAAGGGAAAAGTGTCGTAGTGTAAAATTGTATTCAATGTTATAGTGAGGTTGTTTTTAAAAAATGTGCAAAGAGGTAAACATGAAACCATCAAGTGATAAATTTCACTACATAAATCTTTTTATTGACTTGGTGAAAATGGTTACATTGAATATGCCAGTAAGGTAAAAATTTCAACTCCAAAGTAAATGTTTTTATATTTGTGTGGATTGATTTTTCAAAAATGTGAAGGAAAAACAATATTTTTAAGGCATGCCCATATTCTCATCATGAGAATCTAAATTTATTTGGAAATGAAAGATAAAGAAAGTTGGAAAGGGAATCAAATATTTTTAGTTGTAATAAAATAGAGTTTAGATCAAAGAATTGAATCATATTTTTTTAGTAAGATGAGAGAGGAAGAGTATTTCATTTGCAAATCAGATTTGGAAGATGAAAAGTGGTAGCTACAAGATGAATCTGGAATGATCTTCTCGTCTATTTATTCTTTCTCTCTTTGTAAAAGGGTTTTGAAGTTTTTTCTTTAAGCATGTAATTAGAGTTGTGTTTTGTTTGGGTTGTAGATAAGATAGGTATACTATGATAGCTTGATTTTATGAGGAAGTGTGAATCATTTTGTTCATTAATATTGCTACTATTATGAAATTGTCTTTAGTATGATGTATTCCAGATTAGATGAAATCAATATATCAAGGGTTTTTGAGTTTATCTTTGAAGATTTTACTTCAATTTGTGTTGTTTATTCATATCTCTCTCTCAGGGATATGGTTAAAATTCTTTGTTTAAGCGACAATGATTTAGAATACATTATTTGGATCTATAAGAAGAATTTTATAATGAAATGAGAGCATATGTTAATGTCAAGCATGGACATGTTGTAAATTCACTAGTTTAACTATGTTTGCTCATATAATCTCAGTTGTATCTTATATTTGACTCTATGGTTATGGTTAGGAACTGGTCTACACATGATTGTATTTATTAAATATTTTTAAAGATAAAAAAATCATTTCCTTTTCGTTTGTAGAGTTAGGGTTATATATAAGATTCTTTTTCTCAGATGCATATTAGTGATTTATAACTAGAATAGAGCCAATTATAGGAGTATCAATTATATTCTAGTAAAAATTATTGAGAACCATCTGCTTATGTGCAATATTTTTTGTTGGTTGTCCTTTATTCATAAATGTTGCAAACGGTCACCCTCTGGGTTTTGTAGAGCCCAAAGAGAAGAAGGTATTCCTTGTTTCTAATAAATTCTCAAATAGTTGGTCACTGATCTGACATAGTTGATAATAGGTTAGGGAATCATTATATTTATCTCAGAAGTTAGTTAGAGGAACTAACACACCTAAAATATAGGAGATACAATACATGAAATCATCGAAGAGTACTAGAAAACCATGGGCTAAAAATGAATTATAAAGTGATGCTCATCTTATCTCCAATCAAAGATGCCCTATGGTATGTCAAAACATACACCATCATGTGTAACTCCCTTTTACAACTCATTTATGTTCTCAACATATTTTTTACATTTCCTATTCCAAGAGACCCAATTTCTAGATGCCATAACTTTTGAATTAGGCATTTGATTCATAAAATATTTAAAGCGCTAGAAAGAATGAAAAAATTTCTATCACACTTCAACTTGCCATGTCACTTATGCATATTTTAGGCTGTTATGGAGCTTCTAAAGCCTTCAAAAATAAATTCAAAAAATTTCTTTGGCAACTTAAAAAATGTAAAACTCTAATATGTTCAAAACTGGACATGCTCTTGCAATGAAAATTTATTGGAATGCTTATCTATCCAAACCAAAACTTTGGGGAAAGATTAGGGAAAATCCATGCTCAAATAAAAAATTACTATAAATAGTAAATATATTTAAATACAAGGTTGAGACACATTTTCCTAACAATCTTATACTTGTTGAACACCTTACAAGAGAAAAGGGAGTATCTACACCATAATATTAATAGGGGCCATGAGACCCATATAATTTGAAGACCATCTAAATTCTCTGCACTCACAACCTTAGTTAATGAATTTTTAGCATTCATCAAAGTATCTACCTTAACCAGCTTCACCCTACCATCCTTGCTTATATCTTTGACAAGATGATATTGAACATCTATGTGCTTGTTCTTGGCATGAAAGGTTGGGTTCTTCACTAAGAAGATCACACTCTAAATATCACAACAAATTGTTGTTGCTCCTTTCTTTATTCTAATATATGAACACAATCTATTAATCCAAATGGTTTCTTTAAAAGTGTGAGTAAATTCAATATACTTGTTGGTCATTTTTCATGTTTAAATGCAATATTTTGTTGAAAATGTCCTAGTTGAAGAAATAGGATTTATTAATTTGCTAAGGATTCTAAAATATTTTTGTTTAAATCAGAAAACCCTATCTTACTCTATTTCTATGTTACTTTTTGATTAACTTAAGTCATGTGTCTTAAGTCATCAGGCATGGACAAAAATCTTTTAAAGTTGTTAAGCCTAGCGGTTCCCTTTTTAATATTTCCTAAGTCTATAGTTCTCAACAGGATAAATTTCCCTAAGTCATAGCGTGTGTTAAAATGTGTATGATCTCTTTTAGATCTAATGGTTGTCATGATCTTGCTTAAAGAAAATGTAAGGTCTTTATCCTTTGCAGCATTGTGACAGTGTGACACCTGTAATACCCCAGAAATGGGCTTCAGTACCATTAACCTCCTATATCAACAAATCGATCGAAATTGACCCTAAAGTCCTAACCCAAGGCACATCTACACATTAGGCTATCAAAACCCTAATCGATTCTATCACAAATATGCATTGGGGAATATTCCTAAATATTCCTATTTTATCTTAAGTATCTCTAATTAAATATTATGTGGCGATAAATATCAGGTTATTTATCCTAAGTGTGATTGATTGAATATATTGAATATTTAATTAATTAAACTTCATTTAGCCACTTAATCACTTTAATTAGATTTAATTATTTATTCCTAATTAATATTATTTATTTGACATTTAATAAAAAATTCTTAAATAATTGATTGAATATTTATTTAATTGATTAATTTGAATTGTCAAATTACTAATACAATTTTGAATAAAGTTTAATTTAATAATTGATTAACCCATAAATCAATTATTTTAATTAAATCAAATGGGTTGAGAATAAAACACATGGAAATTAAATAAATCAATATATATCTACACAAAAATCAAAAGGTCAGTTAACTCAAAATTAATTTTTTGACTCGTTTTGTTAAGTTTCTAAACTCAACATTTGATTGTGAGTCATAAAGCTGATTTGCATGATCTCAACATCTGATTGTGAGTCATAAAGCTAATTTTCATGATCTCAACATCTAATTGCGAGTCATAAAGCTGATTTGCATGATTATCAAAAGTTAACTATTTCTAATTCCCTAATGAATTTCCAATCAATTTGAGTCAATCAAGGAGTGATTTGTTAGAGTAATAAAGTGTTTGCTTATTAATTAAATCATGTTTGATTTAATTACTAAGTCACTTATTACCTCTTTCTACTTAAGCTAAACTTTAGGCATATAATAATTAATTGCTTTATTAATTATTATTGTGCAACCTAGGTTTTACCTTTTTAGGTTTTCAGATCTCCTTTTATAAGGATTGATCTCCTCTTATTTTCATAACTTTGTGAATAGATTGAAAAACATTCATTATTCAATTGTAACTTTTGTTTTTGCACATGAAGAATGATTCCTCTCTCATGGATCAATGTGTTTAGGCCTCCACAACTTCTTGTTTCTTCTCTCTCTTTTTGTGACAAGTGTTTGCATGCAGGTGTTCTTGGGAGTTGTGGCTTGTTTACTCATCAACTCCAATATGGTATCAGAGCTTCAGATCTATTTTCCCCTATCCTCTTCTTGAGAGATTCGGCCCTGTTCATCAGATCTACATTTTTAGAGGGTTTGTTGTCAGATCTAGAGGGGACCTCTTTTTCTGGTCATCTTGGCTTCAAACAGATATCATGGTTGCGTTCATAGCATCCAAGAACCCCTAGATTCATATAAAATTTGTCCAATTTGGACAAAGTTGGAATCTGTGGCAAATTTGTTTTTGCAACTGGTCTTACCACAGATCTTGAGGCACTTTGGGCCCAAATAGACCTTGCCATTGAGCTCCCAGTGCTCAAAAACCCCCTAGATCCATATAAGGCACGTCCAATATAGACACTATTACATTTTGAGGCTTTTTTTTCCATGCTAGGTCGTATGACCTTGGTACGCAAATTGAGGCAAAATTGTGCCGATCTTGCATGCAAATCGATGCAAATTTTTTTTATTGTCTATCATGCAAATTGAGGCAAAAATATTGGTGCACAAATCAAGGTAGAAATTCATACTACTTAGCATGGATCCTGAGGTGCGCATGCGGCTTTGAAATTTTTTTTGGCGGTGACAGCCATTTGGATGTCAAATTTAAGCCCTTCATTTAATGACATCACCATGCATCATCATTATTTCACCATTTGTGGGCCCTCTAGCGCAACAGTTGGTATTTTTCTCATAACTTGAGCATATGGTGTTGAAATCGGGAAAATGAGATATGGTCAGAAAGTTGGTTCTGAGATCTATCTAGATTTGGAGGTTTGAATTTCTGATTATTCTTTTTTGATGGTTGTTTTTACTGTCAAAGAGTTATTTTTATAGATGTTCATTTTTGCACTCTAGGAGCTCTATCTTGCACATCCAGACTCCGTTTTGGGCAAATGATATATCGTTGGAAAGCTTGTTCAGAGAGATTTCCAATTATGAGATTTTTTTCTAGCTTCTACTCTAGTTACATTTTATTCATATTTTTGTATTTTTTTCAATCTAGTGGATATCTTGGATGTTTTAGGTCCTGGGATCTCTTCCCTTTGAGGGATTGATCATCTTAGGCTGTTATTTTGTTTCCACAGCCTTCAATCTTCTTTGAGTAGTGTATACTTCACTTTTGTAGCATTCTTTTATGCACACTCACTGAGATAAAGTTTCATTCTATTTCATGTATGTGATTTTGCACATGTTCGTGCTCTATGTACTCACACTCATTATAAAGTTTCAGGGGGGTTTGATGTTTTTCTTTGTTTGCCGTCTACTTTTTTCATGTGAGTGTTCATCCAACGACATTAGCCTTAGGTATCTTTATTTGTGTTTGTACTTTCTTTTCACCTTCGATGTTCCTGGTATCATGTAGTTCATATTGGATGATCTTTTCAGTGTACTTGTCATACTCCCTTGTAAGCATTATAGGGAGGTTTTTGTAGTTGGTTCTACTGCTTCCTTGGTTTAATAGTGTGATTAATGTATTCAGTATTTGATTCTATGTACTAGGTAGATGTAGTGGCTGGGTACCTATGTATTTTGGTGAGATGGATCATTTACCATATGGACACTCTTTATTTCCTATTTTTGGACGCACTCTTCCAGCTTTGATTTATCAACTTTTCAGACTTTTGGTGTTTTTATGCCATCTATATTTTTGAGTTTAGGTGTTTTCCTTTGTTTGCCTCCTTATTCAAGTAGTGTCATTTGAGGGCACTCGTGTAGATTACAATATTCTATATCTTCAACTTCAGTTGTTTTCCTTTGTTTGCCTCCTGACTCGAGTAGTGTCATTTGAGGGCACTCATGTAGATTACAGTCTTCTCTACCTGGTCATATTTCAATGGAGTATCTTCGAATCATCAGTTACTTCTTGACAGAGTTTGCAGCTTCTTGCTTCATTGATGTTGTACATGTTCATCCTTGTTCCTATTTTCTAGAACATTCCTAGTTTTTGTAGGCTTCTTTAGTCCTTCAGACTAGTCTTTCTCTCTTTTTGGAGTAGAGTTTTTGCCATGTGGTTTTCTCTATTTCTCCTCTTTATAGAGACTCTCTTTTTTACTTGGGAACCTGATCAGGCCTTTTGTTGTCGGGACCCATTTGCTTTCAGTAGTTCTTTCTAGGTTTTTAGCTTATCCCAAAGTTCATCTTAAGGGGGGGTGTTAAAGTAATAAAGTGTTTTCTTATTAATTAAATCATGTTTGATTTAATTACTAAGTCACTTATTACCTCTTTCTACATAAGCTAAACTTTAGGCATATAATAATTAATTGCTTTATTAATTATTATTGTGCAACCTAGGTTTTACATTTTAAGGTTTTCAGATATCCTTTTATAAGGATTGATCTCCTCTTATTTTCATAACTTTGTGAATAGATTGAAAAAACATTCATTATTCAATTGCAACTTTTGTTTTTGCACATCAAGAATGATTCCTCTCTCGTGGATCAATGCGTTCAAGCCTCCATAGCTTCTTGCTTCTTCTCTCTCTTTCTGTGATAGGTGTTTTCATACAAGTATTCTTGGGAGCTGTGGGTTGTTTACTCATCAACTCCAATTGATTTTTGGTTTTTCCATGAGTTATCAAATCTTATAATTTATATATAAATGACCCTAGGTTCTTCACAAAGGATGTGCAATCTTGAAAATAGCAGTGCTATAATGTCGAGTTCTTGAGAGATTGTACCTCCATTTTTGAGATCATTGTTATTCAATGTCTTAGTTTTGCAGTCATAGCTTAATTTGATTTCATTTTTATCTAGATTATTTTTTGTTATTGCATTGAAAACTACAAAAACTTAGATTAAATATTGCATTCATTTTAATCATTTTAGTATTAAAATATTTCATCTAGATGTTTTATTGTCACTAATCTCAGTTAAATATGAGAATACCATTATCACATCTCTTAGAAGGCAGTAGATCACCTGGTTGATGATATATTTTTTGATTGCTTATTTTTCTTATCATTAATCTGTAATGTTTTATTGAAGTGTTGTGGCATCTTAATGTAATACCCTAAAAATGGACTTCAGTACCATTGACCTCCTACATCAACAAATCGATCGAAATCAACCCCTAAAGTCCTAACCTAAGGCACATCTGCACATCAAATTACCAAAACCCTAATCAATCCTATTTCAATTCTCCATTAGAAAATATTCCTAAATATTCCTAATCTATCTTAAATAATCTATGATTAAATATTATTTGGTGATAAATGACATTATTTTATTTATCCTAAGTGCGATTGATTGAATATGTTGAATATTAACTAATTAAACTTCATTCAGCCACTTAATTATTTTAATTAGATTTAATTAACATTATTCTTAATGAATATTGTTTATCTGATAATAAATCAAAATTTTTAAAAATAATAGATTGAATATTTATTTAATTGATTAAAATCAAATTGTCAAATATAATAATTTAATTTTGGATAAAGTTTTATTTAATAATTGATTAACCCATAAATTAGTTATTTAATTGATTAAATTAGTTCAGTTGAGAATAAAGTACATGGAAATTAAATAAATCAATAATTATCTATGCAAAAATCAGAAGATCAGTTAAACTTAAAATCAACTATTGAATTCAGTTTGTTAACTTTCTAAACTCAACATGTGATTGTGAGTTGAAAAGTAGATTGGAGTGATCTCAACTTCCAATTATGAGTTAAAAAGCTGATTTGCATGATTTTACTAGATAACTATTTCTAATTTCCTAATAACTCACCAACCAATTTGAGTTGATCAAGGAGTGATTTTTGGTTTTTCCATGAGTTCTCAAACCCTAGAATTCTATATAAACGGGCCTCATTCCTTCACAAATGATAACGTGCAATTTGGAGAATAGTAGCGCTATACTGTCGAATTCTTGAGATTTTGCAACCTTTTGAGATTCATTGCTAACATTGATTTTATTTTTTTTGCATTCATAGGTAGGTTCAATTCATTTTCATCAAGTTTTTAGATCAATTTCATATAGCTTACAATTGTTTTTATTGCATAGAAAATCCAAAAATATAGATTAATTTTGGATCCATTTTATAGTTTTTGTATTCAAATCCTTTGTTTAGGCGTTACATTGTCACTGATCTTGGTCAAATTCTAAGACTACCATAGTCACATCTACTAGAAGGCAATAAATCATCTAGTTAATGATATATATGTTTATTGCATATTTTTCTATCATTGATCAATAATGTTTTACTGATGTGTTGTAGTTCTTGTGCAAGGTGAATAGTAATCACCCCAAGACACTCATCATATCGAGCCCTCCTTAACGCTTGAACTTGGCTAATATGGGCTTCAACATCCATTATGTGTTGTTGGACCTCCATATTCTAAGTCATTGAGTGCATTCCTAAGTCAATGAGAAATTAATACATATTTTCTCCTAGTTAGGTTAAGGATAGGTGTGTTTGATTCATTGAGTTAGTTCCCATATGTTTGTTGTGATTGTGAGCCTATTGCTATGTTAAAAACTCTCAGAAAATCCCAAACACAGATCTGACAAACTGGACAAAAATACCAAAAACTTGAAAAACTTGAAAAATTGAAGAAAAATCCTTTTCTGGTGTCAATTGTTGCCCAAACCCTACAATTTTCATATGCATATTGCCTTGTTCCTTCAAGTTTCATATCAGAACCCCCCAAGTGTTGTACGGGAAGCCATATAGTGTCATACGAGAACTGCCAAGAATCCCAAGAAAAAATAATCCCTGGTATCAATTGTTGTATGAGATTCTGCAAGTTTCATGTTTGACCCTATTCTGTGTTGTACGAGCCTAGATATTGTCATATGATAGTTTTCACAAAATTGCCAAAAAATCCAAATTTTGTCAGAAATCCAATAAAATTTTGGCTTTTATCAAAATTCTATTAGAATATTCACTGTGTCAGGTGCAGAGCAGAGAAATAGCATATCCATCTTATTTTCCTGAAGTGATCTATTTATCTTGATTTGTCATCCGATTAATTAGTTTGAACCGCATTTCATCCTGTGTCAAAAACCTTGTCAAAATAACCTTGATTCATCATCTCAAATGGCTAAGTGTTGTGAATTTATGTCAACCATCTTTTGGGAATCTACCCATACATCCCAGACACAATATCCTTCATTTACATCCAATCAATCTTTTCATCAACAATCCAATCCAATCTTGACAAGGTTGCGTCACTTGATATTTCCTAAATTAGATTATATGTCAGTTGTCTTATCTTGCTCTAAAGATTCACCTAAAGGTTAATGGTGGAAACAAGATCTTCCTCACATAGAAAACAAAGAGAAGAACCAAAGACATCATCCTCATCTTCTCTTATTGTTCAGACATTTCATCAACCATACAATACCAATCTTTACAAAGAAGATGTCCTAGGCAATTTACACTTGAAAGAAGATTACTCCAATCCTCTTGAATCAATCCCATAAGACAATCAAAACATCACTATGTCTCAAGGTGGAGCTAACTAGGGTTCACAGGGTCACCACTTTGAGCATGGTAGAGATCAAGAACTCACACCATCAGAAGTTGAACGATTCCATGATGATGATCTCTTTTAGAAAATGATGAAACATTTCTTACGAGAAGACAAAGAGACATACTTCCTTGAATTGGCACAACAAGGAACCAAACTTCCTCACAAATTCAATGTTGAAGATATCATCACACATGAGGAAGAGACCCTTATCACAACTCTGATGAAATAGATGCATGCTATGCAAGTCAAACTTAACAAGTTGGAAAAAGAGAAAGAACCCAAAGAATTCTCTATGGATGCCCTATGTCCATTTCCATTCAATCGAAGCTTGAATATGCCACCATTCCCTAAGGGAGTGGAACTATCCAAATTTGACAAATATGATGGAAATTCAAATCATGTTAGAGAATTTTGAAATCTATCCATAGATTTCATGCATGAATGAACATTCTTAATGCATCTCTTCCCATGATCTTTGGGAGGAGCAACCATCAACTGGTTCTCCAAAATACCTCCAACCATCAAAATTTTTGAGGAGTTAATCAAACTGTTCTATCAAATATACTCCTACAACATCCAACATTCATTCACCATGATCGATATCTATAATTTGAAATAGAAGTCAGGAGAACCCTTCTTGACTTTCCTCAAACATTGGAGAAAGAAGTTCTCACTTTATGCTCGACAGATTTTAGAAAAGGAGAAACTAGAAATATTCATCAATAATATGGTCCCAAAAATTAACTATCATCTCCAGATGAAAATTCATACCTCATTTGACAAAATGGTAGATAGTGCCATAAGAATAGAGGATGTACTTGTTCGCAAGGGAGATATATTGCTTCATAAAGAAAAAAAGTATAATTCAGGTTCTAGTTCCAACACAAAAGACAAAGTCAAATTCTAGAACAAGAACAAAAATATCATCACAGATGGTGTTGTTGATCACATCAGTGCTCCACCCAAAGCACTAGCATTTAATCTCACAATTGGTACTCAAGCTATAAAAGTTCAAAAATGAAGGCAATTGAACCTGCTAAAAAGTCAAATGACTATAAACCATAGGTTACAAAACCAAAACACAAGTTTAGTCCTTTGGGCAAGTCTTTGGAATCTTCCATGAGAACCTTATTAGAAAAAAATATCATCACATTATCGAGATCAAACCATATGACCTCGAAGTCAAATCTAAATGGTGGAGAGAGACTGATTTCTATGATTTCTATTGAAACAAGGGTCATAAGAATAACAACTTCATGCATCTAAAACATCTTATTCAAGACAAAATTGATGCTGGAGAAATTTTAATTGATAACCATAAGTCCAATAATGATCATACAGAATTCATGAAACCTTTTCCAAAGCATAATCAAGGAGAATCATCATCTTTCAAACCAAACATGGGTGCTAAAGTCAATTACACTTACTCTAGCAAAAATGATGTCATCAACATGGTAGAGCCATGCATATATCAACACTAAAATATCATTATTATTATCAAAAAGGATAGAGACAATAGATCGGATAATACAGTCACTCAATCTCAAGCTCAGGTAACTCTCTAAGGAAAAAAATTGAGTTCATAAAATGCCCTGAAGGTGCTATTCAATATTTCATATACATCTAAACAAAGGACTACACCTAAATATTCCAATTCTAAAGATTCCAAAACAACATCCTACAGAATCATCTAGTAACTGCAACACACTAATGCCAAGTTCTCTATATTCAAGTTACTTCAGATTTCTCTTGCTCATCATGAAATTCTAGACAAAGCTCTCATTGGGCCTAATGTTCCCAAAAATCTTGATCTTGACAGGTTCCACACTATGGTGAGTCACTTGACCTATCCTCAATACATTTCCTTTTCAGAGGAAGATGAAAAATCACTGAGTCATCCATATAACCAGCCCTTGAATATCGAAGTCCTAATTGAAAACTGTTGTGTCAAGCATGTTTTGGTAGATGGGGGAGTTGGTCTAAACATTTGTTCTTATAAAGCAGTTACATAACTAGGATTTTCAGAAGATGCTATTGATCCTAAAAAGAAAATAACCATAAAAGCATATGACGAGAAAGAAAGGTCCTGAAAAGGAGTTATTGTGATACCTATTAGAACATGACCTATCATCAGAGATATCACCTGTCAAGTACTGGATCTCCCACTGGCCTATAACATCCTTTTAGGAAGGCCCTAGATTCATGAAATGCAAGCTATTCCATCAACATACCACCAATGTGTCAAGTTTCCCTATGATGGAGTAGAGGTCACTATACCTACAGACATGTCAACATCTTGCAATACTTTGAAGGAAAGTGCCGACAAACTTGTCCCACACAACAACGAGTCTTCTAACAAAAAATTTGACATATCATCTACATCTAAAATGGAAGACATAGAAAAATAAATCAAGATCAAAGATAGAGGCATGGGTAAATAGACTATGGAAACAGTCCTATCTCTCACATCTCTCCCACTTTCACCTAAGTCTTATGGACAACCTTCAAAGAAAGTGAAACCTACAACTAAAGAACCCCAGGTTATCTTTGATGGAAATTTCATCACAGAACAGGTATCCAAACAAGAATAAGATGAGGAACAGGCTATATTAGCTTGGTTATAAAAAGATTAGTCTCAATCACAAACAGTTCAAAAGTGTGACTCTAAATCAAATAAGGTTCCTTCAAAATCATATGGACTAGGACACAAGCTAATGTCTAAAATGAGATACACTAGAAAAGGACCTCTAGGGACAAGAGCTAAAGGCATCATCAAACCCATTGAACACTGTGAGAGGACAACCAAAGATACTACAGGCATATATTATCAGAAGAAACCTTTCCATCTCAGTGGAAACTCTACACATGTCATAGAAAATATAGAACTAGGAACATATACTTAGCAAAAGGAAGAAACAAAACACTCAGATAGTGAGGATTCAGACACAACTGATGTTTTTCCTTATGAATGTATACCTCAACACATCTTAGACCTTCTCGATGACAAATAGAAACCTAAAGAGAGAATCAATGTGGTAGACACACAAGAACCTACTACTACACAAGATGTTAGGAATGAATGCTGAATATATCCTATGGGGGAGTATTTTCAGCCATTGTATAACAGTTGTTGCAGCATTCATGACTGTGATTGTCATTGATGTCAACATAGTGATCTACTGAAGATTAGCAGAGTAGCAGATAGTTATTGAGTTACCAAACTTGGGATATTGAAGATGAACCTATGCAAATTTTAGGACTTACTCTATGATGTTATATAAGATCATGGTTAAGAGCATGTACAAAAATTCATTTATTCATGACAGTTATGTGGAAATCAGTAGAAGCAATATTCAAGCAGTATTCCTGAGTAGCGGTTTGTGGAAATTGGATGATATCTCCTAATTGGGATTGAATCTGATCATGCATAGTTGAACAATAGTTTAAGACATGATGATATTGATGTAGACGTGAGCACAAGGTCTGAGGTCACACTAGTGAAGAATTATCTTAATTGGAAGCCAACAGTTTTTGTGTAATGTGTGGAAGATTTTATTTTGTAATTTGTATGCCGAATAATTTGTAATTATTTGAGTGTGGTATAAAGGAAGGAATGTTTTCCTTATTGTAAAATGTAATTGTGTATTTTATTTGAAAGTGAATTGTGGAATTGTGCAATACTTGTTGGAAGAGGATATGCGAATTATAGAGATCTAGTATTGAGATCTGATGAAGCAGTTGGTGTGGTTTGGCACAGTCAGAGAAGGAGTATTGAGTTGTTGAGATCAGTAATATTTTTGTATTATTCTATTGAGTAATACAAAGATCAGTTGGAAAATATGTTCAGTGATATTTCACCTAAAGCTATTTGGGCAGTGGGTCCTTCTGTCTTCCATAACTCCTAACAGAGTTAGAATATTTTAGCAGGGATTCAAAGTCTCCTAATAGGGACTCATATGTACTGAATGCATTTCATAAGACTCCTAACAGAGTCCATCCTCTCACAAGGAACTTTCATATTAGTGCATCTTTTGTGGGCATCATTACCACTGGGGTTTACTCTTTGATCAAGAGGTTCCCTAGTCAACATATCTTGTGTCATTGTGTTATTGTGTATGTATATCTTTCTATGGATGTTGATTACATTGCTTACATGGTTAAAATCTATTGAAGTTGATAAAAGTTGTATTTATCTGATAACTAATTCACCCCCCTCTTAGTTATCTTGGTGGACTTTACTTTCTATCAATTGGTATCAGAGCAGCAGGTCCTTGAAAGAAAAGTTTAACAGCTTAAGGAGATCCATGGTGAGTCATTTTAGGAAAGAAAGCCCTAAGTTTGATGGATTAAATTTTGACAGCTGAAAAGAAAATATGAAGACACATTTACTTTGTTTAGGACCAGGTTATTGGTTAATCACAAAGAATCAGAAGACTATCATTGATGAGGATAAGATTGAAGAATTTACTAATGAGGAAAGAGATCTATTCATGTGCAACATACTTTCCAGAGAAACACTTTTGTTAGCCCTTCCAGAAAATTACTACAGTCAGGTAAAATATCTAAAAACATCTCATGAAATTTGGTTAGCTTTACAATCTACTTTTGAATGTGATGAACATGCAAAGAAAGTCAGATTACATAATTGGATATGTGCATTTGAAGATATAAGAATGATGGAAGATGAATCTATTAGAAGCTATATTGGTAGAATGTCAGAGATTATTGCAGGTATAAAATCTTGTGAAGGAATCAAGATAGAGAATGAAGTCATATGGAAAATTCTGAGGACATTAACTCCTGCATTTAAGTAGACAAAATAGATGATTGAACAAGTTATACCTTGTACTACAAACTTCACCAGAGAAACTCTTCTTGGAAGATTAGAAGTAGCAGAGATGAACTTGAGACAATCTGGAGACTTACCTAGAATGGAGACACCATTCAGTGCACTTAGTGTTTTCCCTACTTTGTCAAGAAGCATAAGTGTAAGCATAGATTATGCTAGCAGTAGAAGATCTAGAAATGAAGAAGACATGAAGATTGAAGAAGGTATTGCCTTGCTTGTGAAAAGAGAACCAGATGGTAAGAAATTTTTTTAATGTTGGACTTGTCAAGAATATGGTCATTTTGCATCTAAATGTCCTAAGAGAGTCAAGAAGTATAGAAAGAAATTTAAACCTAGAAGATCTAAAGAATGTTATTATGCAAATGATGAAGAACTTGAAGCTAGTTTGGAGAAATCTTTAAGTGAAAGTGATACTGAGAATGATGATATAGGATTTGTAGCAATAAAAGAAGAAAATCCTGAAATAGAAGTTAAGGAAGAAAAAGCTTTAGTTTCTCAAGTAGAAAAGAAAATTGGTTGGATTATAGACAATGGTTGTTCACATCATATGACTAGAGACATGAAGAAATTCATAAAGTTTAACAATTATGATGGAGGAGTTGTTAGAGTTGGAAACAATGCACCTTGTTTGATTAAAGGTATAAGATCTATTACTCTTGATGGAAAGACTAATACTGATGATGTTTACTTTGTGGATGGTTTGAAACATAATCTTTTGAGTGTTGGACAACTAGTTGATAAGGGATATCAAGTTTGGTTTACTGAGAAAACTTGTGTAATCAAAGACAAGGATGGAAATTTGATTGGTACTAGATCAAGAACCAGAGGTAATGTATTTCAGTTGAATCCTACTAAGATGACATGCTTGATTACTAAGATTGATGACAGTTGGTTATGGCACAAAATATTTTTTCATATAAACTTTGATAACATTGTGAAAGTGAGTACTACTCTTGCATTAAGAGATTTGCCTAAAATTATGAAGCCTACTAACATGATTTGCAAGGAATGTGTGATGGCTAAACAAAAGAGAAGCTCATTTCCCAGCAAGAAGTTCACAACAGTAGAGAAGTTGGAAATTGTTCATACAGATTTGAGCGGTCCCACAAGGACTAGAGGATTCTATGGAGAAAGGTATTTTATGATTCTTATTGATGATTTTATAAGAATGATGTGGATTGCATTTCTTCAAAAAAAGTCTAAAGCATTTGATAAGTTTAAGATTATTAAGAACAAAGTTGAGAATGAATCTGGAATGAAGATTAAATGTTTGAGGTCAGATAGAGGTGGAGAATTTACTTCAAAATAATTTAATATTTTTGGTGAAGTGAATGGTATTAAAAAATAGTTTTCAGCCCCTAGGACACTTGAACAAAATGGTATTGCAGAAAGAAGAAACAGATCAGTGACTGAAGCAGCAAGAGCCATGTTATTTGAGAATGATTTGGCAAAGATATTCCAGAGAGAAGGAGTGAACACAATAGTGTATACAATGAATAGAGTATAAATCAGAGAAGATACAGACAAGACACATTTGGTTTGGACATGCACCATCATTTAAGTATTTTAGAATTTTTGGAAGAAAATGTTATATTAAGAGAGATGATGACATTGGAAAGTTTGATCCTAGAAGTGATGAAGGTATATTTCTTGGATATTCATTGAAGAGAAAAGCTTATAGATGTCACAATAAAAGAACTAAGACTATTGTTGAGAGCACAAATATTAAAGTTGATGAAAAGTTCAAAATTTAGGAAAGAAGGCTTGATTTAGAATCAAATGAAGGAACTCATCCTAGAACTAATCCAGAGAACACTGAATTATTCTATGAAACTGACAGTGATTTTTTGAATGAAAGCTATAGTGAAGAAATCATTGAAGAACCTACAATAAAAACAAGAACTGAGATAGTGACACCTAACAGGAATCTATCAAGAAATCACCCTGTTGAGCAGATTATTGGAAGCATAAACAAAAGAGTTCTGACATGGAATAAGGTACAAGAATAATTGTGTTTAATTTCTCAAATTGAACCTAAATCTACTATTGAAGCCTGTGAAGATGAACATTGGATTAAATCTATGAAGGAAGAAATAGATCAAATTGAAAAGAACAAGACATGGGAATTGATCCCTAGACCTAAAGATAAGAATGTTATAGGAACAAAATGGGTATTCAGAAACAAGATGAATGAACAAGGAGAAGTTGTAAAGAACAAAGCAAGATTGGTATGTAAAGGATACTCATAGAAAGAAGGAATTGACTATGAAGAAAATTTTGTACTAGTAGCAAGAATTAAAGCAGTAAGAATATTTTTGGCTTATGTAGCCTATAAGAAATACAAAGTGTATTAGATGGATGTGAAGTCAGCATTTCTAAATGGAAAATTAGAAGAAGTTTACATTGAGCAGCCTAAAGGTTTTCCTTTAACTCAAGAAGGAGATATGGTATGTAAATTGAAGGAAGCTTTATATGGACTAAAACAAGCACCTAGAACCTAGTATACAAGACTTGATAAGTATTTGATAAAATTGGGATTTACTAAAGGTACCGCAAACAACAACTTGTACACAAAAGAAATTGAGAATGGTTTGTTGGTTGTAGTTCTTTTTGTTGATGATATTATCTTTGGAGGAGAAGATGAAGCTAGTGATAAATTTGTAGATGAAATGAAGACTGAATTTGAAATGAGTATGATTGGTGAGATGAAGTACTTTTTAGGATTGCAGATAACACAGAATAGTGATGGTATCTTTGTAAGTCAGACAAAGTACTTGAAAGACTTGTTGAAGACATTTGGAATGCAGAACTATAAACCAATTGGAACACCTATGGTAACTGGACACAAGTTATCTAGCACACATGAGACTCATGTAGTGGAAAATAAAAAGTACAGATCTATGATTGCATGATTACAATATTTAACTCATACAAGACTTGATATATCACATGCAGTTGGAATTGTTGCAAGATTTCAAGATGAACCCAAAGAATCAAATTATGTAGTAGTAAAGAGGATACTGAGGTACTTAAGAGGCATAATTGAATATGGATTGTGGTATGAAAAATCTGATGATTTTATCCTATGTGCATATACAGATGCAGATTGGGGAGGCAGTGTTGATGACAAAAAGAACACCAATGGAGGAGCATTTTTCCTTGGAGGAAGACTAGTTTCTCAGCTAAGAAAGAAGTAGAACTGTATTTCATAGATCACATCAGAAGTAGAGTATGTGGTAGAAACAAACAATTATAATTAGATAATTTGGATGAAGAAAATGTTGAAGGATATTGGAATAAAATTTGTTGAGCCTGTTGTTATACATTGTGATAACACCAGGACAGTGAGTATGTCTATGAATCATGTGTTACATTCTAAGACAAAGCATATAGAGATAAAGTATCATGTAGTGAGAGAGAAAGTGGCAAAGAAAGAAGTCAGACTTGAGTATATAAGCATGAAAAATTAGATTGCAGATATATTTACAAAGCCTTTTCCCAAAGATACATTTGAGTATCTGAGAGGTATGCTTGGGGTGTTGGAATCATTTACCATTGCACCAAAAGCTCAAAATATCAATTCTTGATACAAATGCTAGATTTAACCCGATCCACGAGAGGCAGTTAAGCCATGTCACGAATCTCCAAGGAGGTTCTGACCACCAAGTCAACAATCTCCCCCTCAGCACCGAATGAGCCTTCAACACCCACTGAAGGGAGACTCAAACCCATGACCCAAGGCTCTGATACCAATTGTTTGAAACATTTTCCATTGCACCAAAAGCTCAAACTGTCAATGCTAGATTTAACCCGATCCACGGGAGGTGGTTAAGCCATGTCACAAATCTCCAAGGAGGTGTTGAACACCAAGTCAACATGGGGTTATGCCCCAGCCTACTTTTGAGAAGTGATGTAGATTGTTACATCTGTCTAGTGGTATATAAGCCCTATCTTTCTTCTGGACTGGATGTTGGTACTTCTTTTATGGGGGAGTATGTGTATCTGAGCTGAGTCACGAGGACTCTAGTGAATGTATTTTTTGAAAAGTTTCTTTTGCTATTGAAGTTGTTATTGACATACTGATGAAACATTTGTCATTGATGTCAATGGGGAAGAAGTATACATGAAAAACCATCTATTGGAGAGAATTGAATAGGAAAATGAAGCAAGATTTGATTGATGAAGAGGATTTGAAGTATTTTCAGAGCAACAATGTTGCAGTGTTGGTATTCATGGAACTTGGATGTTTTTTCATCTATGTTGCCACCAATGCCAATGGGGGAGATTTTTAGGAATGAATGCTGAATATATCCTATGGGGGATTATTCGCAGCCATTCTATAGTAGTTGGTGTTGCATTCATGACTGTGATTGTCATTGATGTCAACATAGTGATCTACTTAAGATTAGCAGAGTAGTAGACAATGATTGAGTTAGCACACTTGGGATATTGAAGATGAAGCTATGAAAAGTTGAGGAATTACTCTATGATGTTCTATAAGATCATGGTTAAGAGCGTGTATTGAAATTCATTTATCCATGATAGTTATGTGAAAATTAGTGAAAGCAATATTCAGGTAGTGTTCTTGAGTAATGGTTTGTGGAAATTAGATGATATCTCCTAATCCAGATTGAATCTAATCATGTGTAGTTGAAAAAAAATTTAAGACATGATGATAGTGATGTAGACATGAGCACAAGGTTTGAGGTCACACGAGTGAAGAATTATCTTAATTGGAAGCCAACAGTTTTTGTGTAATGTGTGGAAGATTTTATTTTGTAATTTGTATGCCAACTCATTTGTAATTATTTGAGTATGGTATAAAGGAAGGAATGTTTTACTTATTGTAAAATTTAATTGTGTGTTGTATTTGAAAGTGAATTGCAGAATTGTACAATACTTGTTGGAAGAGGATATGCAAAGTATAGAGATCTGGTATTGAGATTTGATGAAGAAGTTGGTGTGGTTTGGCATAGTCAGAGAAGGAGTATTGAGTTGTTGAGATCAATAATTGTTTGTTATTATTTTTTTGAGTAATACAAAGATCACTTGGGCAGTGTGTTCAGTGATCTTACACCTGAAGCTGTTTGGGCAGTGGGTCCTTCTATCTTCCATAACTCCTAACAGAGTTAGAATCTTTTAGCAGGGATTCAAAGTATCCTAACAGGGACTCATATGTACTAAATTTATTTCATAAGACTCCTAATATATTCCATCCTATCACAAGGAACTTTCATATTAGTTCATCTTTTGTGGGCATCATTCCCACCGGGGTTTACTCTTTGATCAAGAGGTTCCCTAGTCAACATATCTTGTGTAATTATGTTATTGTGTATGTATATCTTTCTATGGATGTTGATTGCATTTCTTACATGGTTAAAATCTATTGAATTTGATAAAATTTGTATTTATCTAATAACTAATTCACCCCCCTCTCAATTATCTTGGTGGACTTTACTTTCTAACACAAGAGATAATCGCAACACAAGAACCAACTGATCCTGAAAACAAACAAGAAGAAAAAGGTATACCTCTCACAATAGCTAAACATTTAGGACACTCTAGTGATTCTAGGATCGATTCTCACTAGTATGAATTTTTCTCAGACTCTGAAGGCAACCCTTCTTGGGGGATTCGTCCTAATTTTACACATGTTCTTCACTTTCCCAGAGATCCTGATGAATAATCTAATGAATATGAATGGGGATTCATTCCAAAACTAGAAGAGGAGGACAATATCATAAATAAACATATTGATGTCATTCACCAATACATACCTACAACCAACTTGAGTCTAGAATGACATGACAGACCTTGTGAGTTTGATTCACTTATTATTAATGCAAGATCCAATGATGATGTTGAGAGAATTAATGAACTGAATATCTTAAGAAGTAATATCACCTTTGAATTTGAGAGTTGGATCATGAATAATGATGATAAAACTTTATGTGTAAAAACTATCTTCCAATCCTTTCCTACGCTTACCATCCAACATCCTGAGCTTATTGACCAAACATCCAATGATCCAAGCCAATACATCTATACTTTCTAAATTGACTACACTCTTACATGCTACCTAAATATGGTAGAACCCATGATGAATTCCATGAGTGAACCTAGTGTCAGCATGACAAAGTTAGATATCAAATAGTTCTAAGGGTGAAAACCACAGTGTGGCAGTCTCATAACTAAAAATAGTAAAAACAAATGACATATCTGAAGGTGAAAACCTCTTCGAGGTGCCTAAGGATGATATATTTTGATGAAAATATGGGGCCAAAAGGTCCAAATGATGGCACACCCTAATGATCCAAGCCTTCTCAACACATGCGGAAGCAAATAAACAACAACAGTGAGAGAGAATGCAGGAGCTTTCATTAATTTTATCAAATAGAATGATACATGTTGGATTGTAAGGCCTTCCTGGTTAGGGCCAGATATTACAATGATTTATAGAAGTCCTCAAACATCTGAGGATCTGACAACAATCTCTAATCTTCTTATCTTCTACCAAAAACTGCCTCCTCAACTACAACCAAACAACTACATTTATACAAGAGTCTACCAAACTGAGTCAACCTTCAAATCCACAATCAATGGAAGGAATGGTTAGAAATAGGACCACATGCTTCCCAATGATTTATATCAACATTAAATCCATGATCCAACATAAATGCACAAGTCAGCCACAACATAAACTAAAACTAAACCTGTCAGTGAGCAGAGAAAACCGAGCCGCAGATAAGTAGCATCGAGCGCCAGTGAAACAACCGACCGCCCAAGAGATAACTGACCACACTCGGTAACCAAAGGAAACCAACCAAATACCAACCAACTCAGTCAAAGTAGAAACGGAGCAACACAAACAAACTCCAAAATGTTTTTGGTGACACAGGATTTCCAAGGACCTGAGATGCTCTTGCATCATATTTGATGTCCTTCTGAGTCTTTTAAAGGATAGATCCAATTTTGATAGAACCAACTCATCCTATCAATCTATGAATAGTAGAGGAACCTTAGTTAATTCATGTAGCATAGTCTCTATTAGAAGAAGAAAAATAGGCATTCACAAAATTCTTAATAGAGAAAAAGATCAAATTTGCATGGAAATATTTAGATATGCCAAGATTGGATCCCAATCTCATCATGCATCATCTTTCTATAGCTCCAGGAGTTAAACCTATCAAGCTAAAGTTGTGTAAAATGCATCCCCATGTTGCACTCCTTGTCAAAGCTAAGCTAGAGAAATTGCTTAAAGCCGGATTTATTTGAGTCATAGATTATGCAGAATGGATCTCAAACATACTTCCAGTATCAAAACCAGATAAATCTATTAGAGTATGCATAGATTTCAAAGAAAAAAAAAAATCATGCCTAAAGGATGATTTTCCACTACCAAACATTGATATGATAGTGGATATGACTGCATGATTTGAAATGTACTCTTTAATGGATGGTTTCTTTGGATACAATCAAATCAAGATAGCTCCAAAAGATCAAGAGAAGACAACTTTCACCTGTGCATGGGGTAATTTTTGCTAGAACATAATGTCATTTGGTCTTAAGAATACTGGTGCTACTTATCAAAGAGCCATGATTTCTATCTTTCATGATATGATGCATAAAAACATGGAGGACTATGTTGATGAAACCTTGGCTAAATCAATGAAATGATCTAAACATCTAGCTGACCTGGGTACAATACTTGATAGAATGGAAAAATTTAGTCTCCGACTAAGTCCTAAGAAATGTGCCTTTGGTGTCACTTCAGGAAAGCTTCTAGGGTACATTATTTCAAAGAAATAAATTGAAGTAGATCTAAAAAAAGTCAAAGCAATCATGGAGATGCAACCTCCTATGAACATCTGTCAAATGTGCACTCTATAAGGAAGGATACAATCTATCAGGTGCTTCATCTCATAGTTAGCTGACATTTCACAACCTTTCACTAGAAAATTGCATAAAGGTGTGACTTACAACTAGAGTGAAGAATGTGAGAAGAACTTCAATCATATCAAACAATACTTGGTGAATCCACCAATTCTCATGCCTCCTATTCATGGAAATCCATTAATATTGTATGTCTCGGCTATAGATACATCACTGGGGGCATTGTTGGCACAACATGATGAAAATAAATGGGAAAGAGCTATCTATTATATCAGTCAAACATTGGTGGCTTATGAAAAGAACTATTCTATGATAGAGAAGGCATGTCTAGCTATGATCTTTGCATCACAAAAATTGAAGCACTACATGTTAGCTCATACCACACAACTAGTAGAAAAGATTGATCCATTGAAATATTTGTTAAGAAAAGATGCTCTCACAGGTAGATTAGCAAAATGGGTAATACTACTAAGCAAGATTGACATTGAGTATGTTGAAAGAAAAGCTATAATATGAAAAATCATTGCAGATCAACTAGATGAAGCTCCAATGTTTGATGATCAACCAATGCATATGGAATTTCCCTATTCCCCTATCATACACCTGTCTTCTAGAACATGGCACTTAATCTTTGACAGATCTTATACACAAAATGGATCTAGAGCTGGTATATTGTTCATCGATCACACCATAAGGTTACTCCATTCCAAAAGCATTCAGGATCAAGTTCCCTTGCACCAACAACATAGGATAATATGAAGCTTTGTTAAACAAAATGAAAATAGAAATCAAGTGGAGAGTAATGGAACTACACGTTCATAGAGACTCACAAATGGTCATTCACCAAGTCAATGATGTGTATCAAATAAAAGATGAGAAGCTCATTCCATATAAATGCATGGTAGATGATTTCAAGAAATACTTCATTTTTGTAACATTTGAATAGATACCTTGAATAGAGAACAAGGCAGTTGATGCCATGGAAATGCTATCATCTCTTCTACAATAGCCCGAGCATGAGCTATGCTACAAGTTCCTGGTGGAAGCACTGTCATGATCTGCACTATTGTTGGTCATGATTCCTCTTGTTAAAAAAACATATACTCCTACCTCTATGACCAAATCATTCCTGATACCTTTAACTGTCATGAAAAATGTTACCTTATCTAAAATGCATCACGGTATGTCATCATTGGTAATGATCTATACAAAAAAATTCTGGATGGTACACTTCTTAGATGTTTAGAATGTGAAGATTCACAACGCACATTAGAGGAAGTCCATGAAGGTATTTCTGGATCACATTCCAATGGTCTAACATTAGTTTGAAAACTCATTAGGGCATGATACTATTGGCTAGATATGGATAAAGAGGCCATGAAATATGCTAATATTTTTTAGAAATGCCAGGTCCATGGTAACTTGATTCATGCACCCATAAGAGATTTGATTCCCTTTACAACATAATGGCCTTTCCAATAGTGGGCATTTGATCTCATAGGAGCTATATATCCACATTCATCAAATGGTCACACCCATATAATCACAGCAACTGATTACTTCACAAAATGGGTTGAAGCAGTTCCTTTGACACAAGCAACTGACATACAAATTTCTATCTTCATTCTAAATTACATAATTTATCAGTATGGTATATCACACTCCATCATCACTGATAATGGAGGCCAATTCAAGAACAAGGAACTAGACTCCTTATGTTCCAAATTCAAGATTAGTCAACATTGGTCATCCATTTACTATCCACAAGGAAATGGGCAAGCTGAAGCATCCAATAAGAATTTATTGAAAATATTACATTGTATGGTCAACAAAATAGGAAGAGACTAGCACTTGATAATAAATCCATCTCTTTGGGCTTATAGAACAAGTATCAAAATTCCCACTGGGGCTACTCCTTTTGCTTAAGTATATGGGGCTGAAGTGGTACTTCCTATAGAGGTTGAGATCCCATCACTTAGAATCAGACTGCATGGTCTGGTAATCGATGATGATTATAGAGTATCTAGGTTACAAGAACTTGAACTACTAGATGAGCAGAGACAATTTTCTTATGATCATCTTAGAGTCTATCATAAAATAATGTCTAAAGGCTACAACAAGAAGGTTAGACACAAAGAATTTTAGGTTGGTGATATAGTCTTGAGAGAAAATACTAAAAATCAATCCAATTGAGAATGGAAGGGGAAGTTTGAACCCAATTGGCTGGGTCCCTTTGTTATCATTCCTACTTTTGGCTCTAGAGCCTATCAACTCTCAACAACTAAAGGAGAATAGCTCTAAGAACCGATCAATGTTCTCCATTTGAAGAAATTCTATGCCTAAGACATTCAGTCTGTGGAAAACATCCTAAACAAAAGTATAAAAATTAGAAAAATTACTGAAAAAATGATCATCCTGGTGAAAACCTAGCAATAGGCACCTTGATTAATCAACAAAAAAATAAAAAATATGGAAAAATACAAAAAAAATTGAAAAAATGAAAAATACAGAAAAAGAAGAAAAAGAAAAAGTGCCTTGCCGAAAACCTGGTAAATAAGCACCGTGGTAGCAAAAATAGAATCTCTTCCAAGATAGTGAAAACCCAGTAAATGAGTGCCACTTGTACAAAATACTCCATCTATCAAAGCAATATTGGTATTTTCCCAGGTTTCTATCCTTCTTTAGTTTGTACATATCTCCTTAAATTGATTTCACGTCTTATTTTCAATAAAGTCGGTCTATGCACCAAGCAACAAATGTCTACATCCTATCAATATTTCCAACTTGGGGGCAACCACTAGCCTATCCTACGGTCCTCAACTATCTCAGAGTAGTCATATCCAATCAATGTCCTTCAATGATATATCTGAGTTAGTTTGTCTATTTCCCTACTAGAAAAGGATTTTTCAACTGGCTACAAAAAAAAACTCTTTGTAACATGTTTTTATCTTCTTGTATGCTGACTGATTCACATTGATATTTTTCCATACTATATCCCTTTGAGCTCATTGATGATAACCTTTTACAAGATTTAGAAGAGAAATGACTGGGGACATAATATTTTATTTGTTTTCTATTTGTAAGTGAAAATCTAATCCCTCTAGAAACTTTGGATTTAATTGGTGTCCACTATAAGTGCCTCCATTGTGATTGGATGGCCAGGTGTACCTTGACCTTTAATACCTAGATGCTTTAGGGGAGTTAGGTCTAACTTTGTCTTTTTGAGTGATTTCGTATTCCTATTGTGAAACATGACATTACCCAAGGACATTAACAATAAAGGGTCACCACGGGTAATTCACATTGGAACAAGAATGACCTCTCGAATTGCTTGGTGTGTTTGTATGCAAGGTGTATTTAGGTCATCACAACATTTATGCTCTGATACTTATACAAGTTTCTATATTCATCTTGGCTCTTGTGCCTTGGTGCTTATATCTAATCTGACATTTATGAATACAAGTCCATATTCATATGTTCATGGTTGTCTAACCAATGAACATTGTATCAACTATCTGGTGTTACCTAAAAATATTCAGTGATGATAAAGAGTGACAAATGATCAGTGACTAAGTCCTAGGTCTACAGTTCTTTTTCATTTGCATTTAGTCTGGTTGCATCTCTTTCATAGTTTGTATTCAAGATGGCATTGGATATTCTCAAATTTTTCACTAAACACATCACAAGGAATGAGTGTCATGTAAAGGTCTCTTCATCTAATCAGCAAATAGTCACCGTTTTGGGTTAAACATCCTTTTTGAAAATGATTGAGCACTTGAACTCTTCATGTACCTACAAAAACATCATGTGTATTGCTGAATTTACATATCACATCAGTTTCATATTCATCTCATATATCCATTGCATACATACATTTGCATCCATCCAATATAAATACATCCATACATTTTCATTATTCATCTAAACATTGCATTCATATTGCATAATCATACATTTCAAGTAAAACATTAAATATTGCATACATTTGCATCACATGATAACAACATCATAATCCAAAATGACAAGTGCTATGAAGTCACAACCCAAAAATGATCTCATATATATATAGTGTCAATATAGTACATGGGGTGCATGATGTGCATACAATACAAAATAATGAGCTTCAATGAGCTATCAAGAAAAAAAAAATGTCAAAAATGAGGAATCAACTACGCATGTTAACTATATGCCTGATCCTCTGCATTAGGTTTTGCGCCTCCTCCTGTTGGCATGTATGGTGGTGGATCGGCTCACAACGCTCTATCTCCCTTAGATCCCAGCATGTACTGAGTATAAGAAGTCACATGTTGTCTAGGTGGTACAATCAAGAAATATGCAAACACATAATATACTACCCTACTAGTCTGATGTATCACCTCCACCTATAACCATCAAGCCTCCTCTGGAGACTCACGTAGTTGCATGTCCCGCTCTGCTAGCTTGATCTCCAATGATGACCCATTTTCATCTTATATAGGTTTTGACCTAATTTTTCAAAGTGCTCCATTTTTCATGATAATTATACCCCTAGCTAATTTTGACATTCTGAATCCATTTTTAGGATAAAAATCTAAGATCGTTTACTTTATCAAAATTGTGATTTAAAATTTTTGACCTAGGACGGCTGACTTCTTGCATAATAGACCTTCAAAACATCATAGACATCTAGAATTCAACTTATCTGATCATCTAACATCAAACTTTCTAAATTTCAACTTGGTCAACCATGGTCAACTCATGGTCAAACCTAGTTAAACTTGGTCAACAAGACCCTCAAATGATGTAGAATGCATCCCTAGATGTCTATAACCACTTCTACAATTGATTACATTGCTTCTAATCATTCACGTTGGCTTTCTTGCCATATTTTGATATTAATCCCGAAGGGGGCATGGTATTCTATTTCATTAACCATTAATCAAAACTGTTCTTTTTCAAAATTTCTTCAACAATCAAGACAACAACCACGTCTAATTATTGACTCATCAAAAGTCCTCATCTCTTGGGGCATATCAAATTCATCAAAATACATATCAATATGGTATTCTCCTAATCTTGTAAACCATATTAGCTCTTCGTAACCATCAGTTCATATATGGTATTTCCTTGATTCTTCATAACTAAAGGGTCCAGATTTGGCATCCTTTTGATTCCTTTGGACAATCAGGTCTGGAGTCAGAACAGTCAATTCCTCGTAATCATAGGTTTAGAATCAGGCATTTTATCACTTCTTCATAATCACAAGCTCATTGTTGATATTATTAACATCATCTCGATTCTTTGGTCAACCAAGACTTGAATCAACATCTTCAAATATTTCAATCAATTTCTGTCTCAAAATCGGTTAATCTTTCAAGATAAGTTTCTCCATCACATAACTAAGTCTAGGTCTCATCAAAACAAATTTATCTTTGAACCACTGTGCTTCGCACAACAATTCAAAGAGGGGCAAAATTTAATACCCCAAAAATGGGCTTCAGTACCATTGACCTCCTACATCAACTAATCGATCGAAATTGGCCCTAAAGTCCTAACCTAAGGCACATCTGTACATCGAATTACCAAAACCTTAATCGATCCTCTTTCAATTATGCATTGGAGAATATTCCTAAATATTCCTAATCTATCTTAATTATCTATGATTAAATGTTATTTGGCGATAAATGATATTATTTTGTTTATCCTAAGTGCAATTGTTGAATATGTTGAATATTTAATTAATTAAACTTCATTCAACCACTTAATTATTTTAATTAGATTTAATTAACATTATTCTTAATTAATATTGTTTATCTGATAATAAATCAAAAATTTTAAAAATAATTGATTGAATATTTATTTAATTGATTAAAATCAAATTGTCAAATATAATAATTTAATTTTGGATAAAGTTTTATTTAATAATTAATTAACCCATAAATTAGTTATTTAATTGATTAAATCAGTTAATTTGAGAATAAAGTACATGGAAATTAAATAAATCAACAATTATCTATGCAAAAATCAGAAGATCAGTTAAACTTAAAATCAACTATTGAATTTAGTTTGTTAACTTTCTAAACTCAACATGTGATTGTGAGTTGAAAAGTAGATTGGAGTGATCTCAACTTCCAATTATGAGTTAAAAAGCTGATTTGCATGATTTTACTAGATAACTATTTCTAATTTCTTAATAACTCACCAATTAATTCAAGTTCATCAAGGAGTGATTTTTGGTTTTTCCATGAGTTCTCAAACCCTAGATTTCTATATAAACAAGCCTCAGTCCTTCACAAATGATAACATACAATTTGGAGAATAGCAATGCTATATTGTCGAATTCTTGAGATTGTGACCTTTCGAGATTCACTGCTAACATTGCTTTTCTTATTTTTGCATTCATAGCTAGATTCAACTCATTTTCATCAATTTTTTAGATCAATTTCATAAAGCTTACAATTGTTGTTATTGCATAGAAAATCCAAAAATATAGATTAATTTTGCATCCATTTCATAGTCTTTGCATTCAAATCCTTCGTTTAGGCATCACATTGTCACTGATCTCGGTCAAATTCTAAGAATACCATACTCACATCTACTAGAAGGTAGTAAATCATCTAGTTAATGATATTGTAGACACCTAAAAATCCATTGGTAAATAAAAGTGTTTTTATTTTAAGAAAACCCTTGATGACATCATCATTTGTTAATTAATTAATTAATTATTTATTTTATGCCATTAATTCCTCCTATTTTAATTAGACATATTTAATTAAAGAATCCCTCCCCAAACCATTTAAATCAAATTTAATTTATTTTCCCCCATTTATTGAATCATTATTTGATAAGTGATGTCACATCCCCTAAATAAATGAAATATTTATTTAATCCCTCAAAACCCTAGAATCTTCTATAGATTCCTAAACCCTTCCAATATTTTTGAAACTTCCCTAAACCTTTCCTAAACCTATTTAGGAGGTGTTTCCTACCATTCCTAGCCTAATCAAGTCTTCTTTGACTTTTGGTCAAACCCCTTCATTAATGAGCCTTACAGACTCATTAATAGCCTCTTACACACTCATTAAGGCTCTTATAGCCTCATAAATGAGACCCATGTCTCCTCTTTCACCTTGGTTCCCTAGGCACACTTCCCTAGTGTTTCTCACACATGTGTGAGAAACCCTTAACCCTTGTCCTTCTAACCTTACCCCTAACCATACCTCAGACTCTACCCTAAACCCTGACTTTGACCCTAACTCCTCTTCCTAACCCAAGCCCTTAGGAAAATCCTATAAATAATCCTCCTTCAAAGAGTAAAGTATTAGCTTAGTTTTTATCTTCATGCATTGTTATAATGGTAAAATACATCTAGATTTAGCATAGCATTTAGCATAATTATTAGATTAATTCTATTTTATGCTTTCATAGATCATCCTAGAATATCATAATGGATTGAATATAGTTCATTGTTAATATTTTATAATCATTTCTACATCATATAATGTTTCATTTGGACTAAAATCAATCTAGCTTAATCATTCTTGTATCAATCTTCATCTTAGCATCATTAGGCTCCTTGAGGCCTTAGGGGAAAATCAGGTCTTCTATACCTGATTTTGTGCCACTATGGGGTTCTAATTGTCCCTAATCCATCCTAATCCTCCCTAATCATCATTATGGATAATATCCATGTGTTTTGAGAGCACACCCACATCCCTAAATCAAGAACAAATCAAACGGTGACATGGTGCTCCTAGTTAAGTTCTATCTGAATGTCCTTGTGAATAGTTTTTTCTATATGTTTAGGAATATTCTATTAGACTTTGATTAAATAATTTTTAAATGTCTACACCTATTTTTAATAGGTTAGGTTCACTCTGCACACATTTTGGCACACTCGGTGGGACCCTACAAGCCTTCTAAACTACATTTTTTAGGATTTTCCAAGAAAAAAACTCACATTTTAAAGAAAAATCATCCTGTTCATGGTGAATTCTCATACGAGTAAGATCATTGGAGTACATTTTCATATGAGAAAATACCTAGACTCATACTGGGATCACCCAATACTCATATGGGAACTTTCTATGCAATTTAAGCCCATTTTTGGCTTTTTGGCCCTATTTTCTCATACTAGGAGTCATACTGACTTGTACTAGCACTACCCAATACTTTTACAACTAAAAACCAAAAAATACCCTACCCTATTTACTCATATGGGAAACAGGGGGTTTTGTAAGGCCATAAGCAAGGCTAAAGTTGGATTTTAGGGTTTTTAGGGGTTTCTAGGGCCCTCTTGACCACTTTTTTTCAATTTTTGACATCATTTTTTGAAGGTACACCTTGGAGGAAATAAAGAAATAAAAATATAAATCCTTATGGCTAATATATAATTTGGTATGTTTAGGAATCCAAACATCTTGTTTTTGGGCTTAAAAAGAATCTCACATCACTCTTGATTGCCTCAAAGAAACAAATATACAAATCTTTCCTAATCATTTCCTAATCAATCCTAATAAACTCAAATTTTTCCTAATTGGTCCTAAAACATTAAAACACACTTCTAAGGTCTTCCATTTGGATAAAAAGAATCTCAAGCTTTCAAAACTAGGTGTTTTTTTATCTTCATGCAAACCAGGAAACACTTTAACTTTTGAGTGTATGGAATGAACTAGAAATATACATATCATTTCTAATTGGATCCAAATCAATTATAAATTCATCCTAAATGTTACTAAATCCAAAATTAATGCTTTTCTATAAGTTAGTGTGAACTTATTTTGCAAAATCTTAAAGTTCTTTCAAGTTTTGCACAATCTAGGAGCAAATCTGCACTTCTTTTCTAATGGGTTCCTAAATAATCCTAAAGGTTCCTAATATTTATTAATTCATTCCTAATGCTTTGATATTGGTAACAAAAATTTTCTTGTTGCAAAATCTTGAAAGTTTCCAAAGTTTTCATGCATAAAATCAATCTAGGAACCTCTTTTTTGGGTCTAAAACTGAATTAGAGAACCAAATCTTGAATGACTCTAAAGGAAGGAAATGAAAATAAAGTCAAAAAGTAATTTTATTTCAATACTAAAGCCAACACAATCTTGAATTCCCTATTTTGAAATTAAATCATTTCCTTTTTCCATTTCACAAAATCAAATCAGGTTCCTAAGAAGCAAGCACAAATATTGAATGCAAAGGATAAATACATGCAAAATCCCTTTTCAAAACCTTCTTGTTTTCAAATAAAAAAATAAAAGTCTTAAACACATGTGTTTGCAATAATTCATTTCAAATCACTAAATCAAATCTAGGAAAGAACTACTCCTTTTTGATGTGCTTTCTAGGAGTCTTCAATTCTACAAATCCTTAATCTAAGTGACGTAAAATACTTGAACTTAGAAAAGTTCATTTGTCTTACTTATAGAGAAGCCTATCAAGAGAGAAAAGCACTTCCTATTTGGAGAATGACTTCAAATTGGTACTCCCTCGACCGATATAGAAATAAAGCATTGAAAAAAATCTTGCTTCATCCCCTCAAGCTTGAGAAATGTGTGTTGATGGTAGCCTGAGGTAGGTGAATATCCCTACTATTTCAACATGGTCAACTAGGCTCTTAAGTGAGTCACACACATACAAACTAATTGGGAGGACACCATAGACCAAATTAGACACATGTTAATTAGAGGCTTCCTGATCTACTCCTGAAGGTATCAAAATCTTTGTGCAAGGATCAATCCAGGTGGTTTCCCAGAACACCTTAAGATTACTCACCATCTGTATTCCATTTTGGGATATCAAGCTATGGGAAAAGATTTTGATACTAACCTATCTTCTAGGTAGTTTTGATTGATGTGTTTTTCAAAGTTTCAAACTCAGTGAAAGACATTTATTGAAACATATACAAAATGAAGAGTTCTCCACACCAAATCCTTTTTCCATATCAAAACCAATAAATCCAAACCTAGAAGTCATCCAAGCTTGAAAAATCCCATCACTCTAGTCTCCTAATCATGGTCTTCCAGTCATCTTGCATCCAGTCTTGTCCCCCTATTCTAGGTTAGTAGAGTCATCTTGGTTATCCTCCATCCCCTTTCTATCTTCTCCTAGACTTAGTCTTTCCTCCTATCTTAAGCCAAATCTAATCCTAGTCAAAATCTTGTTAGTTTTCCAATCCATCTTCATTCTTTATCCCTATCAAACTCATCTACAAATCATCATGTCTCAAAACTATTATGATGAGTTTGGTTGTTATGTCTCTCCTCTCATTTCTTCCTATCTCGATGATTATGAAAGTCTTTTTGATCATGATGACTACTTTGAAAACCTTAAAAATCATGATGATGAGAATCTTGTGGATCACGATGAGTATTTTGAAAACCTTAGCAAGCTTGCTCCAAACATCCCCCATAATCCAATCATTCCTCCACACTATCCTATCATGCCTTTATGCATATCTACTAGCACTCCTTATCCTACCTTTGACAAGGGAAATCCATTATCCTATTCATCTACACCTTCTTCCTAACTTGAGCCTACATATCCTCAATATGCATCTTTCATACCTCCATCTCCTTCTGTAGTCACATCTCAAGCATCATCCTTTCACAACAACCCTACTAGCTACATCCCTTATCCAAATCCTCCATCTACTTATCCTCCAACCTAGTTTCAGAACCAAAATCCTAGTCTTCCAATCCATTATCCTAATCTCCCATCCTATCTTGATCCACCATCTGTTATATCCTATCTCAATCCAATATCTTCCATTCTTTCCTACTTTTCCACAAATCCCCTTTCACAAGAAGAATGCATCCCTCAATCTTCTTCATATCCTATATCTCAACCCATCAGCCCCACCTCACCAAAAATTCAATCAATTTTACAAGCTTCCTCAAAACCTACCTATGTGAACTATCTAGTCATACCATCCTCCAACTCCTCATCTGCACCATCATCCCCTCAAGAAGGTTCACAATCTTCCACTCCATCTTCATGTGAGGACTATCCTAGCTCTCCATCTCCTTCGCATTCTAATCCTCCACCATCACAAAAGTCTCCAAGGAATTTCACAAGGAAGCCAACAAAAAATCCATCTCCTAAAGTTGAAGAATCATGCCATCTCAATCCTTCATGTGAAACCATCAGTGATGATTCCCATTTACCTCTTACATCCATCATTTCTTCTCCATCACTCCCATCTATTATCCTTCTTCTATATATCCCACTCACTAATCCTCTTCCATCTCGTAGCATCATAGAGTCCCCTCCATATGTTGAATCCATCCAATACCCACCAACATCTCCTCCTCCTAGCATTATCCAAAGCATATGCAATGAACCGCATGAGTTCACCCTTCTTCCTTCCATCGCAATAGAAAAATCTCCCATCCTTCCATTCACTCCATCTGAAGAGGCCATCCATACATCCCCTAGCACTCTATCCAAACAAATCCTATCATGTCAAAATCTTGTCCAAAAGCATGTTGAAATAATCATAGATGAAAATCAAGATCCAATCCCTTAACTTCCTCTATTGCATGTTCTATTTCTTCCATCACCCCAAATCCAATAACATATCATCCCAATTCCTCCAATCCAAGTGCCTAGCATCCCAATTCCTATAATCCAATATTCTATCATCCCAATTTCTCCATCTCAAGTTCCATCACCATCCCCAAATCCCAGTCAAGATCCTATCACCCCATCCTCTCCACTTGCAGATCCTCCAATCTAAGATATACCACGGGCATCACTCTATCCTCTTGGTCCACTTACATTTTTCAATGGCATCCAACTTGAAGCAGAAGTAGTAAGTTCCATATCTTCCACCACGGAACTTGATACTAGATGTTTTTCTTATTCTCCAAGTCAAAAGTATCCTTGCTTGGATAAAATGCTCAATAAAATAAATTATCAAGGCAAAGACCTAGGTGCTAATGAAAAAGGAACTTTGGAGCCCATCTAGGACAAGAAACATCCATGATCATGTGGTATTGGTGATACATCCAAAGAAGGCATTTCCTCTAGAAATGTTGGCAAAACTAAAGCTAGATTCAAGAATCCTTCCAAAAACACCATTACATCTTCTCATCATCCATTCAAAGCATACAACACCAGTGCTCCTCCTCCATCATTACAACCCAGGATGACTTTCAATATTCCTCCTTCATCCTCCAAATCCATTTTGGGTCCCTATGTCACAAAATCTACCAGCCCATTTCCTCCACATACCAAATCCATTTTGGGGCCTTACATCCCAAAATATCATCCCCTATCTCATCCTACTCAATCCTTCATCCAAAATCCAAAATTCCCTAGTCAGGATCAATAAAGGCACATTCCCATATCTCCTATATGCCAATCTCCTTCCATATCTTCATCCACATTTCCTCCATCTCGCACATCTCCTCATACTCCTTCAAATGCTCCTCTCAATTTGGATTCCATATCCAAGATGCATTAAGGGAACTATCCACAAAAATCCAAAGATTTCCATGTCCACTCTAAAATACATGCTCAAGAAAATAAAAATCTAATCAAAGGATCTACTAAATCCCAATGGTGACAAAGGCCCATCAAAGTAAAAGTGTAATCCACTACATCCCAATGGCCACAAAGGCCCACCAAAGATAAAGAAAAGATTATATGGATCCCAAAGAAAAAAGATGCATTGCATCTAACATAAATACCCACAATGGCATCCAAGATTGCTAATCCACCAGCTACTCAATCTTCTCCCCCATCTCCTAAATCCATTTTCGGTCCCTATGTCCCAAAATCTCCTATAAAAAATCCTCCATCAGATCCACATCTATCTTCCAAATCCCCTCCTCTTCATCCACCTTCTGTGCAACATGTGCCAATGTTGGTCCTGAAAACATCCTCCTATCATGATGAATTCCCATCCTTCCATCCAAACACTTTTTACCACCATATCTCCCATCCTATCCATGCCTTTGAATAATCTCTCCATCCTAACAAAGCTATACCAACATCCAGATAAATCAGAAAAGTCAGCAACAAATCAGAAGATTAGCACAAAGTCAACAAAAAAGAAGAATATCAGTGGAAGATTAGCAAAAAGTCAGTAGCAAATCAAAAAAATCCATTAAAAATTGGAAAAATCAAAGAAAAATATCAAAAAAGAAAAGAAAAGAGAAAAGCATTCATCTAAATGGTGAAAACTTGGCAATTCAAGCATTGGACAAGTACCATGATGAAAACCTGGCAAACATGTGTCATGTGTAATCCCCCCAATTCCTCTCTATAGTTGGGGGCCATTCCCTTCTATCACATCTTATGCAACATCTCCTCCATCTCATTTGTCTCTCACTTCCATCATCCTCCTTTGGATTTTGATAACAAAATAGAGACTACCTAGTATACATTCTTTTGGGCACCTTTTTAGCATCCATCACACCTTTCAACCACCTATCCATTCTACCTAGCTTCCATCTAAATTCCTCATCCTCTTGTCAGAATATCTTCCATCCAATTGTAGCCCCATCCTAATGCCTCTAAATACATGGATTATCCTAAGAAAGAGGGCATCTTATTCCTTGGTGACATATTTTCTTGGAGACCTATCCAAATCCTTAACTTCCATCTCCAAATCCTCACCAATCCTCTATCCAAATCCCTTAGCATTTCCTCTATCCAAATCTCCCAAGAAATCCTTCATCCAAATCCTAAGCAGTCCTTTATCCAAATCCTAAGCATTCCTCCATCCTCAATCCCCAAGCATTCCTTCATCCAAATCCTAAAGTGTTTCCTCTATCCAAATCCCTCAGCGTTTCCTCCATCTTTCCATCACTTGGTATCTTCCCTTGTCATTGGTATCTAGCTATAGGCTACTACCATGAAATCCAATGTTATCCATCCATATCCAAACATTGCTAGAAATCTTCCAACATCTACCAATCCTATCCACATCCTCTAGCTATCCAACATCCAAGATCAAGCTAATCCATCCAATTAAATCCTTAGTCTTGTTACTAGTCTTGTGGAAAATTCTTGATCTCAATCCAATCATCATTGTTGGGATGTGTACTTCCCAAATCTATGTCATTTTAGGAGACATCATCCATCACCAATTCTATCCACCATCTATCCATCTTGGCTTTCCATCCCAATTGGGGCATCATCTAGCATATCTTTGCAACTTCAGCTTCACCCCAAATCCCTTGTAGATCCTAAATCTTGTACCCTAGTGTCAGTCATGTCTCCACCTAAGCTCACTTGTACATATATGTCTTTAGGTCCCATCCTTTGTGTCAGTTATCCCTTATGTCATCGTGACCTATCTAGATCGGTGCTTCAACAATCATCCCTTGGTCCCTTTTAGGTTCGAGTGTCTTACCTATCTCTTGTCATAGGAATCCTTATCCAGTTATCCACTATCCACTTTGTGTCATATCCTTTGCATTTCTCAATCCTTATCCTAAATCAAAACTATCCCAGCATTACCCTTCGGCTAAGGACTGTCTAGGGAATCTTGTACTTGTCTTTGTACGCCTCATCATCTCGACCAAGAGATTGGTATGCACTGGCAAGAATTGTGTCTACCGAAGATCAACAGTCTATCTTAGGTTGACAAATCCTATCCTATCCTCTATGATCCTACATCAGGAAGAATCAACTCATTCTCGACACTTAGCAATCATCCATAATCCTCAAAAAATCAATCCTCATCCTCCATCATCCTACCTATGGCCAAAGGGTGTGTGAGATACTTTTTATTTCATTAGATCATTTGGTTCTTTGCTTATCTTTTGAGCTCTTCTGTACATATCATCATCACGTCTTGTTTTACATATCATCATCAGTCCTGCAACAACTTTTGATCAGATATCATGTCCCACCCAACCTTGTACTTCAACAACATCAATTGTTGACTATCCTTGATCACCGTGACTATCTTTGAACTTCATCATTTTCCAAACAACAACATAGCATTCTCCCCATCAACACGGCTCTGCACAGATGTATCCTTCTATATTTGTCTAACCTAAGCCTAATCACAGTTCCACATAGATGTGTCCTTGTATATTGTCCTGCCTAAGTGATCAAACTGGATCCACAATGATATATCCTTCGCCATGTTTAGACCTAATCTCCCCCCATCAATCAACCATCAATCTCTCTCCTTAGAAAAGTATGTCTTTTGGAGTTATCATTTTGACCTTGGATTTTGTCCTTTGGGTCTTCTTAATCTTTTACATCTTCTCATTGTTCTCTACTCAAAGTCACCATGATCATTTATATCATGGTGTGTTGCGAATGAGGATAATCTGGGGCAAGGTATTTTGATCTTTTGCTTATGCCTACAAGTCAGTCATGTGTTTGTGGTTTCTCCAGCATCATTTCTGCCATGCCTCCTTTGAGTTTCATGTGTGATGCCAGGGAAACCATTTGTATGCTTGTCTTTTTGTGACAGTCCTATGCAACCCTGGTGACAAGGCCTTGTGTTCCTAGTAACCTGGGCAGGTCTCTAGCATTACTATAGGGTAAAAGCACAATCATGTGTCACCTTTTAGGCTAACTTATTAGCACAACTAAATTTTAGTATTTCTAATTAAAAATTAATTTTGGTCAAACATATGGTCTAGCTAGATTCATTCTGGCTAAGTTAAATAAGTGCTTTAACTTTTCCAATTGGAAATGTCTATTAAATGCATGTTTTATA
Source organism: Chamaecyparis obtusa (assembly GCA_027943335.1). Classification (NCBI taxonomy): domain Eukaryota; kingdom Viridiplantae; phylum Streptophyta; class Pinopsida; order Cupressales; family Cupressaceae; genus Chamaecyparis; species Chamaecyparis obtusa. Next base: position 1,273,009 of record BSBK01005307.1, read on the forward strand.
CTACTTTGGGTCCAATTACCATAAAAATAAAATTATTTCAGAAAAGTGGTGTTTCAATAACTCCTAATATTTTTAATGATATTTTTAAAAAAATAAAAAAATACCCTTTTGTAGAGATCGGAGTCAAGAATATCCTCATATTGATTTTATAGTGTTTTAATTAGACATAGTTAATTGTAATTAAAAAATACTGTAAGTAGGTATTTTAATAGTCAAGGAGATGTTGATTCGGAGAAATAAAAAAATAGTAAATAAATTTGAAAAACATATGGTGCACTATAGGAGAGAGTCCTCTTCAATAATATATATTGCTTTTTTTGATTGGGATAGATTTGTTATGAGAAATATGGTGCGAGATGAAAACTGTTGATTTCAATGAGTTGGAATTTGAATTGCTCTAAAAGAGAAAATATATGTCACAAACCAATTTTTATTTCTTCATGCACTAGCTATATATGTCATATATGACATATTTTGAAATTAGGGGAAAAAATATTTATTTAGATATAATTTTTTGGTGGGAACTAGACCCCTAATTTTTAGCATTTTTCAGCAACTGAAAAATCGTCTTAAAAAATTTAAAAAACACATCAATTCTTATTCAAAAAAATTATTAAAAATATTAATCATAAACTTCATCCTTTTTATCACATTTAATTAGTTTACATCATCTTTAAATTCCAAATATAAATGTCATTTTTATATTATTGAAGTTGACCAACTTTGATTTTGTTAGCCTTTTCCTTTGTAAAAGGGTGACAAATTATTGTGCTTTTACCCTATATCAAACTACGTTGTGCTCTCAAAAGTATCCAATGCATGGTGCTCCCTAAATCCCCCCATCCAGCATCATATAGATTAATCTTGCATCTTTCATATAGCTTCATCCTGCATCTCACAATCATATTGCATTCATGCATCTTTTCTCTTGGGAGGACATCTGTTTATCCCCCCTTTCCTCCTTTCTTCCGTCCCCTTTTCCTCTAAATTCTAGCCGGGGGCATCTTATTTTCTTGTCTTTAATGCCACGCCACTTGTGGCATCACATCAAAGAGGGGAAAAATGTAGACACCTAAAAATCTATTGGTAAATAAAAGTATTTTTATTTTCTGGAAACCCTTGATGACACCATCATTTGTTAATTAATTAATTATTTAGTTAATTAATTTATTTTTATTCCATTAATTCCTCCTATTTTAATTAGACACATTTAATTAAAGAATCCATCCCAAAACCATTTAAATCAAATTTAAGTGATTTTTCCCCATTTTTTGAATTATTATTTGATAAATGATGTCACATTCCCTAAATAAATAAAATATTTATTTAATCCCTCAAAACCCTAGAATCTTCTATAGATTCCTAAACCCTTCCAATCTTTCCTAAACTTCCCTAAACCTTTCCTAAACCTATTTAGGAGGTGTTTCCTACCATTCCTAGCCTAATCAAGTCTTCTTTGACTTTTGGTCAGACCCCTTTATTAATGAGCCTTACAGACTCATTAATAGCCTCTTACACACTCATTAAGGCTCTAACAGCCTCATAAATGAGACCCATGTATCCTCTCTCACCTTGGTTCCCTAGGCACACTTCCCTAGTGTTTCTCACATGTGTGGGAAACCCTTAACCCTTGTACTTCTAACCTTACCCCTAACCATACCTCAAACTCTACCCCAAACCTTAACTCTGACCCTAACTTCTCTTCCTAATCCAAGCCCTTAGGAAAATCCTATAAATAATCCTCCTTCCAAGATTAAAGTATTAGCTTATTTTTTATCTTCATGCATTATTATAATGGTAAAATACATCTAGATTTAGCATAGCATTTAGCATAATTGTTAGATTAACTCTATTATATGCTTTCATAGATCATCCTAGAATAGCTTAATGGATTGAATCTAGTTCTTTCTTAAGATTTTATAATCATTTTTGCATCATATCATGTTTCATTTGGACAAAAATCAATCTAGCTTAATCATTTTTGCATCAATCTTCATCTTAGCATCATTAGGCTCCTTGAGGCCTTAGGGGCAAATCAAGTATTCTATACCTAATTTTGTGCCACTACGAGGTTCTCATGGTCCCTAATCCCTAATAATCATCTCTAATCATCATTATGGATAAGCTCCATGTTTTTTGAGAGCACACCCACATCCCTAAATCAAGAACAAATAAAACGGTGACAGGGTGCTCCCATTTAAGTTCTATTTGAATGTCCTTGCGAATAGTTTTTTCTATATGTTTAGGAATATGTTGTTAGACTTTGATTAACTAATGTTTGAATATCTACACCTATTCTGAGTAGGTTAGGTTCACTCTGCACACAGATATATCTATTTACTGCACATTTTCTATCATTGATCAATAATGTTTTACTGATGTGTTGTGTCTTCTAAATAGGTGCAATTTTCACACACACACACTTACCAAGTACAATTTTCACATGCACATTTTTGGCACCCACAATGGGGCCTGATATTGGGTTTCCATTTCATCTTTCATCAATTTTCTAATCATTTTTTTATCTAGTATAAACCTATTGTCATATTAGGCTTACTTTGCCATGTGGGTAGGTATATACTATCGTACAACACTCAACACCAGTTTTTCAATTGTTGTATAGGTTTTTGTGATCAGTTTCAAGGTTTTTCTATGAAATTTGATTGATACTAATCCTAACCCTATTGTTAGTTGATGCTTGATCATTTTTAGGCAACATAACACTTTTTGCAGGATGTATGGAGAAGACTTGAGCATTGAAACTTGTGAAATCCAATTGCCTATTATTGTCTTCTCTTCTAAGCCCTTGATTGAAGGTAACTTGTCATAAATAATTTGTCAAATAATGTTATAATTATTTAGAATAATAGAGAGGGGGGGTGAATCAATTGTTCTTAGGTCTAGATGTACCAATTAAACTTTCTAGCACTTCAACAATCTCAGATCTAATCAACTATTCAACTCGGTCTCTATAGCCTATATCAGAAACATATAACATGCAGTCCACTGTCCAAAAGTAATTAACTTGTAGAATATAACAACATTCACATCAAAACATTCACATAATTATAACACCAGGATTTATAGTAGAAACCCAACTTGGGAAAAACCATTTTGTAATATGTTACTGATATTTCACTCTTTTGAAGTGAGATCTATGAAAATCCAACCATGTTAAAGGTTTACAAACACACTATTAGGTGTGACCCTGTTAAAGGATTTAAACACTGGTCAAAAGTGGCCTCGTTAAAGGATTTAAGAACATTCCATTATAATGTCACCTTGGTTAAAGGATTTCTACAATGACTATTAGGTCAACCTTGATTAAAGTATTTAGAATGATACAATGGTTAGAAAGTAGAAATAGTTTCTGATCTGAAAAACATACAACTCACTTTGCAAATACAGATCCACTTCACACATATATGTTGATTTACTAACTGACCTTCATTTCCATCTCCATCTCTGATCTGCTCTAAATTTGCTTCAAGCAATCACAACTTTGTTCAGCTCATTCACAATTTCACCTTTAGCCTTCTGCATAGACTTATCAATCAATAACATCAACCACTTCAGCCCATGCTATAACCTCACAATTAGGTTTCCCTTTATACCTCTTCGATTAGGTAGATCCATCTTTTTTCCACTAAATGTCCTCCTTAGATCTTAGGTATAGGTCAGATTCATCAAATTCATCCATCATTATGTTCTTCATCCTTCCTTCTAGATACATCTCCAAACTTCTCTTTAAATTCATAATAAAATGATATACCATGCATTAAATGCTCAATACAATTCATTAATAAAGTCAGCATGATTTACATATCCCAATAATTCAACTATGTCAAGTAGGAATCTTAATTTTTTCTCCGAATGTAAATTACTGACACTCAGTCAATACTGTGTTCTTTTCCTTGGTCATCACTACGTAACTCGATCATCTCTACAAACTATCTTCCTTGGAAAACACTATCTTTGTTGGGTAATTTCCTGTTGCTCGACATATACTGATGTTTAGTCAACACTAGATTTACTCGACATATACTAGCACTTGGTCGACACTAACATCACTCAGCTTAAAATATATTTCTTCACTTTTTCTCAGTGAAGCCTACTTCTCTAGTCTTTCTTCTTACATAGATAAAGAATACATTATCTTATCAATGTGCCAACTAATCAAGTACCTATTGAAGTATCAAATATCTCAACCTTTCCTTAGGTTCTCTTGTTATCTCCTTTCCCTAATCCTCTTCATCAATCAATAGATATGGTACTCTCCTAGATAGAAACTATCTCACTAGTTAAGGTTTGACATCAATGACAATATAACAATTGTTTCAATTGCAGTTTCCAACAATGTAATGCCCTGCCAGGGAACTCGGGAGAACTTAACCTAAACATGCAACTAAGTTTATAGAATAATTTTATTTAAAGTATTAACAAAAACAACAACAAAGTTTTACAATGTAGAAGTAATACAATGAAATATACATCTCACATAGATTACAACTCTCCAAGATTCCTTGACGAAGATTATGTGAAATAAATTAATTAATTTAGATTACAATTAATTAAAAAAATCATATAAACAAATGAAAGACAAATGCAACATCACATATATGATAAGATAAATACAATTGGTACCATAAGGTATCCATAAAAACCTATATCCACTACACATGTCATAGGGTATGTAATACAATAACATAAATGAAGTATAACATGATATCTCTGAATACATGATACAAGATCACATAGAAGAAGAAGGAGAAGAAGAAGACCACTCCAACAATGAAGACCAAGAAGAATCATCTACTATAGGGATCATCCAGTACTGGTACATGAACATCAGAATCTCAAATGGTAAAAGAATCACTACCACCTGACCTCGTGAACCTAAATGGTCCACTCCCACCATGCCGAGGAGATAACAACAGATCCCACTCAGATAAAAAACATCAAAAGAATAACCTAAGGAATGGGTCCTTAAGGCTTTCTATCTCAAAAGGTACCACCACTAATGATAAAGAAAAAATAATAAACATCAAAATACCAACACTTACCAAAACACCAAATACTAGAATATCGAACAAATACAAAACATACCACTAGGTAATAATGAATAACAAAGATACACCATCACCAGAGGTAAAAGCAAAAAACTATGGAAGAGACCTAGGATAAATGCTATGGGAGTGTCATCACATGGACATCTACTTGAGTTACCCTGGACTGGTCACACTGGACCCCAGACCCTCAAGCATTGAGTTACCCTGGACTAGTCACACTGGACCCCGGACCCTTAAGCATTGAGTTACCCTGGACTGGGCACTTTGAGCCCAGGACCCTCAATACGACCCATGTGGAACTAGAATACCCTCTCAAGAACATGATGAATTCTAATCATACCTATTCTCTAGGTATCTTCCCATTCCCATCCTTAGCCTAAACAAGCGCTCAAGGCATAGGCAAGGCATAATCTCTAAATTATCTTTTTAATGAACTCTACAAATTTAATTACTATGTTATCACTTGTTAACAAACTTATGATAGGTTACCCTAGTACTGACCACTTTGGGTCCTGGACCCCTATTGTAAGCCACTCCCCTAAGATGAACCTATTTAACCTCCCCTAGGCTCACAAGTCACCAACAATCAAACAAGTCTCATAAAAGATATAAGGGACCCACACTGGTCCTCAAACCAAAATGTCATAACCACTCTCTCAAAGAGTTCACATAACCATAAGATTCCACAGAAGAGAATCATAGAGAAAACTACACATAAGGTAGGGCTAAATCAATTGAATACAACATAGTTCTCCAGGAAAACATCCATGAACAAGAATACATCAAAATCCTGCCTCTAGAAGTACATTCCCACTATCTGACAATCTAACCCCTCAAAACCACCACAAAGGGTAATATAGACCAATCAGAATCTATTTAAAATAGACTAATTCATCCAAATTGATTCAAATCAAAATGACATCATCATGAAGAAAAAACTTTACTATACCACACGATCAGATTTACTTAACAATCACTCGCATGGCTAAACACTCACATAAAAACTTAACACAAGACTAATTCCTTAATACAACCAAGTACCATATTTTATAACAAATAATCATGCAAAAATCTTTAATCATCTAATTACTACATGCAAGATAAATAGACTTAAGAATAGTTCATAACAAAATGCATCATCTCACCTATATTTACAATTAACATAAAATATAGGTTTACTAAAATACACGCAGACACAAAATTATTAAACAAATTAACCTAATTTTAATAATGAAACAACTTTATCATAAAAATTCATAATTGATAATTCAAATAATTGCCCAATAGAAAAGAGAAAAATTAATTTAAATTACCATCTAAAAAAAAACATACCTATTAAATTAAATTACCAAAAATTGATTTGAAAAAAAAAACATGTTTTTAACTACACAATAAAACAAAATTCTCTTTAATTAAAATAAACATTATAATTAATTTAAACAACTATTAATAATTAAACATTAAAATTTAATAATAAGGAATTAATAAAATTTAACTAAAATATAATAAACATTTTTAAATTTTTAAATAATAAATAAAATTTAAATAACAAAAAAGGTTTTTAAATAAAAAAATTAAACTTTATGCAAAGGGGATCCCATGGGGGCCCACGACCTATCCTCACGGGGCTGCCCTAGGCTGTCACGGCAGCCAAGCTGCCGCTATCAGTCTTGACTACCTTGAGCATCCTTAGCTGCTACGGCAGCCAAGCTATCATCGACAGCCTTGATTGTCATGCACAGTCATTGCAAAATAGACTTGAGTTTAACTGAAATTGAACTACAAATCAAAGTTTAAATTCATGTAAGCTTTTTGGAGTGGAGTTTTCAAACCCTAGTAGGTGGAATGGGAATTCCTACATGTTGGAGATTTTTGGCCGTAATTTGCGAGACAGGTTTGGAGGAAAATTGAGCAAGTATGTTGAAAGAATTTTGTGGAAAATTTGTTTTTGGAAAGCTTGGAGTTTCATGAGATTGGTCTTCAAATCTGGTCTTCGTTCAAATATTCTCTTCGATGTTGAGGTAGGATCTGAATTTTCTTATGATTATGTTTGGTGAATTTCAAAATAAAATTGTCTTCTTTGTGCCCGGTTGTGTGCATGTCTAGATCTCTGCTCTATGCATTTCTTTCTCTATTCTGTATTCCGAATTTGACTGCATAGGAATCTGGGTTGCGTATGATCTTTTTTTTCAAATTCTGGTTTAGTTTTGTTCAGGTTTGAGTTTTGTGAATTTTTTGGTTAAATTATTAATCATTAGGGTTTCAATCCCTTAAAGGTATTATATTGGATTAAAATCAAGTGGAGAAAATACCTTTTTTGTAGAACAAATTATGTGGGAACTTTGGATAATCTATTATTAAATATATAAATATGTATATATTTATTGTTTTATAATAGAATATTTACATATATAAATATTTATATTTGCTGGCTCTTATTTAAAATAAAATAAAAGTTGAATTTAATAAGTAAAATTAAATTCATTGAAATTTAATATTAAACGAAAATTATTAAATATGAATAAGTTCTTTATGCAATTGATTGCTAGATGATTTCTATAATGATGAATGGATAAAGGTTTAGATCTATTTTGAATTGTTAAATGAATGATTGATGAATGTGATTTTCAGTTTATTCCTAAACCAGACTTATATTAGTCATAATGACTATATATCATGTTCTTACTTATTGGTTTGTTTTCAGATGTTGTGTTTTATTTTAGTAAATGCTTCGTGTTTGAGGGATGCATACCCCTATCTTTTGTAGGCTTCCAGGAGTAAGCCTAATCCTAGGGGGGGTGGATGTAGTACCCCTCCCATACTCTATTTTTATATATTATGACGATGTTAGGATGATGATTTAAATGTTAGGAAAACATTGATGTTTATGGTTTCACTAACCCCATACTTGCATGTGTATGGTTTATGTGTTTGTTTTATATTTTTGTTTGATGTGCCTAATGTGGTTGAGGGATGGAGTCGTAGTTACTTGCTTGTGAGATCCACATGATCAGCCGATCCCCATCATTGTGTGTTATATATTTATATATGTATGTACATGCGGGTTTTGTATGAAATTTTGCAGGTACCGGGCATCGACTTCCCTGAATTTTCAGGATGAGTGTGCCCTAGCGCAATATCTCAAATGGTAAGAGAGTGGAGATAACATAGTTCCAAATCCTAACCAAAGCCATATTATTGTCCTGAAATAGTGGACAAGATTATGTTATTCCTACCCTTTCTAAACTCATCTAGTTGATGTGAGTTTATAACCCTGTTCTTGCATATGAATGTGGGTCCTTAGGTCCTTGTGATGCTTTTGATTTTGGTTGTTGGCGTGTTTTATATATTTAGATTATTTAATTTGATTAAATAGTGCAATTTTTAATAAATGGAATATTTGCTATTTTTAGCCATGAGAGATTATTTAATTAATTAGAAATTAATTAAATGCATTTTGGTAAGTTAGTTTAGTTTGTGGTTGAAATATTTAATTAATAAGGATTAATTAAATATCTTCACCTTAGAAATATTTAATCATAAATTTAACCTATGTTCAATTGAAATGTATTTATTAATTTAAGATTAATTGAGCATGTGGGAATTATATTAGAGTAAATGTTTTATTTTTATTTTAATTGAATGCATTAAAGTTGCACAATCAGTAATTGTTTAAATTAAATTAAAGGTATTAGTTAATTTTGGTTTAGTGTTCTCAACAAAAGACAAAGTGAAAATAGACTTGAGTTCAACTGAAATTGAACTGCAAATCAAAGTCTAAATTCATGCAAGCTTTTCGGAGAGTGGAGTTTTCGAACCCTAGTAGGTGGAATGGGAATTCCTACATGTTGGAGATTTTTGGCCATAATTTGGGAGACAGGTTTGGAGGAAAATTGAGCAGGTATGTTGAAGGATTTTTGTGGAAAATTCATTTTTGGAAAGCTTTGAGTTTCTTGAGATTGGTCTTCAGATCTGGTCTTCATTCAAATATTCTCTTTGGTGTTGACGTAGGATCTGAATTTTCTTATGATTATGTTTGGTGAATTTCAAAATAAAATTGTCTTCTTTGTGTCTAGTTGTGTGCCTGTCTGGATCTCTGCTCTATGCATTTCTTGTTAGGAATGGGAACACTGAGAGGGGGAGGTGAATCAATGTTCACTATATTTTAACTTTTAACTTTAATCTTTATACTGAACTTAAATGCTTAAGTATTGAATTAAACATTCACATAAACATGAAACATGAAATCAACACATGACACCAATATGGTTACGGGGAAACCCAAATAGGTAAAAACCCCAGTGGGAATTGACACCCACTAATATTCTGCACTAGTGTTTTGTGATCCTTGTTAGAAGATCCTTAACCCTGTTAGGAGTTTCTTTACAATGCTTTAAGTATAGTAGACCTTGTTAAGGGTCGGACCCTGTTAGGAGTCTTTTACAATTGTCCTTGTTAGGGGAGAGGATGCACTATCCAAGAGCTCATTGCTCAAGTGGTGAAGGCTACAACCTTCTGATCTTAGATACACACTATATCTACAGGATGAACTGTCACTGTGACACTGCTTGTCAGATCAGTTCCTTTGATGCACTGATGCTTTGACCTCTTGTAAAGCTCTAATAAATCTTATACTATCTTTGCACACTTCTGATCTACTTCTCACAACTCTATATCAACTTCCATGCTAAATACAATGGGTGCACCTTATATTTATACACTCATACAAAATAAACAACTAGGTCGGCCCTTAGACCTATTACATACAATGCTTCCAAATGAATTGGCTTAAATGTGCTTAAAAAAAAAAGTATATATGTCAGCAACCTAAATACAATGGGCGCATAGCCTTTACAACATTATATTATAATCGCAAACCAAAATACTAACTGTCAGCTTCATGCTCTGTTCTTCTCTGGCGCACACACTGGCTGTGCATCTTCAATTGACTATAACTTTCTCATACTTGCACATCTGATCATACGCTCATAGACTAAGCAAGAATATAGTCTAACCAACTTAACTTCCAGGGTGCATACCATAATTCCTCCGTATGCACATGCATTGATTCTCTAAGCTGTAGGAACTCTGTACACTATCCAGTCTTCAACACTTAACTTATTTCTGATCTTCTCTTCAAGTACGCTGACTCCAAACTGCTATATGACTTTGTTTCTATAATGAAAACACTGAATTAAGTCATATACATTAGTATAGCCAACTTTCCAACAATCTCCCCCTTTTTCATTGATGGCAACAAAGGAATATGGTCAAGTTTCTAACAGTCCTTAATACAAAAAACTTTTTGTCATCTATAGATATACTTATATCTCCCTATACATATTATGATCCATATTCTATACAACTCCCCCTTTGAAATTAATGAAAAATGTGTTACAAAAACTATATCTACACATACTCACTGAGGGAAAACATCTAGATATGCAATCTTTAGGTTCTGGATCTCCTTCTTCCAAAATGAGATCAGAGAGTTTACTATCTAGAGATGGGCGCATAAAGCATACTGAAGCTTCTCCATCTTCTTCAAGTCTATGGAAGGACCTTGATCATATGTCACCATAGTGGCATCAATCTCCTTGATATTTTGATTAAGAATGTCTAGTGAGGGTGCAAGAGCATTCCTCAACTAAGTCTGTCTAGCCCTTAACTTTGTCATCTCTTTTTCTACCTTCTCAATTTTGTCTATCTGAGTTTGGTCGACATTATTGCACATGTTCACATCAGTAGATGTGTATTTCATTGAACTCTTCACCTACTCAATCATAGCTTCTGCCTCTTTTATTTTCTTTAAATGAGCATTAGTAAGCTTGTCTTGATCCATGCATTCTCCAATGATTATTCTTCCTTGATCTTCAAATTCTTTCAAGGATGCTTGACCAGTCTTGAGGGAACTGAGGTCAAGTGCAAAGTTACTAACCAATTCATTCAATCTATTTTTCAGATACTTTTATTTTGCAACTATGGATGCAGATTCTTCAAGGCTTGAGAAATTACTTTTGAACTGTGAGATGACTGTACTCACATCATCAACCAAGTGTATCTTTGACACTTTTTTATCTTCTGGAAACAAATCGTTCAAAATGTTTACTGATTCTACTAGGAGGGGATTCCTTGTCACTTGCTTTTCTTTGGCTTTCTCCATAGCTAAGATGCTGAACTTAATCAATTCTTCTTCTTTCCATGAATCCAAACTGGATGTGTCAGGTGTCAAACTTGAAAACAATGCTACAGAGGGAGTGATGGGAGTGCTATCCACCACTTCTTACTTTAATGACATTTCATCCTTTTTCTCACTTTCTTTTATCTTTTCTTCTTTCTTTTCTTCCTCTTTTTCTATTTCTTTTTCTTCTATATTTTCTTCTTTCTCATAATCAGTCAATGCTTCTTCTTGATGAGTGGGCGGTGTGTTGTTACATAACATTTTAGATTCTTGTGTGCTCACAAAAGCTTCCTCAAACTAGTCCAACTCAATATCAGTTTCCACCATGGCCATCTCTACATTAGAAATGATAATGGTGCTATCCTTGAGTGATTCTATTATGGGCACAGACTTATCTACCTCTATTTGTGCTTCCACTGCAGGCGTTGAATCCTAAGGACCTGTAGATTGTATCTTGATGGTCTCTACTGCTTTGTCTTGCTCACTAGGTGCTTGAGAGATGGGTGCAAACATAGATTTCATGTGCTGCTCTAAGAATACCTTCTCAAAGGCCTTCTTTGTCTCCTTAGAAATCAACTCATAGTCTTTGTTCATGAGGTGTAGTGTTCTCATCTTTGTCCTTAAGTGCAGCTTCACCAAATTCAATAACATTGACTTTTCTTCAACAGAACATACTGGAAGAGTGGAATCAAGAGTTTGTTTCCTTATTTTGAAGTCTTCTTCAGTGGCTTGTCTCTTCAAGGTATCCATTATCTCCCATACCTTATCTGGAATTGTTGTTTTCAATTCAAGAACTATCTTCTTGAACTTTATCATGTGTTTAATCAGCATCTCATGAATCTCTGACTTATCAATTTCATGATATTTGTCATAGAACTTGGTTATCTGATCTAGCCTTCCTTCATCTACAACTCTAGTCCTTAACACTTGAAGACTAGGTATGAATCCTACTTCGGGAGGTGACTACACATTTTTCAATTTTCATCTTGTGGCTGCACTTATAGCTGAAGGGTGATTTGTGGCAATTTGTTTTCTCCTCTTAGGCATCTTAGGAGATGCATCTATGGACTCAATATCAACTGTAACAGTGGGCGCAGGACTGAAATCATCAATTTTACCTTGTTTATCCTTTGGATCATCAGTCTTCTCAATCTTTACCTTTTTCAACTTAGGATCATCAGACTTAGCATCTTCTGTGGATGCACTCTCAATTTCCAAGGAAATTGTTTCTTCCCTTGCCTTGTCAAGGTCTTCTTGTGTTACTCCATGAATTTTGAGTATCTCAGATTTAATCTTATAGGCTTTCCTCTTAGTTGCTATGCTGTTTAGTTTAGCATCAACTTCCCTTGTCTTTTCCTCATAAGTTCCCCACCTAGGTTCATTAGGATCTTTGGGGGCTGATAGTAGAACTTGTGCATATGCTTCAAGGACCTATTCCTCTACCTCATAACCTAGTGTATGAATCCACATAGTTCTTGGCTCAACAGCTTCCATACAAGTTATGTCTATCTCTACCATAAAGCAAATAGTATCCTTATACTTTTCCATAATGCTCTCTAGAATTCTATATCTCATTTGCATCTTGACCCTAAAGGTCTTCAATTATAATGTTACATAATCTCTCAATGTACTCTTTGTGGATGCTTTGTTAGATATCTATGGCATGGTTGGAATGGACTTGTCCAAATACAAATCTAATACTCTCCCAACAATATGAAGGTACATGTAAATGATTAAAGACCCAAACTTGAATATTTTGGTCTTATCATGCTTGATGGCCTTGATGTTATCAATCAACTATGCACACAAGATCTCACACAAGTTGAACTCTGCATCTTCCTTCACAAGTCTAATGGCTGCTAGAATAGTGCCTGCAAACACACTATTCACCCTGCTAGTGTGATGGAACCTGTATCCAAGTATCATAGACATCAATTTGATGTCATCTTGCTCAATAGGCTCAATCGTCATCCCACTCCTATCACTTCTTGACTTACAAGTTTTCTCAACCATTTTCCTGACATCCTTGCCCACAGGAAGGATGACACCTATCCTAGAAAGGTCTGTCATCTCATATATCAAGTCACTAATCATGAATTTTTCTCAATAAAATCTATATCCATTATGTGTCATAGAATTCATATGCCATAGCATACTCAACAATAGGGTGATCATTCCATTTAACATATTCATCCATGAATACTTTTTCTTGTTTCAACATGGTATCCATGTGCGCCCTTAACCTATCCAACCCTAGTGGTTCTTTCTTGTAGTAGATATATGCCCTAATATCCTCGACATGCATGATGCCCATAGGTGTGCAGGAGAAAGCTCCCTCTAAATCATCTAGGGTTGAATTGAAAGGATGTTTCTTGAATACATATCTCTTCTTCTCAGCAACATCAAAAACTATGGGAGTGGCCATGACTTACCTATTTGATCACTTTCCAACTGATCTCTGAGATAATCTAAAGACTTCTAGATCGGCGTGATGAACCAGGGTTTTTGCAACCAACTAAATGCACTGCTAATTGCTGCAAATCACTGATAGATCAATCTTCAAGTCTTCACAACAACTTCTAAGGCTCTTTCTACTCTCCTATTGCTCTGAATTTGAATGCAATGAGCAATCAAATACCTTTCTATGTACTTAAAGTGATAATTCTACCATTAATGCAAGTCACGTAAACCAGGCTGTCACTTCAAAATTTCCAACTTGAGTTCTGTTCACAATTAGCATGTGCGCTCTTGCACAAAGGTACCTTTGTACTCCAAAAGCTTAAGTCCAAAGGTGCATACTCTGAGGATGAGTATACCAACCACATAGGGGTCTAGAGATAAATTAGCTCCCCCTATGACCCTGAGGGCCATTCATCTAGATGTAGAGGGTGCATCCACTGTGGATGCATCCAATACATTCCCATCAACTTTTTCCTTCTTTGATTCTATCCAAATCAAGCTTGCATCCTCTGAGGCTTTCACAAACTTGACTTCTCCTTCAGGATCCAAAATAGGTTCTTCGGCCTTTTTAGGGCTTTCCTGACCTTGCATCCTTAATCTACAGAACTTTGAGATATGTCCATCCTTGTTACAAGAGTGACAAATGACTGGAGGTCTTATATTCCTCGGTGCATTGACATGAGTCACCAATCTACATTATCTTACTGAGTGACCATTATAGTTACATATCTAACATGTAACATTCTGAGAACTTCTTGTGTTTGTCTGATTCTGATTTCTCTGATCATGTTGAATCTGGTTCTTCTTGCTAGTCTTGCAATTTTTAGCTCTATGACCAAATTTATTGCATGAATAACAATAACCATTAAAAGGTCTTACCTCTGTACAGTTCCTTGCAATGTGTCCATGTTTGTTACATGCAAAACAAGTGCATTCTACTTGCTTGCACACATTCCTAGGTGGTCCACCCTTAATTTTGGTTTGATCTTCAGTCTTTTCAACATCAGTAGAGTCCTTTTGTGAGTCCTTTCTTGCTCACATGTTGTCAATCTAATTTTGTGCTTCATTGTATCCAATACAGCTAGTGTCTCCTTTGGCTCTCCTTGTATACAAGTGAGATTCTATCAAATCAGAACTAGTGTGTAATTTATCAATATGATTCTTTGCTGCTTTCAATTTAGACTGCAAGCTTTCTTTATTATTCCTTAGCTCCAAGATTTCCATGTTTGCTTGCCTTAGTTCTTCATTGAGTTGAAGGTTCTCTTTGATTTGTTCATTGTAGACTTCCTGATTGTTGATCAGCTTATCATCAAATTCTTCAAGTAGTTCTTTCATAGATGCATTTTCTTCATTTAGCTTCTTGACCTTTTCTCCTAGATCACTGGTAGAGCATTCTTTCAAATCCTTTCTTAGCCTTTTGATAACCAACTATGCATCACTGAATTTTTCTTTTAGTTCTTCAATTTCTCTTTCTGATTTGTCCAGGTCTTCAAGAGTAGCTTCAAGATTTCTTTTCAAATGTTTCATTTCTTCTTTGTCCATGATCTCCTCAAGTGGTTAAACTTCTATGCTGAGGACCAGAGCTCTGATACCAATTGTTAGGAATGGGAACACTGAGAGGGGGGGGTGAATCAGTGTTCACTGTATTTTAACTTTTCACTTTAATCTTTATACTGAACTTAAATGCTTAAGTATTGAATTAAACATTCACATAAACATGAAATATGAAATCAACACATGACACCAATATGGTTACGGGGAAACCCAAATAGGTAAAAAATCCAGTGGGAATTGACACCCACTAATATTCTGCACTAGTGTTTTGTGATCCTTGTTAGAAGATCAATTAACCCTGTTAGGAGTTGCTTTACAATGCTTTAAGTACAATCGACCTTGTTAAGGGTCAGATCCTATTAGGAGTCTTTTACAATTGTCCTTGTTAGGGGAGAGGACGCATTGTCCAAGAGCTCACTGCTCAAGTGGTGAAGGCTACAACCTTCTGATCTCAAATACACACTATCTCTGTAGGATGAGTTGTCACTATGACACTGCTTGTCAGATCAGTTCCTTTGATGTGTTGATGCTTTAACCTCTTGTAAAGCTCTAATACATCTTATACTATCTTCGCACACTTCTGCTTTGCTTCTCACAACTCTCTATCAACTTCCATGCTAAATACAATGGGCACACCTTATATTTATACGCTCATACAAAATAAACAACTAGGTCAGCCCTTAAACCTATTACATACAATGCTTCCAAATGAATTGGCTTAAGCGTGCTTACAAAAAAAAAAGTATATATGTCAGAAACCTAAATACAATGGGCGCATAGCCTTTACAACATTATATTATAATCGCAAACCAAAATACTAACTGTTGGCTTCATGCTCTATTCTTCTCTGGCACACACTGGCTGTGCATCTTCAACTGACTGTAACTTTCTCATACTTGCACATTTGATCATGCACTCATAGACTAAGCAAGAATATAGTCTAACCAACTTAACTTCTAGGGCGCATACCATAATTCTTTCGTACGCACGTGCATTGATGCTCTGAGTTGCAGGAACTCTGTACACTGTCCAGTCTTCAACACTTAATTGATTTCTGATCTTCTCTTCAAGTGCGCTGACTCCAAACGGCTATATGACTTTGTTTCCATAATGACAACACTGAATCAAGTCATATACATCAGTATAGCCAACTTGCCAACATTTCTCTCTCTCCTCTGTATTCTGAATTTGACTGCATAGGAATCTGGGTTGTGTATGATCTTTGTTTTCAAATTCTGGTTTAGTTTTGATAAGGTTTGAGTTTTGTAAATTTTTTGGTTAAATTATTAATCATTAGGGTTTCAATCCCTTAAAGGTATTATATTGGATTAAAATCAAGTGGAGAAAATACCTTTTTTGTAGACTAAATTATGTGGGAACTCTAGATAAATTGTTATTAAATATATAAATATGTATATATTTATTGTTTTTAACGGAATATTTAAATATATAAATATTTATATTTGCTGGCTCTTATTTAAAATAAAATAAAAGTTGAATTTAATAAGTAAAATTAAATTCATTGAAATTTAATATTAAACGAAAATTATTAAATTGAAAACAAAAAACTTTTTAAAAAAATATATAAATTATTGATGTGGGGGCGGGGGTCCCACCCCCCAACCCCCCACCCGGTAGCAGTGGTTGTCGCGGCAGCAATGACTATGCACAACAGTCAAGCCTGCTAACGGCAGCTTGGCTGTCATAGAGCTAAGGCTACTCACGGGAGTCAAGACTGCCGGTGGCAACTTGGCTATTGTGACAGCCTGGGGCAGCCCCGTGAGGACAAGTCGTGGGCCCCCACGGGATCCCCTTTACATAAAGTTTAATTTTTTTGATTTTTAATTTAAAAACCTTTTTTGTTATTTAAATTTTATTTATTATTTAAAAATTTAAAAATGTTTATTATATTTTAGTTAAATTCTATTAATTCCTTATTATTAAATTTTAATGTTTAATTATTAATAGTTGTTTAAATTAATTATAATGTTTATTTTAATTAAAGGGAATTTTGTTTTATTATGTAGTTAAAAAAAATGTATTTTTTTCAAATCAATTTTTGGTAATTTAATTTAATAGGTATGCTTTTTTTTAGATGGTAATTTAAATTAATTTTGCTCTTTTCTATTGGGCAATTATTTGAATTATGAATTTTTATGATAAAGTTGTTTCATTATTAAACTTGGGTTAATTTGTTTAATAATTTTGTGTGTGCATGTATTTTAGTAAACCTATATTTTATGTTAATTGTAAATATAGGTGAGATGATGCATTTTTTTTATGAACTATTCTTAAGTCTATTTATCTTGCATGTAGTAATTAGATGATTAAATATTTTTTCATGATTATTTGTTATAAAATATGGGACTTGGTTGTATTCAAGAATTAGTCTTGTGTTAAGTTTTTATGTGAGTGTTTAGCCATGTGAGTTAAGTAGATATGATCGTGTGGTATAGTAAAGTTTTTTCTTCATGATGATGTCATTGTGATTTGAATCAATTTGGATGAATCAGTTTGTTTTAAATAGATTTTGATTGGTCTTTATTACCCTTTGTGGTGGTTTTGAGGGGTTAGATTGTCAGATAGTGGGAATGTAATTCCAGAGGTGGGATTTGGATGTCTTCTTGTTCATGGATGTTTTCCTGGTGAACTATGTTGTATTCAATTGATTTAGCTCTACCTTATGTGTAGTTTTCTCTATGATTCTCTTCTTTGGAATCTTATGGTTATGTGAACTCTTTGAGAGAGTGGTTATGACATTTTGGTTTGAGGACCAGATTGGGTCCCTTATATCTTTTCGGAGACTTGTTTGATTGTTGGTGACTTGTGATCCTAGGGGAGGTTAAATAGATGCATATTAGGGTAGTGGCTTACAATAGGGGTCTGGGACCCAAAGTGGTCAGTACTAGGGTAACCTATCGTAAGTTTGTTAACAAGTGATAACATAGTAATTAAATTTGTAGAGTTCATTAAAAAGATAATTTAGAGATTATGCCTCGCCTATGCCTTGAGTGCTTGTTTAGGCTAAGGATGGGAATGGGAAGATACCTAGAGAATAGGTATGATTAGAATTCATCATGTTCTTGAGAGGTTATTCTAGTTCCATATAGGTCATATTGAGGTTCCGGGTCCCAGAGTGGCCAGTCCAGGGTAACTCAATGCTTGAGGGTCCATGGTCCAGTGTGACCAGTCTAGGGTAACTCAATGCTTGAGGGTCCCGGGTCCAGTGTGACCAGTCCAAGGTAACTCAAGTAGATGTCCATGTGATGATACTCCTATAGCATGTAACCTAAGTCTCCTCCATAGTTTTCTTCTTTTCCCTCTGGTGATGGCATATCTTTGTTATTTCATTATAACCTGGTGGTTTGTTTTGTATTTGTTCGATATTCTAGTGATTGGTGTTTTGGTAAGTGTTGGTATTTTTATGTTTATTATTTTCTCTTTATCATTAGTGGTGGTACCTTTTGAGATAGAAATCCTTCAAGACTCTTTCCTTAGCTTATTTTATTGATGATTGTTATCCAAGTGGGATCTATTGTTATCTCCTCAACATGGTGGGAGTGGACCATTTATGTTCATGATGTCGAGTGGTAGTGATTCTTTTACCATTTGAGATTCTGACGTTCATGTACCAGTGCTGGATGATCCCTGTAGCAGATGATTCTTCTTGGTCTTCATTGTTTGAGTGGTGTTCTTATTCTTCTTCTTCTTCTATGTGATCTTGTATCAGTTATTCAGAGATATCATGTTGTACTTCATTTCTGTTATTGTATTACATACCCTGCAACATGTGTAGTGGATGTAGGTTTTTATAGATACCTTATGGTACCAGTTGTATTTATCTTATCATATATGTGATGTTGCATTTGTCTTTCATTTGTTTATATGATTTTTTTAATTATTTCTAATCTAAATTAATTAATTTATTTCACATAATCTTTGTCAAGGAATCTTGGAGAGTTGTAATCTATTTGAGATGTATATTTCATTGTATTGCTTTCGCATTCTAAAACTTTGTTGTTTTTGTTGTTAATACTTTAAAAAAAAATTATTCTATAAACTTAGTTGCATGTATAGGTTAAGTTCTCCTAGGTTCCTTGGTGGGACATTACAAACAGTCTCTCTCTTTTGCATTGATGACAACATCACATTAATAACACATGATTTACCAAACAACCCAAAAACTTCTATACATCATAATTTTATAATATCCTTTGCTTCATTTCGATTCACAACTTCCTTTTTCCTGCCCACATACACAGTTACTCCCTCTGTGTCTTTTTTGTATCTCTCTGAATCTCTCCCTCTTTATCCTCTGAATCTATGACTCTCTCCCTTTTTTACAACAATGCCAAAGTAGTATCTATCACTTACATCTTCTATATGTAGATGTATTCATGTTAGTTCAGTATGTTGTATTTCTCCCTTTGTCATCTTGCTTATGATTGATTATCATCTCTTCTTTACTTCTCACAACTCTAGGCAACTCCTAAAGTGTGACCTTTTCTACATCAATTTGTCAAATATTCTATGTAGCACATTTTATGTAGTGCTCCTAGTTGACTAGGAAACCTTAGTTAGGGAAATCACCCCTATTTTACCTCTAAGATATTCACGAGCATCCTTAGGTAAAGCTTTTGTGAATATATCTACTAATTGTTCTTTTGTATTCACATATTCCATTCTCACTTTTTTTTTCTTGTACTAGCTTTCTCAAGTAATGATACTTGATAGCAATATGCTTAGTATTTTTGTGCATTACTAGATTCTTTGATATATTAATAGCACTAGTGTTAGCATAGAAAATAACAATCTGCTTAGTGATTTCCTCTTTCATTCAATTTAACAATTTCTTGATCCATACTAAATTTGATCAATTCACTGCAACTGCTACATACTCAGCTTTTGTTGTAGATTGGAAAATGTAGTTATGTTTCTTGCTTGTCTAGGAGACTAATCTCTTTCCTAGAAAGAATGTTCCACCACTTTTACTTTTTCTATCATCAACATTTCTAGCCCAATGTGCATCAATGTAAACTTTGAGTTCAAATTTTTCATTCTTCTTGTAATTGTTAGGAATGGGAACACTGAGAGGGGGGGGGAGTGAATCAATGTTCTATAATATTAATGTTTTTTTGTTTCCTTAAACTTAGCCCAGATACTTATATACTAAAATGAATAGAAAAGAAAATAAAGCATTCAACCATAACACATAACACAAGATATGATTACGGGGAAACCTTGGCCAAAGGAAAAACCTCAGTGGGAATTAATACCCACTAATAATTGTACTTTGTATTATGAACCTATTAATGTTCCTTTGCCTTGTTAGGAGTAGTCATTACAATGTTGAGTACAATGACCTGGTCAAAGGTTGGACCTTGTTAAGAGTCTTGAATTAACAAACCCTGTTAGGGGTGGAAGGCTCACTGCCAGAGCTCACTGCTCAATAGAGAAGGCTACAGCCTCCTGGATATCAGATACACACAATATCTGCAAGGGTGAACTATTGCTATGACATTGCTTGTCTGATCAGTTCCTTTTGTGCGCTGATGCTATAACCTCTTGTAAAGATCTAAATCTTTCTTATTGCTCTAATACATACTTTGCATACTTCTTCTCTTCCATCTCTTTCCTTGTTGATCAAATATAAAAGTGCATGTCATATATATACATGCTGAATAGACACAACCAAAAATAATTACTAGGTCGGCCTATAACCTATTACATACAACACTTCCAAAGAAATTGGCTCAAGCGTGTTTACATACAATGAGATTAACATGTTTATAATACATTTATAATAGGCACATAGCCCTTACAAAACAAAATAATAATTTCTAATCAACATCTTTCTTGTCGGCTACATGCTCTATGTAGTACCTCGCCCCTAGTCCAATTTTATAAATATTGTAATTAATCTAAAATGATAGATTATATGTTAGGAAATCATTGATGCTTATCATTTTACTGATCCCATACTTCTATGCATATGGTTGGTGTGTTTGTTTTATATTCTGTTTGACATGCCTGATGTGGTTGAGGAACGAAGTCATAGTTACTTGCTTGCGAGATCCACACGATCGGTCGATCCCCACCATTGTCTATTAAATATTTATATATGTTTGTACATGCAGGTGTTGTATGCAGGGTCGCAGGTACTGGGCATCATCTTCCCTGAATTGTCAAGATGAGCGTGCCCTATCGCAATATCTCAAATGGTAAGAGAGGGGAGATAACACAGATCTAAAACCCTATCCTAAGCCCATTTATCCTAGGTATTGGATAAGTATCTGTTGACTACCCTATCCAAATTTGTCAAGTTGACAAAATTCGTGGATACCTTCCTTGAGTTTGTATGTTTATTTGATGATCCTGATTTATTGTTGTTTGAATATTTGATTTTCTATAGTTATGGAAATTAATATTATATTGGAAAAATAATATTGAATTTATTTCCTATGTTATTGTATGATTATTAATTAATTAAAAATCAAATATTAGGATATTTGGTTTTAATTAATTAATTACGTGAAAATATAATTTAATATTGTCCATTAGATATTAAATTAATATATTGCATGATTTAATGATGTTGGAATATTAAATTATTTAATAATAGTTTTTAATATTAACATGTGCTTTATTAAGTTTGAATATGTCATGTTTTAAAAATGAGTCAACTTGTCTTTAGGAGACTAAGTTGAGTTGTGCACAATTAAATATACTTTTAATTATTAATTAGTATTTTCTCTCAACAAAAGAGGGGGAGTTTGATTAGGAGTTCTATTGTGAGTCATCTAGGGATTGCATGAATGGTAAAGTTGAATCCCTAATAGGGGGAATTAGCATTCATTTGGAGGGAATCAGGTTGTTGGAGATTTCTGGAAGGAGCTTTTGGAGATTTTGAGGCATTTTTGTGTTCTTGAGCTTTTGTGTGTGCTTGATATTCTGGGTGAGGATTGTTTGCATCTAGATTTGGTCTTTGCATATACTATGATTCAGATCTTCAGGATTGAGCTCTTCTACTATTAGATCTAGAAGTTTCAACATTCTACAGGCTTTCTTTTCAGTTTCTGGCATTGGAATTGAGGTATGGGTTTGAAATAACTTTCTTGTGTTTTCATCTGTAGAACTTTCAGTAATCTTCTATGTATGATTTGATTTATAGTTTCAAATCTATGTCTATTTATGCTTTCGATTTGGGGGTTTAGAAAAATCATAGATTTATTTTTTCATATTTTTATATATACTTGGCATAGTAGGGTTATGCTGTCAAAATTTGGAGAGAAAATACATCCTAGAACTCCTAAAAAATGATAAATTAATCTTGATATAGTTTGTACTATAATGTGGTTAAATTAAATTGATAGGTTGTTGACAAAAACCCAATTTGAGTGAAAAATCATCATTCTAGGAAAAATATTTATACTCTGTTAAAAAACACAGTTAGAATAAATTTACACCAGTAAAAGACAAAATGGAATAAGCCAAGGAATAAACAAATAGATAGAAAGCCTATTAAATTTGAGAGACAAGCTAATGCATAGTAAAAATCAAAATTGGGATATTTCCATTTTTGGAAGAATCTCCTTCTGTACTGTCATTTTCATTTTCAGAAATATACAGACCTGTAAAAAAAATACAAGACAAAATAAAGTGTTAGTTTATTAATATATATATATATATATATATATATATATATATATATATATATATATATATATATATATATATATATATATATACATGCTTCGATAAAGTTGTTTGGGTTTTATGAAATTTTAATATAAATTTTTTTTTTGAAAAGTTTGAAGGGAAGTGGGGGCCACCACCTCCCCCCAATTTCCCCATGCCACGACATTGCTACCGTAGCAGTAGGCACTGCTATGACAGTACCTAGCTGCTACGGTAGTAGGTACTGTCGTAGCAGTACACTGCTACAGGGAGAGTCGTGTGCCTCAGAACAAGGGGCAGAAGGAGAGCGTGAGGCGTGGGACCCGTAGGGTACCCCTCCCCCCCCCCCCCCCCATACCCCACTTTGATATTTGTTATTTTTTTTATTTATATTTTATTTAATATAAAATTTAGTTTTAGATTAAAATAATTTTTGGTTAATAAGTTTTGTTAATTATTATATATCATAAATTTTTATGTTATTAATTTATGATTTATTAATTTATGTTTGTTAATTTATGTTAATTAATAAATAAAATTAATTTTTGTATTATATGTTATTTAATTTAATTAGATTTAGCTTAATTAAATTAATTTTTGTTGAAAATTTGTTTTAAGCTAATTAATTTGTAGAATTAATTTAGTTTAATTTTTAGTGGTACTTTATTTTGTATATTAGTAAATCAACCTTATTGATTTACTTAAATTGGAATGGTTGCATATCAATTTTGTTTGGATAGGATAACTATGTTCATTGATTTTGGTTGAGATTAATTATGATTTTAATTTTGAATTGATTTTGTCTTAACTGTATTATAGGGATTTAGTTGAATATTAGATTTAATATTTGAAAATTGATATTGGAAAATGTGGAACGTTTCCTTGTTATAGAAACAATTATTTGCTAAATGCTTATGTATGTACCAAAATTGGCATTTTTATTCTACTGAATTCCTAGAACGTTAATAGGGAACTTTTCTTTTATTAGCGACATTAATATGGTTATTTTGTCAAGATTCTCTTATCAACATTATGCGATCTATATTATGTTTGGATCATGTTCATTATTAAGTATAGGTGGTTGCAGTTCCTTTTTAGTTCTTTAAGATGTGAGTGTTGTCTTCACGTTCCTATATTGTATTCTTGTACTTATTGAGGTTTCGAGCTAGATGACCTAGGGGAAATAGAGGCTTGGGTATGAGTTGGTTATGACATGGTTTTAGTATTATTTATGATGTGTGTGTGCTTTTTGATTATCATCCCTGTCTTGACCATTTGGGCTCATGTTGTATGGAGTTTTACTTCATATTCTATAGAGGAGAATATGGTATTAATTGTTTATGTTTGATCCACGGGATCATGTGTATATTCTTTTGTGAACACTTTAAGAGAGTTTTGTGATATCATGGTTATGTGAGAACTAGTATGTTCCTATTATTTTGTGGAACAGTCCTGAGGGACATTGTTATCTTTTTGTGATCTATGTGAGATCTGTGACCCTAGGGTAGTTTACCTAGATATGTAGTAGGAGGTGGCTTGCAATAAGCATTGGGGCCCACAAGTGGCTTCCAGGATCACTTATTGTTAATTATCTTAATCAAGTGATAACGAAATATAACATTGAGAAATTTTAAAATGAACCTAACAAGATATGGTTTCCTCGCCCTGGCTTAGTGCTAGTACAGACTAAGGTGCGAATGGAGAAGATGACTAGCCCCCTTTTAAGGGATAAGTTAGCATAGTCGATGGCTTCGTCAGTATGAGAAGTCATTGACACCATGTAAGGTCACTTGGGTGCCGAGATCCAGCAGATTACAAGGAGAAAACTCAAGGGTTAGACGTACATGATGACACCTTCCTATGCATAGTCTAGTTATCCTACACGTGTCGGTTGCCTCTGGATTAGTGATTCTTTCATGACATTATTACTTTTAACCTTGAGTTAAAGAGCTTTCAGGATCCTTTCCTTAGGTTGATTTGTTTGATGTTTTTTATCCAAGTGGGATCTGTTGTTACCTCCTCAGCACGATGGGAGTGGACCATTTAGGTTCACAAGGTCAGGTGGTAGTGATTCTTTTACCATTTGAGATTTTGGCGTTCTTGTACCAGTACTGGATGATCCCTTTAGCAGTTGTTCCTTCTTGATCTTCTTTGATGGATTTGTACTCTTCTTCTTCTTCTTCTTCTTTGTAATCCTGTATTAGAGTTTCGCATGTGATACCTAATCTAGACTTTGTATTTTTATTTGATAGAGTGATTACCACATACCCTACGAAATGTGCAGTGGATGTGTGTTTATTTATATTCCATGGATGATTGTATTTATTATTATGAGATGTAACTGTAGTATTTACGTTATGGTATCTTTTGTTGATGTCAATTAGATGTGTTTTTTTCTTAAGTAATTCTATGTCATGGGACCCTCGAGATTCGTAATCTATTTTGGATGTTGTGTTAATGTGTATAAATGGTAATTGCTTCCGCACCAATTTTTATCTTGTATGTTAACTTTTAAATAAAAATTTATTCTACAAACTTAGATGAATGTTTAGGTGAAGTTCTTCTGGGTTCCCTGGTGGGGCATTACACTTGGTATCAAAGTCAGGTTCTACACTAGGAACTCGTGGAAGTTGTGTGCCCATTAGATGTCTAAACTATTAAACTTGAAACCAAACATAGACATATAACTCTTTTGTGTTTGATAACCATTAAATTATATCTAAACATTTATGTTCTTGTGTCTCTTAATTGTCTTTGAGATATCACCTTGTCTAGTGATCGTCATAGGAGTTTGAACTGTTTATTGTGTATGGTTACCTTCTCTAATGCATCTAGGGTGAAATATCCTTGGATGTCATGAAGCGATTACTCCCTTGAGTGTGTCTACTACTAGTCACCTTGTTATGTGGATGTGTTATGATTGATGATTCATTTTTTGTTGATTTGTGAATTGTTTGTGATGTGTACGGGCTAGCATTGAAATTTTTGAACTTTCTTGTGATTGGATTAGTCACCTAAATCTCTCCTTTCGTTATCTATTTTTGTGACGCTAGTCACACTTGATTTATTGTTGAAAATGAGATATCTCATGATTTAATGTTGGACTTATGTTTCCCCGCTTGGGTTTTACCTTTGTGAGTTTTATGGTGGCTACTCCAATTGTTTAGTAATGTTGGCCTTGTTCTATGATAAGTATTGTTTCTATCATGTTCATCATGAACCACTAATAGTATGTATAAGGGAGTACATCACGGAGATGGTACTATGTTGCTGTGGGATATTAGAATCATTGTGTTACCCATATGCTCACATGAGTGTTGCATTAACTAGATCTATATGAACCCTTTAAACTGATTATTTGATGTAAATTTGAATGTGTTCTTTATGAAATTGATTGCTAGAAGTTTTATATATTGAGGAATGATTAAAGGTTTAGATTTAATTTTTGAATTGTAGATGAATGATTGATCAATGTGATTTTTAGTTTGTTCCTAAACTAGATATTATATTGTTCTTAATGACTATATATCATGTTTTTATTTGATGACTTGTTTTTAGATGTTATGTTTTGTTTTTAGTAAATGCTTTGTGTTTGGGGGATATGTATCCTCATCTATTTGTAGGCTTTCCAAAGTAAGCCTAATCCTAGGGGGGGTGGATGTAGTACCTCACCCCTAGTCTGATTTTATAAATATTGTAATTAATCTAGGATGATAGATTATATGTTGGGAAATCATTAATGCTTATCATTTTACTAATCCCATACTTGCATGTGTATGGTTGGTGTGTTTGTTTTATATTCTGTTTGACATGCCTGATGTGGTTGAGGGACAGAGTCATAGTTACTTTCTTGCGAGATCCACACGATCGGTCGATCCCCGCCATTATCTGTTATATATTTATATATGTTTGTACATGCAGGTGTTGTATGTAGGTTCACAGGTACTGGGCATCGTCTTCCCTGAATTGTTAGGATGAGCGTGCCCTATCACAATATCTCAAATGGTAAGAGAGGGGAGATAACACGAATCCAAAACCCTATCCTAAGCCCATTTATCCTAGGTATTGGATAAGTATCTGTTGACTACCCTATCTGAATTTGTCAAGTTGACAAAGTTCATGGATACCTTCCTTGAGTTTGTATGTTTATTTGATGATCCTGATTTATTGCTGTTTGAATATGTGATTTTCTATAGTTATAGAAATTAATATTATATTGGAAAAATAATATTGAATTTATTTCCTATGTTTTTTGTTTTTTTTAGGCAAAAGTGGCAAGCCACTATAATATATTTATATAAAAAACTGATTCAAAATAGGTCAACTGGGAAAGAATCAGAAAGAAAACCTAGCATTGTCCCTTTCATTTACAGAGTTATGTTTTGAAGACAATACAACATAGAACAAGATATGGAGTGTTTCATAAATACAATGTGGAGTGTCAACTACCTCCTATGAACATGCCTCCAAGATACCAAAAGCATATATGAAGATCTAACATTAAATCATCCTATGCTCAATATGTTCAAATACTAAACAAAATTCAAAATTTGAACACCACATATTTTATTCCACCATGTCATCACATCCGTGCAAGCTGCTGCAAGAACCAAGGTTTGAATCCTGTTGATCATTAGGTCTCTCCTGCACATTGTCACCATGCTCACGCAAGCTACCACATGCATATACATTCCTATTCCATCCATAGGCACACTAAGGTAAATCTGAGTTCCATCCAACACACACCTCCCTTGAAGATTTCGGTGACCACCCAGACCCTGTATGCTCTATTCCTAAGGATGGCTGAAACTTTGTAGAGGGAATAGAATGCCAGGCATTCTATTCACTCATCCTAGAAGGGTGAGAAGACTAAGACAACATATTCGGCACCCTTGTCGGATCTTGGTTATGGGGCACATTAGAGAATCTCTACAAATCTAATAAAGCATGACCCAATTTCTTAACTCTTTCTTCTAGATGATAGCCTAGGGCTCGAGATGTAACTTGAAGAAAATTTTTCATATGAGAAGAACTATGATTATCAACTACTTTTTTCAGGGCTTCAAGCATGACAAGACATTCATGTTTGTGGAGTAATTGAAAATGGGAAAATAAACCCCCAACTAAAGCTAACCCTCCCCAAAGATCATAGTTTTGCATTGCAATGGTTAACTTATTATCAGAAATAAATACTAGCCAAACTACCTTGTTAGCCAAAGATTGAAGAAGCAAAGGTGATTGTATGATGTCCATAGCATTCGATAAGAAGATAGAAATCATATTTGACGGATATAGAAAATAAATTTTTGAAGGAGCCATGAATTATTCACCTATAACTTTCTTGATATCCCATCGAATTATTGGGGAATGAATGATGAACATCGAGTCTAGCACCAAATCATCCACTTCACTTGGCAACACTATTTCTTCAGTCTTCGGCGGAATCCAAAAGCGGTAATTTTTTGGTAAAATTGTTAGATGTTGTTTGTGGTAACCTTCACAAGACATAGAGACATCAATCATTCTTGACATTTTGGAATTATGAACCTTCTCATAAAGCCAAACCTTGATATATAGATTGAGGAAGACACCTTTGGAGAAAATAATTATGAGTAGACATGAGGGAACCCCATCTGTATCGGCTTACAAGAAAATGACCAAGTACCATTTATTTCGCACCTGGGAAGCCATGTGCATGCGGATGTCTAATGTCCTTCTCAAATCCTATAATCTGTACTTACAATCCTCTGCAATTGTGTCCAAATATTTCCTACTCACAACTGACAAACACCAAACTAGATACCTACTTGATTAATTGTTGCATCAAAAATTATCTTTTCAAAGTCGAGCACAATTTAATGATGGTTGTCTTATCAAATTCAATTAAACTTTTAATTTTACAATCCTATTCAATCATATGCATAGGACTTAATGATGAATATGCCAATCCATCACAACCCAGATTTGAAAGATAATCTGCTACTCGATTACCTTCCCAATATGTGTGAGAAATGCAAACTTCCAAGCATTCATCAAGTAGCCTCTAGACTTGAATAAAAATGTAGTTTAATTTCCATGAAAATGATTTACTATGAATACATGCATTAATAATGACTGACGAGTCCCCTTTAATGTGCAACCTTCAGTAATTACCTTGCTTAGCTAGAATGAGGCCAGCAAGTAAAGCTTGAACTTCCACCATATTATTGGTTCCAGTAGGCAAGGGAGATGTAGAAATTGCAAGAACTGATCCTTTAGAATCTCAAATGCAAGCCCCCAGCCCTGATACTCCTGGATTTCCCCTAGATGCTCCATTGAAATTCAATTTCAAAAATCCCTCTAATGGAGGTGTCCAATAAATCTTTGACCATGGTACTAGAGAAGGAGAGGTCTTGCTTATTGCCCACCCATTAGGAATGCTTAATTGTTTCCAAACTTGAATTATTTTAGAATCCCATGAAGTAACAGCTGGGTTGAATTTACAATTTCTCAAGCTAGAATTAGTCACCTCTGAAATTGCTCTCTCAATACCCTCCAAAACTTTATCAATAGTAGACACCTCTTTTCTGAAGATTCATTTATTTCTTTCCCACCAAATAGCCCACACAACTAATGTCGGGATACACAACCAAAGGTTTGCAAATAATGATTATGAATAGAGGACTGGCCAAGCTTGAAAAAAGTCCCATATAGTCTTTTGAAATGGAGTATGATAGTTTAGCTTGTTCATAACAAAACACCAGCATTGGTTTGCAAATGAACATGTGAGGAGAAGATGATCCATTGTTTCTTCACACTCATTACAAAAAAGGCAATTGAATGAAGAGGCAATGTGCAATCTGCTTAGCCTATCACTAGTTAAAATTCTATGCCAAATTGCAAGCCATGCAAAGCACCCAACCTTTGGGAGTACTGCATGATTCCAGCAAAATAAAAAGGCTCTACATGATGTTTTGTTTAATCCAGATTGCTACAAAATTTTATATCCCTCTTTGATTGAATATTGGCCATCCTTAGCTGGAGCCCAAAGTATCTTGTCTTTAGAACTAGATATGAATACTTGCTTGGAAGCCAGTATTTCTATGAATTGAGATATGTCCTAATTCGACAATGGTAGGTTAGCTGGGTTTTTCCATTTAGCTTTGCCTGATATTGGGCAAACATTATCTATATATTGATTAAGTGTTGTTCCCCAATGGTTTTATGACATAGAAATGATGCTTTGGGATGCTATATCCTTTGATAGAGGAGGCTGACCATTCCATGAATCCCTCCAAAAGTTTACCATGTTTCCATTATTGACTTCCCAAGTAACATATTTTACTACTATGTCACATGAGGACATCATAAAGTCCCATATAACAGAACCTTTAGGAGGGTCCAAGATGGATAAGACTCTTGAGGGATCATTGTTATCTAGGTACTTTTACTACATGATCTTACACCATGTGGAATGAGGTTTACTACACATTTGCCAGACTAACTTGCCACCAAAGGATTCATTTCTTTTAGTCAAATCATGAACACCAGCCCCACCAAATGCCAAAGGCTAAGCCATATCTTGGAGAGAGATAAGTGGAATTTTTCTTACATCACTCATATTACCTATCCATAAAAAACCCCTGATCAACTTTTGGATTTGGAGTAGTATTTTAGGAGGATCTTTTAGGACTACAAGAAAGTAATTTGGAATTGCTACTAATACTGATTTAA
Source organism: Chamaecyparis obtusa (assembly GCA_027943335.1). Taxonomy (NCBI): domain Eukaryota; kingdom Viridiplantae; phylum Streptophyta; class Pinopsida; order Cupressales; family Cupressaceae; genus Chamaecyparis; species Chamaecyparis obtusa. Next base: position 1,303,663 of record BSBK01005307.1, read on the forward strand.
CAAGTAATATTCTACCAACTAAGGACAGCCATCTAGCTTTCCAAGAAACTATTCTACTCTGAATCCGTTGCAATACTAAAGACCAATAACTAATTTTATTAGACCCCATAAAAAATGGAATTCCCAGGTATACAAATGGAAGAAAATCCACTGTGAATCCTAGTATCTGAACTATCTTGTCAGAGATCACTTTATTAGTATTAAAGAGGTATATTTTCAATTTTTGAGCATTGATAGCTTGCCCTGACAGTGTTGAGTATAGTTGCAAAGAGTATTTAATTTGATGGGCTTCTTGAACTTTAGACAAGCCAAATAGCAATGTATCATCTGCAAATAAAGAGTGAGTGATGGAAATATTCATACCCAATATATTTTCACCTTGCCACTTACCAATATCATGTTGATGTTTGATAGTTCTACTAAAAGCTTCAGCCATGATGATGAAGAGAACTAGAGATAGTGGATCTCCCTACCTAACACCTTGTGTTGATACAAAGAAACCCAATGGTTTTCCATTGACTAGAATTGAGAACCAAGCACCTGAAATACATGCCGTAATCCACTTACACCAACTTTTAGAGAATCCCATTTTGATTAACACTTGAAATAAAAACTTCCAGCAAACTCTATCATATGCTTTCATCATGTCTAATTTGATGACAAAATTAGATGTTTGATTTGAATTTATTGAATGAAGGGTCTCATGAGCTACTAATGCTCCTTCCATAGTTTCTCTACCTCAGACAAAACCTCCTTGCTCTGAAGAAATAATAGAAGGAATGAGGTGCTGTAACCTTAAATAAATTGCTTTGGTTATGATCTTATAAGTTAGGTTGCATAAGGAAATTGGTCTAAAGTCTACAAATGTTTGCGGGTCCTTGATCTTCAGGATTATTGAGATATTAGTGGTATTAAAATACTTAAGCATGCTCTTGTTTTTTTTGGATTCTTCAACAGCAGAAAACAAATCCCATCCAATAATATCCCAGTAGCTCTGATAAAAAATAGCAGAGAAACCATCTAGACCGGGAGCTTTATCTGGAGGAAAAGAGAATACCACCTTACAAATTTCTTGGATAGTGAAAGGGGCTAGCAGCATGGCATTATCTTGGGGTGATACCATATTTGGGATAGATTCTAAAATCTCATCAACTTGTGAATCTGAAGGAGAAGGTAGTGTGTCAGGTGCCAAAAGGTTTTTGAAAAAATTTATCCCTTCTTCCCGAATAAGAACTTCATTTGTGATGAGATTTCCTGAGATAGCATCTTTAATTTGAAAAATCATTTTGGAGACCCTTTTTTGTTTAGCTGAAGCATGAAAGTAGTTTGTGTTCCTATCTCCATCTTGAAGCCATAACTCTCTAGACTTTTGTCTCCAATAAACTTCCTCTCTCCTACACAACTCATCCCATTCCTGCTGGAGATCTTTCTACTTGACATAAATATCTTCATCCATGCCATTTTTTATAATACTATTGTGGATTTCTTCTAGCTGCTACTTGACTACTATTTTTTGAGAAAATACATTCTTGAATACTTGTTGGTTCCATGTTCTGATTTGTGTTTTGATAAATTTCATTTTCATAGAGAATTGATGCATTCTAGAACCTTCAACATACGGAGCTCCATTCCACCATTGATGAACATGACTCAAGAATTTAGGATGATGAAGCCACATTCTTTCAAACTTGAAGGATGAATGGAAATGATGATCATTACCTTTTTTGTTTGTGTGATATTCATTGAGATTGGGAAATGATCCAACCCTAGCAATGAAAGAATCTCCGAAGTAATATCCATATTCTTCATTTTCCAATCTTGAGATAAAAGAAACCTATCCAACCGAGCAGCAATATGTGCAAATCTAGATCTTTTATTTGTCCATGTGAATGATCTGTTAGTTGGGTGAATATCCATGAGATTATTATTGTCAACAAAATAGTTAAAATCTTGCATAGTTTTGAGAGGAGGCACAATACCCCCTGTTTTCTCCACCTGGGATAGAAGTGCATTAAAGTCACCCCCAATTATAACATACTAAGTATCTTGAGACTGGAAAAAATGGGTAATGTTATTCCACACTCTGGCTTTATCCTGAGTTGAAGTAGGACCATAAACATTGACCAGAAGAAAAGATATATAAAATGCAAAAAAATTTAACATCTGCCAATTATAATCTTGGTGCACAAGATGTCCATTAATTGTTTGGGGGTTCCATAAAACTGCAAGTCCTCCTGAAGCTCCCATTCCCGGAGCATGCAAAGACTTCCATTTGTGCCACTTAGAGATAGTTTTTTGGAATGTGTCTTGAGAAAGCTTGGTCTCCTAAATCATGACTATATCTGCTTGCATAAAATCAACAATTTTTTTAATTCTATGTCTTTTAACAAAGACATTAATGCCTCTGACATTCCATGAGATAATTCTTATTGCAGACAAGGAGAACTCCTTGTTCTCCTTGTTGATCTTTTAGTAACAACAAATGTATCATCTAGAGTAGTTTGAATTCCTGTCGCTATTTCTATCCTAGTCTTGGAACCCTTTGGTCTTCAGATTATGACTAATTTGAGATGGAGTTTTCATTATAGATAGTATCTATTACTGGTCAGCAGCTCACCCTTCATTGGAGAATTCAAGGTTATCAGATGACTGCGAGTTGAGATGAGGTACTTCTTGAGAGTGAATATGAGAAACTGGAGATAGTAAACAATCAGCTAATTTCTAAACTTGTTGATAAACACAAGCCTCCAACCCCAATGAATCTTCACAAGTTGAAAAATTAGACAATTCTAATTTATCAGGCCACATCATTTGAGCATTGGGAATACAAATATTTTCTTTTTCTGTGTCCTCAGATGATCCAACTTCCCCTTCTATAACCAACTGATTAATGGAAGGCTGATCATGATTCTGGTTATTCCAATACTGAAATTCTTGGAGTAAATTGTCAATCACTGTTGATTTGATCTCATTATCGATAATCCCTTCTTCATGAGCAATTCCAAAGATAATAGAGGTGGCTATCTCTGAAATTATTTGGTTTCCTACTTGATGAAGTTGCTAACTCACTGGTGATGAATTGCAAGGTAACTACCTTAGAGAAAGTTTAGGCAGGGTAAAGTTTCTTTTAACAAAAAACTCTAGAGATATTGAAACTGAAGTGATATGAGTGTCATTTTTATTTGACAAGCATAGCTTTGACTGGCCTAACATCTGATGGAAGAACAACATTATCAATCTAAGAATAAGAACAATTTTTGACTCTACTATTTGATTGACTTGCACACTTGGTCTTAGAACTTGCAGATCAACTTGCACAGTGGGGGGCTGGGTAGCTTGGAAGTGGGGTTGGAATTTTGTGGAGCATTGCAACAGGTCAGAACAATGATCTGGATAGATAGTTGTAACATCCTGTTCTCCCACTTTGCATTGGGTGTTAAAATGGCCAAGTCTATCCTGAAATTTGTTCACTGTAACTGCATCTTCAACCTTAATTGATTGTCGCCACTCACCCCACTAACATATGATATTAATTGATGTAGGAAAGGGTTTACACTTATCAATAAATAAATAGACTCTAACTTCCAAATGTGGGAAATCAAAGGGGATGAGATCGTGCTTTGGAATATTCCCAACTTGTTGGCTAAAATTTCAATAATCTCTGGATCTCGATATTCAAGCGGCAGCAGGGGAAAAGAAATCCAATGAAGAAAAAACTAAATAAATGCATCCTGAGGATTAAAATTTGGAACCCAGATCATAGTGTGTAGACCTGAGCCTTGGAAAAACCAACCTTTTTGTTTGTGGACAGAATTTCTATCTTCCTTAGATTCAAACATAGCCACAAAATACTCGGACTCGGGATCAATATAGAAGATATCCTTTAACCCAACCCAAGAAGAGAATGCCCAAGTTTTAATATTTTAAAATGAAAGCGTTGAAGAGGAAAACTTACCAATGAGGGTCGAATGATGAAGGAGGCCAATAGATTGCTGTAGCAGGTGACATGGAAGGGTGATTTGCAATTGAGCCAACTCACTATCGAAGGTTTTCTTAGGATCTGCAAAGCCTGAATCTGCCTTATGCCATTTTTTTGTAGGATTGCTTGGATTGAAGGGGGCTCTAAGAGAACCTGAAATAATCAAACTGTCTAACCCAGGCCTATTCTCCATTTTTTTATTAGATTGCAATGTACCCTGGATTTTTGGCGGCAACCCAGGAGGGGTGCCCTCACAAATGTCAAATATGGGTTGTTTTTTAGGATCCCTACTAAGAAGTGTTCTCTGAGGCATGTAATTTCTCCTCCCTTTATATTGTATCTTGCCTCTAGGAACCACTTCTGAGTCTTGATCAGGAAATTTGAAATTGATTTTTTCCCGCTCAATTTTTTTTTAAATTTTGGGACGGGGTGTGAAGCCTTTGAGGTTTTGTTTGGATGATTCGCCTTTCTAGAGCCTTGATGTATCCATTTTCCTACTATCCATATTTTGGGACTTATTAGAAGATCGAAGATCATGAAATCTAGGGTTGAGAAAAAAGGTTTGGCTGGCTGGACAGTTACTTTTCCCTGAAATATTGACTTGCCCTGATCAGGAATATCCTTGGGTAGATTTCTTGTTACATAAGGGAATCTTTGAAAGGAAAGGCCGCGGAAGTCAGATCTGTCCGGTTGGACCACAGGCATTGAAGAGAAAATATTCTTGGCACACTCATTCTTCTATTCTGCCAGATCAGAAGTCAAATTGACTCCATGGTCTTGACAATATTGTTCAAATTTTTGTTTCTGTGGTTGAAGCTGACTTCTTTGCCAATGACGATGCCCAAGATTAAGTACTATCCCCTTATCATGACAATATTGCTAAAAAATTTCTTGCTGCGAAGGAAGCTGTTGCCTAAACCCTATTGGTCACCTTTGATCTTCTGCATTTGCTCCTCCTTTGGTCGTCCATGCCCTCTCTCCTAGTCGCGCTCCTGCTCCTGCTCTCGCAATTCATCTATTTCCCATGAGTGAAAGGTATTAATAAATTTATCATTTATTTCCTATGTTATTGTATGATTATTAATTAATTAAAAATCAAATATTAGGATATTTTGTTTTAATTAATTAATTACGTGAAAATATAATTTAATATTGTCCATTAGATATTAAATTAATATATTACATGATTTAATGATGTTGGAGTATTAAATTATTTAATAATGGTTTTTAATATTAATATGTGCTTTATTAAGTTTGAATATGTCATGTTTCAAAAAGGAGTCAACTTGTCTTTAGGAGACTAAGTTGAGTTGTGCACAATTAAATATATTTTTAATTATTAATTAGTATTTTCTCTCAACAAAAGCAGGGGAGTTTGATTAGGATTTCTATTGTGAGTCATCTAGGGATTGCATGAATGGTGGAGTTGAATCCCTAATAGGGGGAATTAGCATTCATTTGGAGGGAATTAGGTTGTTGGAGATTTGTGGAAGAAGCTTTTGGAGATTTTGAGGCATTTTTGTGTTCTTGAGCTTTTGTGTGTGTGCTTGAGATTTTGGGTGAGGATTGTTTGCATCTGGATTTGGGCTTTGCATATACTGTGATTCAAATCTAAAAGATAGAGCTCTTCTACTGTCAAATCTGGAAGTTTCAGCTTTCTACAAGCTTTCTTTTCAGTTTATGGCATTGGAATTGAGGTAGGAGTTTGAAATAACTTTCTTGTGTTTTCATTTGTAGAACTTTCAATAATTTTCTATGTATGATTTGATTTATAGTTTCAAATCTGTGTCTATTTATGCTTTCAATTTGGGGGTTTAGAAATCTCATAGATTTGCTTTCTCATATTTTTATATATACTTGGCATAATAGGGTTATGCTGTCAAAATTTGGAGAGAAAATACATCTTAGAACTCCTAGAAAATGATAAATTAATCTTGATATAGTTTGTACTATAGTGTGGTTAAATTAAATTAATGGGTTGTTGACAAAAACCCAATTTGAGTGAAAAATCATCATTCTGAGAAAAATATTTATACTCTATTAAAAAAAATAGTTAGAATAAATTTACACCAGTAAAAGACAAAATAGAATAAGCCAAGGAATAAACAAATAGATAGAAAGCCTATCAAATTTGAGCGACAAGCTAATGCATAGTAAAAATCAAAATTGGGATATTTCCATTTTTGGAAGAATCTCCTTCTGTACTGTCATTTCCATTTTTGAAAATATACAGACCTATAAAAAAAATACAAGACAAAATAAAGTGTTAGTTTTTATAGATATAGATATAGATATAGATATAGATATATATATATATATATATATATATATATATATATATATATATATATATATATATATATATATATATATATATATATATATATATATATATATATATATATATATATATATATATATATATATATATATATATATATATATATATATGCTTCGATAAAGTTGTTTGGGTTTTATGAAATTTTAATATAAAAAAAAAAAATTGGAAAAGTTTGAAGGGAAGTGGGGGCCACCACCTCCCCCCACTTTCCCCATGCCACGACATTGCTACCGTAGCAGTAGGCACTCCTACGACTGTACCTAGCTGCTACGGCAACAAGTACTGTCGTAGTAGTACAATGCTACGAGGAGAGTCGTGCACCTCGGAACAAGGTACAGGAGGAGCACGTGGGGCCTGGGACCCGCAGGGTACCCCCCCCCCCCCCCCCCCATACCCCACTTTGATATTTGTTATTTTATTTGTTTTGTTTTGATTTATATTTTATTTAATATAAAATTTAGTTTTAGATTAAAATAATTTTTGGTTAATAAGTTTTGTTAATTATTATATATCATAAATTTTTATGTTATTAATTTAGTTTATATTAATTTATGATTTATTAATTTATGTTTTTTAATTTATGTTAATTAATAAATAAAATTAATTTTTGTATTATATGTTATTTAATTTAATTAGATTTAGCTTAATTAAATTAATTTTTGTTGAAAATTGGTTTTAAGCTAATTAATTTGTAGAATTAATTTAGTTTAATTTTTAGTGGTATTTTATTTTGTATATTAGAAAATCAACCTTATTGATTTACTTAAATTGGAATGGTTGCATATCAATTTTGTTTGGATAGGATAACTATGTTCATTGATTTTGGTTGAGATTAATTATGATTTTAATTTTGAATCGATTTTGTCTTAACTGTATTATAGGGATTTAGTTGAATATTAGATTTAATATTTGAAAATTGATATTGGAAAATGTGGAATGTTTCCTTGTTATAGAAACAATTATTTGCTAAATGCTTATGTATGTACCAAAATTAGCATTTTTATTCTACTGAATTCCTAGAACGTTAATAGGGAACTTTTCTTTTATTAGCGACATTAATATGGTTATTTTGTCAAGATTCTCTTATCAGCATTATGCGCTCTATATTCTATTTGGATCATGTTCATTATGAAGTATAGGTGCTTGTAGTTCCTTTTTAGTTCTTTAAGATGTGAGTGTTGTCTGCACATTCTTGTATTATATTCTTGTACTTATTGAGGTTTCGGGCTAGATGACCTAGGGGAACTAGAGGCTTGGGTATGAGTTGGTTATGACATGGTTTTAGTATTATTTATGATGTGTGTGTGTTTTTCGATTATCATCCCTATCTTGACCATTTGGGCTCATGTTGTATTGAGTTTTACATCATATTCTATAGAGGAGAATATGGTATTGATTGTTTATGTTTGATCCACAAGATCATGTGTATATTATTTTGTGAACACTTTGAGAGTGTTTTGTGATATCATGGTTGTGTGAGAACCAGTATGTTCCTATTATTTTGTGGAACAGTCCTAAGGGATATTGTTATCTTTTTGTGATCTATGTGAGATCTGTGAGCCTAGGGTAGTTTACCTAGATATGTAGTAGAAGGTGGCTTGCATTAAGCGCTGGGGCCCTCAAGTGGTTGTCAGGATCACTTATTGTTAAGTATCTTAATAAAGTGATAACTAAATATAACATTGAGAGATTTTAAAATGAACCTAACAAGATATGGTTTCCTCGCCCTAGCTTAGTGCTAGTACAGACTAAGGTGGGAATGGAGAAGATGACTAGCCCCCTTTTAAGGGATGAGTTGGCATAGTCGATGGCTTCGTCAGTACGAGAAGTCATTGACACCGTGTAAGGTCACTTAGGTGCCAAGATCTAGCAAGATTACCAGGATAAAACTCAAGGGTTAGACGTACATGATGACACCTTCCTATGCATAGTCTAGTTATCCTACATGTGTCGGTTACCTCTGGATTAGTGAGTCTTTCATGACATTATTACTTTTCACCTTGAGTTAGAGAGCTTTCAGGATCCTTTCCTTAGCTTGATCTATTTGATGTTTGTTATCCGAGTGGGATATGTTGTTATCTCCTCAGCACAATGGGAGTGGACCATTTAGGTTCACAAGGTCAGGTGGTAGTGATTCTTTTACCATTTGAGATTTTGACATTCGTGTACCAGTGCTGGATGATCCCTTTAGCAGTTGTTCCTTCTTGATCTTCTTTGATGGATTTGTACTCTTCTTCTTCTTCTTCTTTGTAATCATGTATTAGAGTATCGCATGTGATACCTAATCTAGACTTTGTATTTTTATTTGATAGAGTGATTACCACATACCCTGCGAAATATGTAGTGGATGTGTGTTTATTTATATTCCATGGATGATTGTATTTATTGTTATGAGATGTAACTGCATTATTTACGTTATGGTATCTTTTGTTGATGTTAGTTAGATGTGTTTTGTTCTTAAGTAATTCTACGTCATGGGACCCTCGAGATTCGTAATCTATTTTGGATGTTGTGTTAATGTGTATAAATGGTAATTGCTTCTACACCAATGTTTATCTTGTATGTTAACTTTTAAAAAAAAAATTATTCTGCAAACTTAGATGAATGTCTAGGTTAAGTTCTCCTGGGTTCCTTGACGAGGCATTACACTCTGTCTTGCTCTATTGCTTACTATCTGTGTCACTTCAACTCGCTGTAACTTCTTCATTCTATCACATCTAACCATGTGTTCTTAACCATGGCTTACTAACATACTCAAAATCTTATCTTCAAGGGCACATACCAAAACTTGATCATACACGTGTGTTGATGCTTTGTTCATCAGATGCTTCACTGTCTTCTTTGTCTTCCATACTTAGCCAATTTCTAATTTTCTAAGTTATTGCGCTAACCTCAAAACTTCATATGACTTTGTTGCCATAATGACACCACTAAACTTAGTCATATACACTATTATAGTCAACTTGCCAAAAATATCCCCCTTTGTCATGAATGGTAACAAAGGAATATGGCGAAGTTGCTAAACTACATCTTTACACAAAAAATTTATATCTTGTACTCTTATCCTTTTCTGAATATTGTACATCATATACTATCTCCCTTTACTCTAATACTCCCATATTACTCCACTCCCTCTTTGACATTAATGAAAAAGGTGCTCAAAAAATGAATCTTCAAATACTTACATAGAGAGTACATCTGGGTATGCAATCTGAAGGTTTGCAATTTCTTGCTGCGAAAAAACCTTTAGTGCAACAACTATCTGTAAATGGGCACATAATGCATAGGTTAGCTTCTCCATCTTTTCCAAATTTGTATAGGGACCTTGATCATATGTTACAATAGTAGCATCAATATGCTTGATATTATAACTGAGTACATCTAGAGAGGGCGCAAGTGCATTCCTTAATTGTGCTTTCCTTGCCCTTATCTTCGCAATCTCTTTCTCTACCTTTTCAATTTTTTCTATTTGTCCTTGGTACACATTATTGCACATGTTAATATCCTGGGAGGGATCTTCCACTGATTTTCTTACTGTTGCCATCATAGATTCTGCTTCCTGAATCTTCTTGGAAAGGTTTGCAATGAGTTTGTCTTTGTTCATACAGTCAACAATTATTTTCCTTCCTTTTTTTGCTATCTCCTTCAGCATAGCTTGACCAACCTTTAGATAATTAAGGTCAAGTGCGAAATTACTTATCAATTCACTCAGCTTTTTCTTGAGATATTTCTCTTCTGCAATCTTAGATGTTGATTCTTCTAAACTTGAGAAATTTGCTTTGAAGCTTGATAGGATGCTGCTTACATCATCCACTAAATGAACATTGATCACTTTCTTATCCTCAGGCAGTAGACTATTCAGTATTCTAACTGATTCTACAAATAATGGATTTCTCATTACTTGTTTCTCTTTTGTTTTTTCCATTGCTAACACACTAATCTTCATCAGATCTTCTTCTCCCCATGAGTCTAAACTAGTTGTATCAGGGGTCAAACTTGACAACAATAAAATAGATGACTTAGGAGTAAGGAGTGTGTTGTCCATAATTTCACTCTTTACCTCCACTGGAATCTCAACAAAGGGCTCTTCTTTATGTTCATCTTCCTTCTCTTCTTCTTGTCTTGTTAAGTCTTCAATTTGTACTTCTTCTTAATGCTAAGGTGATTCTTCACAGCATATAATCTCAACTTCCTCAGTGCTCACAAAGGCTTCCTCAAACTTATCAAGATCCTTATCTGTTGATGCCATGGATATCTCAACATTGTCAATAACAATAGTTTCATCTATTGCTTCAGGCATGGGTGCAGACTCCTGTGGACCTGTCATAGGTGCATTAGGGATCTCTGACTCCTTTGCTTGCTCAAAGGGAACTTGGGTTGTAGGCACAGTAGGAGGATACATGTGTCTTTCCAAAAATACCTTTTCTATCTCCTTCGCAACTAACTCATACTCTTTGTTCATTATCTGCAAAGTTCTGGTTTTAGTTCTTAGATGTGGCTTTACCAAATCTAGAAACAATGTTTTCTCTTCCAGTGAACAGATAGGAATATTGTCATCCAGAGTCTTTTCTCTTATCCTAAAATCCTCTTCAATGGCTTGTCTCTTCAACGAATCCAAAATGTTCCATACATTAGTGGGAATGACTGTCTTAAGTTCCAAAACTATCTTTTTGAACTTAATCATGTGCATGATAATCATAGAATGAATCTCTGATTTGTCAATCTCATGATACTTATCATAAAACTTTGATATTTGATCTATCCTTCCTTTATCAACTATTATAGCTTTCAAGACTTTTAGATTTGGTCTGAATCCTACTTCAAGAGGTGCTTGAGTGTTTTTTCCTTGGCTTCTTATTGACCTTGAGGATGGATGGCTTGTGCTAGACTTCTTCTTTCTTCTAGACACCTTGCTTGGCTCAGGAGGTGGAGTGGACCCCAAATCAACTGTAGTTGATGGCGCAGAGGTGCTGACATCAATTTTACTCTTCTTCTCCTTAGGATCATCTAATTTTTCT